>JANAVB010018994.1:13704914-14162414 GCA_029216955.1 Iris pallida | reverse complement strand
TAATTTTGGAATTAGCAAAGGTTGTGGCGGAGGACGTGGAAAAGGGAATAAAAAAATTATGAGAGATATAGTCATGATTATCAGCCTTACAAAGGTAAAAATAATGGTTCACAAAAGAATAAATGGAACAAGTGGACAACACCCTCTAACAAAGGGAATCGAGTTACAAATGAATATTTTGAGAAGATGCTAATGCAATTTTTATTTTTATTTTTATTGAATGAGCACTCGGTCAATATATGTTTATTTCAAGTATTTATAAATAATTTATATTTGAAGTTATGCTTTTTGTTTCCATCATGGAATGTCTATGCCATGAGAGTTTTGTTTTATTGAAAAAAATATATATTATAAATTTGGAGTTACATTTCTATAATATGATATTATCATTTGAAATGCTTAATTTTTCTTATTATATTTATGCTAGCTAGAATATATAAGTTCATAATATTTTTATTTTGCTTCATGGAGTAGTAATGCATGCTTGTCGTAAATATGACAAAGATAGACATTGATTTAGCAATGTCGAGCTACTCAAAAAAAGATTGAGAGATTAAAAGAATCTAAGAAAAATGACTTAGATACGTGTTGGTAGATAGTGCTACAACACATATATCTAAGAAAAATGACTAATATATGTGTTTGGTAGATAGTACTACAACACACATGAATTTGAAGAATCAAAGTTTTTGCCAAAGTTAGTATTTGACATGCATAAAGTGCCAACAATAGCTGGCCCAGCCATATAATTGAGGGCTTTGGAAGAGCACACATCATGTTACCTAATGGTACTCAAATCTATTTGCAGAATGTGTTATATTCAAGTAGTTCCGTAAAGGAATTTGTTAAGTATCAAGGATATACACAAAATGGGTACCATATTGAAACTCGAAATGATAACAACAAAGAGTCATTATGTAGCTCATCTAATGTTGGGAGCAAAAGGCTCACATTAGAAGAATTATTTTATTTTTTGGTGGATTTGTATTTCACTACCATTGGCATAATTGAATCTAATATGAATGCGGCAAAATATAAAGCCAATGATCATGTCTTATATAACATTTGGCATGACCCTTTGGGTCATCCGGGACAAACTATGTTCAATCGGATCATTGATAATCTTTGTGGATATTTATTGGAAAATTACAATATTGGCTTATCGAAGAATCAACTATATGTTCCTTGTTTACAAGGGAAGATTATAACTAGACTATCTTTTCTAAAAACTAAGAATGAGTCTCCTACTTTCTTGTAAAGAACATAAGGAGACATTTGTTGTCATATTCACCATGCTAGTCGTTCTTTTAAGATATTTTATGGTACTCATAGATGCATCTATTAAGTGGTCATATATTTGTCGATTGTCTATTAGAAATATTGTATTTTCTCGACATTTAGCCCAAATTATTAAACATAGATCTCGGTTTCCTAATCACACAACTATATTAATTAGTCTTGATAATGTCGCGTAATTCATCTCACAAGCTTTTGATAATTATTATACATCATTAGTGACTGAGATAGAGCATCATGTTCCCCAGTTGTAACGACCCGCTACCCAAATTGTTGGAACAAATTGAGGCATATCCATCCTACACTTGAGTTAAAGCATAGTAAACTGTTCTTTTTTTTAAAAAAAAAGGTACATAGTAAGGATCAAGTATGCTAACAGTTTCATTTGTCATATTGAAGAAATCATCACAACACAACATCTAATATAAGAATATGTTTAAAAATACATAGTCAAAATGTAAAACTGGATACAAGTCCAGTAACAAAATACATAGTCTAAACAGTCCTGCTCTCAAAATCTAGAGCAACTAAAACAACAAACTAGACGAGTTTCTTCGTAGGTACATCCTCGTGGGCTAAGGCCTGATCCTCAATGGTGACCCCATAATAGGAATCACATAGAAACTCCTCCTCGGTAAGTATACCTGCAACGTTTTCTGTCAGGAAGGGAGCAAATACTGGTTCTACAAACTAAATATACTGAGCATGAAAAGAGGTGTAATAAACAAGAATCATGGCATATCACAATCTATCATATAGAAAATACATTTGTCATGGCGACAGATGTACATGTAATGTTTAAAACTGGAGCAGGCACGTGATCGTCAATAGGTATAAAATGTACCGGTGTACAAGTCTACATATAATAAAATGTACGCACGTACAAGTCTACAAGCATAGGTGTACATACATACAGAAATGTGGGATAATGGCCTACGACAAGGTATGCATATAATGCGACCTTGCTCGGTACATACGTACGGAAGAAGGGGCATGATCACGTACACAGCTATTAGTTTTCCCATAACCCAAGTTATAACATGTGAGAAATACAAGAATAGTTTAAAGCATGTGAAGCATACGGTAGGTACAAAGAAACATGTAAAATATGATTTTTCCATTTAAGTAACTGTATTAACATAGTTCATATGCAATTCATTATATGCAGTAAGTAAAGTTTGTAGGGGTACTTGTCTCGTGCAAAGCAAGGGTATGAATATGAAGCTATATATGTCCGGTGTCTTGTCACTATCAAAAAGTGTATACAAATTTTAGTTTTTATACTAAGCTCAAGACTCGGACACTAGTGGTGTGACACGACTTTCTAACTGGACACCTAGCCAAGTTATGACTTTAGCATAGGAGACCCATGTGGGGTGACGCAATATCTAAACCAACTTTTTAGGGTCTCTATACTAAGGTAGGGTAAGGTCCCAAAACTAAAATACCCTCAAAAACACACATAACTTCACAAGACAAAATTATTAAATTAATAAATCAAACTGTGCACTGTGTTCCAATAATTATTAAGATAGTAAAAAGCTCCAATATATATAAAATAAAGTACCAAAATGATCCTTGTTAATTATAGAAATTTATACTAATTTTTTGGAATTTATAAATTACTATAGATATTTATTAAAAATCAGTAAACATGAGTACTTTGAAAATGAGTTTGTTTTCCTATTTTTATAAAATGGTAAAGTTACAAACTAAATCCTGGAAAAATTATATTAATTTAGCTAAATTAACATAGTATTTAAATACAATTTTTTCCAGATTTTATAGTGTTCATATACAGTCTAAAAATTTAAATATAGCAAGGTATAGTTTTTGAAAATAAATAATTAATTATTTAATATATTTGTCCACGTACACGAAATTGAACCGAAGTCCAGATACGGGACCCAAGGCCATGAAACAAGTCCGATATGACTCGTACAGACCTTGAATGAACTTAGACTCATTTAAGTCCACTAAATCCATGCTAGGTCTGGACTCAATTGGCCATAATTCACAGAATACAAAATTAAATATATAGATACATATACATATTATAATATTATAATAATATTTTAATACAGTAAAATATATTTAATCATAATATTTAATGATAATAAAATAACATGTAAATTTACATATATCAAAATATAGCACCATTTATACATATACATAGAAGTACATATGCATTAAATGGTATAAAAATATGTATAAATATATATATATATATATATATATATATATATATATATATATATATATATATATATATATATATATATATATATATATATATAAAATATATATATATAAAGAAAATATAAAATATATATATATATATATAAAAAAATATAATATATATATATATATATATATATATAAAGAAAATATATAATGTAAATATATTATACAGTATATGAACAGTACATATATATATTATAATAACAAAAATGGCGCTGCTCTTCTTCTCCGTGAGCTCTCCCCCTCGGGAGCTCCCTCCCCGCCGCTAGTCGGCGCTCGGAGGCCTGCCCCCTTCTTTCCCTCGTCTCGCCCTCTCATGGATCCCTCCCTCACATCCGCCTTTCCCCCTCTCTCCGATGTTCGTCGCAACACCACCCATGGCCAGGAGATTGCCTCGGCTTAGTCTGTCCTCCCCCCTCCTCTTCTGTCCCCTCTCAACCGACCCCTCCTGCCTCTCATTCCCTCCATTCCCTCCACCCCTATCCAGGTTACTCCGCCTCTCCTCCCGTCCCTCTGAGGCACTCTGACCCCTCCCTCCATCCCTTCCTCCAGCCCCAGCTCCCCACTGCTTCTTCGTATAGCTGTCGTCCCCTGGCCACTCCCCGGTACGCCATCCCCCCTCATCCGAGCTCTGTCCCCGGCGGGCTCCACGCCGGCCCTCCCAGGGCAGGTAGTTCTCCGGCGGTCGACCACTGGTTGGCGCCATCCCCTTTTTTCAATTTTCAAATGGAGCTTCGTATTCCTCGGGTTGGGAGCCCTCCTGCGGTGCAGGCCTCGGGTCTCCCAACCATCAACCCCTCGTGCTAGCTGTCAGCAGCTCCCCTAACGAGGTGGCCCCACCAACTTTTTCCCACTCCTCGCGTAATGCTGTCCCCCTGCAGATTACTTCAGTGGGTCCCACCTTTCTCATTCAGCATTTTACGCTGCTCCCACCCTTTCCTCTGGCTTTTACACAGGTTCTGCCCCTCTTGACCAGCGCTTAGCCGGGCCGACCCTAGGCTACCATGCGTATTCCCTATCGTACGCAGACGGAGCCTCCTCATCCCAGGGGTTTTATGCAGGTTCCCATCCCGCTTCGGCTCCCGCGTTTCCCGCTTCTCCTTCACTCCCGGCTTCTTCTCTCCTTTCTCTCTTTGCCCAGCCCGCCTCCTCCTACATCATTGCTGCTCCTCCCCTTGGACCCCCTATCCCCAGTCCATCGGCGCGTGGCTTAGCCCCGAGTTATCCGGCCTGGAGGCCCCCGTCATCTCCTCGGCGGCCCCTGTCGTTCCAGGCGGTGCCGGTGCGATGCCCCTAGCCGCTGCGGTTCGGGCCGCGCCTTCTCGTCCTCGCCCGGAGGCGGTTGGTGTGCTGGCAGCGCCCATTCCTGCGTGCGGGGAGGCCCCCGTCCCGATCTCGGTCGCCTCCGAGGGTCCTCCTCTTCCCTCCCCTGGCAGATTGCCTCTGGCAGTCTCTGCCGCCCCCAACCCTCGCCCCGAGCAGATTCCTCCTCGCCCCGTGCAGATCCCTCCTCGCCTCGAGCAGATTCCCTCCATGCCCGGAGCAGCCCAGGTGTCCTACGCCATCATTCTTCGCCCGGATTTAGCGTCAGCGCAGGGGATCCCTATCCTGATGTCGATCTTCCGGACATTATGTACTCCCAGGAATCTCCAGTGCCATTCGTCCCCTTCTCCGATTTGGAATTGAATTCTCTATCTTCCTTTTTCCCCCACACCTTCATCCTCAAATTTTCATCGGGCTGTCCCAAACTCTCCAGGGTGCAGGAGACGATAGCCGGCTGGAAACTTTCGACGGATTATCGAGTTGCCCCCCTCGATCCCCGACATATCCTCCTCCACCTATCCTTCGATCTTGATCATAGGACAGTATGGTCCAAAGCCACGTCCAGGGTTGATTCCCACCAGATGAAGATTGTCAAGTGGTCAGCAAGCTTTAGCACCAAAGTAGACTCAGCAAAGGTCGCCGCCTGGGTGACCCTGCCTAACCTACCCCTCATTTGCTTTGTCCCAGCGGCGCTTAGGCGCATTGCTAATTCCTTTGGAACGTATGTGGCTGCGGCCCCGAGACCAGCAACCTCACCAAGGCTCACTATGCTAAAATCTGTGTGGAACTCGATCTCACATCCGAACCACCCAATTTCATCACGATCGAACTGGGCAACCAAACCCACACCCAGCAACTCCTCTACGACAACCACATTATGTTTTGCAACCACTGCCATCTAAGAGGTCACCTTCCAAAGTACTGCCACCGTCTCCACCCAGAACTCAAGAAAACATCAGGTCAGAACAACAAAGCACCTACTGAGGGAAGGACACCCAAGGCTCCCCTTCTACCTCTTTCAAACTCACACACACGCTTCGGCTCCAGCGAAGACAAGTCAAACACTAGCAAAGTCTTGATCCCCTTCAACTCCCAAGCCCTCAACCTCTCCAACCAATTCGACGCTCTTGATTCGGGGGACGCAGAAGCCCCAATGGAGACAGCGCACCCCCTAATCAACCACGCCCTCACCGAAACCCAAGCCCTCACTCTCTCCAACCAATTCGACGCTCTTGATTCGAGGATGCGGAGCCCCCAACGGAGTCAGCGTTTCACCCAGTCTCGGAGGGCGTAGAGACAACCACCGACAGCATCGAAGCAGATCATAAACTCATCAACGAAGACCCTGTTGTAGAAGCTCTTGCCATCCTAGGGCCAAACCTAGTACAGAAAGGACAATAGGTTCAGGCCGCAGGCTACCCTCTACAGCAAACAATCCTTCTGATGGGGAGTGCCAGCGATTCCTTAGTTATCCCCCCATAGGACCCCATCCTGGACTCCGCCGGGGAATCAATCGGCCACCACTCGGACCCATACGAGCAATCTAAAAGGGACCACCCAACCTCGACAAAGGCAGAAGCATCAACCTCGTACGGGGTCAATGTCAAGCAAGGAACCGCTGAGACCACAACCATCCAAACTAGATCCGCTGCCAAGCGGAACAAAAAAATTCCCACCCCAACTCTTTAATGATAAACATCCTATCCTGGAATGTCCGCGGTCTGGGGAACAAACCTATATTAAGGAGAGTTTCCAGCCTTCGAAAAATCTACAAGATTGACATCCTAATTATCATTGAACCCAAAATCTCCACCAAAAGACTTAAATCCATCCAATTGTAGCTGAATCTTCCCACAGCCATAACAGGCAGACACGAAATTTGCATCCTCAGCACGAAGGACGTCAATATCGGAATCATCCAGGACTCCCGGCAGGCCCTATCCTGCTGGTTGGAACACCCCATGCTCCCCGAGTGCGCAATCCTCTCGACGGTCCACGGCAGCTATGATATCACAGAGCGGAAACAACTGTGGAACGATCTCCTCGACATTCACCTGCACCATATCAACTCTCCTTGGCTCTGCATCGGAGACTTTAACGCGATTACCTGCAGAGAAGAGAAAACCGGAGGCCGTCCTCCTTCTATGTCGGCCATGCAAGACTTCAATAACTTTATCTTCAATGCTCATCTTGTCACCCTCAAGTTTACGAGCAATAATTTCACCTGGTGCAACATGCAAGAAGGTGACCGTCGCCAATATTTTCGTCTCGATAGAGCCCTAACGAACGACCTATGGCACGGTATAGGGATCACCACCAAGCTATCCCATCTTAACTTCTCGAAATCCGACCATGCCCCGCTGCTGGTGGAAATTAAAAGCAATACCAACCCACCCAAAAAGAATTTTCAGTTCCTCGAATTCTGGACCGAGCACCCCCAATTTTTGGGTATCGTCGCGGAAGCATGGAATCGCGAAGACTCACCCGAACCCCTGGCACGGGTGAACAAAAAGCTCAAGGCTACGAGGAAAGCCATGTCTAATTGGAGCAAACTTTCCTATGGAGACATTTTTCAAGCCATTCAGATTGCTGAAGACGACGTCACCCGTACAGAAGCCAGGTTCGCTTCGGATCGGTCTCCGGCGGCCAGGACAGCCCTGAACCTCACCAAGGCTATGCTCAAATTTAGGCTCAAAGTGGAGACTGACTTCTGGAAACAGAAAGCGAGATTGAAATAGGATAGTGATGGGGATAAAAACTCAAAATACTTCCACGCTTGCGTCAACGGCCGCAGACAGAAGCTCACGATTCACCATACTACTGACGATAATGGGAACATCATCACTGACCAAAAGAGCATCCATGCAGCCGCTACGAAATTCTATTCCAAATTATTCACCAAAGAGACGGTCCACAAAGACAATGCTTTTCTTGATCAAATCTCATGTCTCATCGACGACAACGACAACGCCCAGTTGGAACGCCGTCCCACTGACCAGGAAGTGAAAGACGCGGTGTGGGCTCTGAACGAGCACAGCGCTCCCGGTCCTGACGAGTTTTTAGGGGTCTTCTTTCGCACGTGTTGGGACATTATCAAACAGGACATCATCGAAGCTGCTATTGCTTTCTTCGAAGGAGCCACATACCCTAAAGCCATTTCCAGCGCCAATATGATCCTCATACCGAAATAAGATAACCCGGAGTCCTTTCACGACTTTCGTCCCATCAGTCTGTGCACTTTCACCAACAAGATTATCTCCAAGATCATCGCTACCAGAATGGTGGGACTCCTCCCCAAGATCATCTCTGAGGAGCAAAGCGGGTTTGTTCGTGGGAGAAACATCTAAGACAATATCATGCTAGCCCAAGAGTTAATCACCTTATGAAATTTCCTGTTAGAGGGGGGCAACATCGTCGTCAAGATCGACATAGAGAAAGCTTATGACAGACTGGACTGGCAATTTATGATCTGGGTCTTCAGGGCATTTGGATTCTCTGAAATTTGGACCAACACAGTGTGGAGATCCATCAGCAACTTGTGGTATTCTACGGTCATTAACGGTCAAGCCGAAAGATTTTTCAAATCCAGCCGCGGGGTTAGACAAGGCGACCCTCTATCATCCACTGTTTTTATTATTACGACAGATGCCCTTAGCAGGAACCTTAATAACATGGTCAGCGTCCCGCACTTCCAACAATATCACACATCCAGCAGATGTCCTACCATCACCCATCTGGCCTTTGCAGACGATTTACTCATCTTCTCATCCGGGGACGAAGGAGCAGTTCAAGTGGTCTACAACACCCTACAGAGGTACTTCTCTTGCTCAAGCCAGAAAATCAATCCCTCCAAGAGCGTCATCTATGCCCACTACAACATCAAGACCAAGCATGCTAGTAGGATTTCCAACTTAACATCTTTCTCTGTTGATCATCCCCCATTCAACTATCTCGGTTACCCCCTAGTGTACGAAAAATCCAATGCTAGGACCTTTGAGAAGTTAATCATTAGAATCGGGAACAAACATGAAGGATGGCACAATGCCACTTTATTTCCAGGAGGCAAGATGATCCTCATCAAACATGTGCTCACCTCCATACCAATCCATACCCTAGCCGCATGTTTCCCGCCTTTGAAGGTTCTTACTTCGATCGAGCAGATATTTTGTAATTTTTTTTGGGGCATTACAACGGCCATGATAAGCATCATTGGGCGAGTTGGGACTCCATGGCTCATCCAACTGAGAAAGGGGGTCTGGGATTTACCAAACTTACTCACATCGTTAAAGCTTTCTCGATGAAATTATGGTGGCATCTTCGCACGAGCAAGAATTTATGGACCAGGTTTATGAAAGCCAGGTACTTCAAGCACATCCACCCTTCAGTGGCCACATCCAACAGCAGATCTTCAGCGGCTTAGAGCCGTATCCTAATCGGGCGTGACCTTGCCGAGCCTGCTATAAGACTACAACTGGGTACCGGCGAGTCAGACCCATTCCGGGAGAGATGGTCAGAAGATAGCTTGATCCCTAGTCTCACGGAAACCCCGAGAGACTGTAGGATCAAGGACATGTGGAACCACATTACCGACGACTGGGACTGGGATAAGCTGTGTGAATGGGGCGGCACCGAAACGGAGAATAGCGTCCGTCTCAGCGGTCTAAGAATCGGACGAAAGGCCGATGTGCTGAGATGGACGCTCGAGGCATCCGGAGCATTTTCAGTGAGATCGGCTAGATCTGCTGTCCATGGGATTGGCCAGCCGCATCAAATCACTGCTCACTATTGGCACACCTGTATCCCTAAGAAGTGGTCATTCCTCATATAGAGAGCCATTAGAAAAAAATTGCCCACTGACGATATCCTCAACACCATCGGGATTAGCTTAGAATCAGCCTGCAATTGCTGTTAAGACCATCAGATGGAGACTATTGATCACATCTTCTGTCAGGGGAACCTGCCTAGAGGTATCTGGAGGACCCTTAACCAGCACTTTGGTATTGATCCGAGTGGCAGACGCTTCCACGATCTAGCGGCCTCTTTGGGTGATGCCTCCCACGGACACCAGATCGTCGCAACGGCCGCCACGCGGGCAATTTAGAAAAATTGCAACAAAGCGAGATACGAAGGTCACCTTTTCTCTGTCGACCAGCTCATTCAGAATGTCTCCCGCCAATGCCATAAACGGAGCACCCTGTGCTCCCACAGCTCGAGCGCATTCTGGTCCTCGCTCCACCCCTAACTCTGGCCGTTTGTGTCGTTCCCCCTCCCCCTCTTTTCTTTTGGTGGTATACTTGAATAGGCATCTTCTTTTGTGTCTTGTATACGTTTCAGGCTTCGACATTTTGAGCCTTGATTAAATTAAAACTCAGCCCAAAACCCATTGGGCCGAACCCAATACCCGTATGAACAGTAAACCCGCAAACCCAATAAACACAGTAAACCCAAACCCATTTAATTAAACCCGTATCCTGACAGTTAGGGACACGAGCGATCGAGTCTGACACCGAGTCTTGTATCCACCGTGACTGACACGAATCTTTCATGTCCAAGGCCATCACGATACTCCTTGACACGAGGTGACTCACCTACGTGAAATCGAGACACGAAAGTGAAGAAGACACGAAGAGACACGTACGTGTCCGGCAAATGGGGGCTGTCGGGGCTGTTGTACGACGGAGGAGGCGTCGTGGGCGTCGAAAAAAATTGGATCGGAGTTCATCTCGTCGAGGCGAACACGTTGGTGGTGGTCGGAGCGGCTGTCGATGGCTAAATCGACGGCGATCCTAGATCTAGGTTTTCGGCGAACTCGTCGGAGAAGAAAATACTGTAACGATGGCTAGGGGGTTCGGGGAAGAAGCTAGGGTTAGGGTTTCGAATGGAGGGATATTTATAGGGAAGAATCGGGGGTCAAATTGGAATTTTCGTGGATAAATTAGGGTCTAGGGTTAGGGTTTAGGTCGGTGTCGCGGTGGCCGATCGCCGTTCGGCCATTGGCCGGCCGACGACGTGGGTCATTTTTGCAGAAAAACCCTCCAAAAATTCTAAATTTGCAAAACAGCACACCGCCTTAGCTATATGCAAATTCTAGATTTACAATCTAACCCCCGCTGTGTTCTGTACAAATTCTAATTTGCACAGACAAATCTAAAATTGTATTCCAACTTTAAAACATTTTAATTAATTACAAACTGCTATAAAAATAATTTAATAATTTGCAAAATAATATTTTAGGCTTTAAAAACCATTTAAAAATTTTAGAAAAATCCTAATAATTATAATAAATTGTTTTAAGGCTAAACAAATATCATTTGTGTTTAAAAACCCTTAATTTAAAATATATAAATAACAGGGGCTTACATCAATGCACACACAAAATGGGTTAGCGAGTCATTTATTAAACATCTTCAACTTATAGCTAGACCTCTACTAGTGCAATCTAGTTTGAAAATTGTGGCTTAAGACATGATATTTTACATGTTGCATGTTTAGTTAAATTTAGACCCATTGTCTACCATATTATTTTATATATACAACCTGTTAGTAGTAAACAACCAAACATTTCATATTTGAGAAAGTTTGGATATACAGTATATGTCCGAGTTCCATCTTCCAAAAGAACTAAGATGGGTCCCCAATTATGTTTGAAAAATATACATTAGTTTTGAGTTTTCTTCCACAAAAAGGTATTTAAAATCAACGACTGGTGATGTCTTTACTACAAGATTTGATGATTGCCAATTTGATGATAGAGTCTTCTCGCCGTTAGGGGGAGGTATAGGCACAAATTGTTCATATAGAACAAACTATTGCTAATTAACGACGTGAATTGACACGGTATACGCCTACTCTATCGATCTCATTAAGTTCTAAGAACTCCACAATGTGATTATGAGATAAGAAGAATGATACATTTGCAAGAAATTGCAAATCAATTACCTGATGCATTTAATGATGCCGTAAGGGTAACTATATCTTATGTGCCAGCCATAATCATTGTTCCAATTGGGCAAAATTCAAACAAGTCGGCAAATGAATCCACTACTACACTCAAAAGTGTGGTAGGCCTATAGGTTCCAAGAATAGTGCTCCTAAAAAGAGGAGAGCTAATGAAACATCTTGTCCTGATAAAAGCCCAATAGTGGTTGGAGCTCCGAAAATAAATAATGAATATGTGCATGTTTCCAAATTCACTGAAATGCCTCTGGATGCCTCTAGAGAGGCACAGGTACCTGAAAATGAAGAGATCTCGATATTCTATGCATGTTCAGGTGAATTATGGAATAGAAAAGCACTTGTCATCAATGACATATTTAGCTATGCAGTAGCTACTGAACTATCAAAGGACAATGATGATTGTGAAAATGAACCACGTAGTATAAATGAATGTCGACAAATAAAAGATTGGCCAATCTGGAAAGATTTTATTCAAGCAGAAGTAAAATATTTAGAAAAACGTGGTATGTTTGGACCTATAGTGGAAACACCAATGGGCATAAACCATGTTGGTTTAAAATAGGTGTTTCATGAGAAAACGAAGTGAGAGGAACAAAGTTGAAAGATATAAATCCCGACTTGTAGCACAATGTTTCTCTCAAAGACCTGGAATTGACTATGTTGAGACATACCCTCCAGTTATGGATGTCATTACCTTTAGATATCTAATTAGTCTCGCAGTTTCTAAAAATCTTGATATAAGATTTATGGATATTATAACTGCACATTTGTATGAAGACTTAGATATTGACATCTATATAAAAATTTCAGAAGGATTTACAATGCCAGAGACTAAGTGAAAAAAAATGTGTTTAATTAATCTTAGACGAGCATTATATGGGTTGAAATAATCCACAAGAATGTGGTATAATCGTCTTACATTATATTTGACTAAAGAATGATACAAAATAGTCAAATTTACCCATGTGTCTTCTTTAAGAAATTCGAAAATAAATTCTCAATAGTAACAGTATATATGGATGATATAAAACCTGATCATGTCTCCTGCAGAATTGGAGAAAACTGCAAACTATTTGAAGAATGAATTTGAAATGAAGACTTGGGAAAAGATAAAACTTGGTCTCAGTTTGCAAATAAAACGAAGTTCCAGTGGGATATTAGTGCATCATTTTCGATATATTGAAAGAATTTTGAACTGAATCATAATGGATAAAGCACATCCACTAAGTAGACCGATGGTTGTACGCAGGTTGGATTTGGATAAATGTCCATTACAACCAAAGAGAGAAGATAAAAAAGTTTTTGGTCCAGAAATATCGTATTTATATACTATTGGAGTACTACTATATCTAGCCAATGCACAAAACCAGATATTGTATTTTCTGTTAATTTATTATCTAGATATAGTTCTGCACCTCCACTTACATATTGAATATAGTTAAACACATATTGAGATATTTTTGTGAAACAACTGGCATGAGATTATTTTATTTATATGATTCCACTAACAATTTTTGTCTAGTTGGTTGTGCAGACTCAAACATATTTCTGACCTTCATAAGGGTTGTCCAAACGGATTATGTGTTTATTAATAACCATGCAGCTATATCTTGACTATCAACAAAGCAAGTTTCAGTAGCAACTTACTCTAACCATGCAGAATTAATTGCATTATAAGAAGCAACAAGAGAAAGTATGTGCTTGCGAATTCATCATATAAGAGTAAAATTGTCAACTACTCACAGTTACATATGAGCCTACAATAATATTTAAGACAATACGGCTTGCATTACACAATTTCGAGAGGGATTCATCAAAGGAGATCGAATATAAACAACTTCCACCAAAATTATTTTATGCACATGAGCTCCAAAGGACGAAAGTGGTCAAACGAAGTCAAGCAAATTCATTATATTGAGGGGGGGGTATGACTCATGAAGAATATTTTTGAGTTTTGCGCGTTGTACTCTTTTTTCTTGACTAAGCACTGAGTTTTTCTTAGTAAGGTTTTAACGAGGCAACAAATGCGCATACACCACCAACTAATTAATGGTGAATATCCAAGGGGGAGTGTTGTAAATATAGATAATTCACATTATTATTTGGTGTACATAACCTATGTTTTTTGGTTGTCCATAACCTATGACTTATAGTTATTCATAACCTATGCCTTTTGGCATTTCTTCTTTTAATTATCATCATGATGTTAACCTCCATTGTAAGTCTATATAAGGAATTTTTCTGAAGTTGATTGTGACAAGTGAATAAAGAAACAATTTTTTCCTTTTTTCTATCTCCATATCTCTTTACTTTATATATATATATATATATATATATATATATATATATATATATATATATATATATATATATATATATATATTTATATATATATATATATATATATATATATATATATATATATATATATATATACTGAAATCTCCCACATGTGACATGCATGTTTGAGGTGGCAACATTAAACGCATATATATATATATATATATATATATATATATATATATATATATATATATATATATATATATATATATATATATATATATATATATATTTGTTATATATATATATATATATATATATACATATATATATATATATATGGAAACGGATCGGGATACCCGCCCGCGGAGCCCCGCCGAAGCCCCGCCCCCCCTGCACCATCGGATCGCGCGGGGACCGCGTGGGGCCCGCCCCCGCCCGCGCGATCCAACGGCTAAGGGAGGGCGGGGCTTCGACGGGGCTCCGCGGGCGGGGCTCCCGATCCGCTCTCTATATGTCAACAACTCGAGTCTTGGATCTATATACTAGTTGTTCTGCATGCATATGCTTTTGTGTCTTCCATTCTTGGAGGCCGTATGCTCATGTTGCGATGAGCGTGCACTATGCACAGATGATAATGGATAGAAATGTTACATTCCACTTGCTTAATTATGTTAGTCCGTGTATCCTTTCCTTTGAAGGATATGTTCTCCTCAGTTAGGGTCTGTTTGGTTGGCCGAAGGTGTCATGGAACTAACTATTTTTTGTCAGTTCCTTGAAAGTCAGATGAGGTCCGGCGTTTGGTTGGCTTTGAATTTGTAGGTTGAAAGTGAACGAATGGACGTGCCGCAGTTCCTGTCGGCCGACTCTCCTTCATAATTCACTTACAATCCATTTTGCTATGAACTCCTCTGAAACTGTCAAATAATTTTGCCCGAAATTTTTCTTTCCTGTGGAAGGGCAAGTACACCGCGTGCCACTATGGCCGCCACCACGTGCCACCACCACCACCACAACGGCGACCACCGTCCCAACAACCTCGTAACCACTGCCCCTGCCACCACGTGCGACCAGCACCACCGCCCCGACGCCACCACCGCGTGCGACCACCACCCCAGTCACCGCGGCGACCACTGCCCCAGTCATCACGTGCGACCAGCACCACCGTCCCCGCTGTCTTTGTGTCGGTCGACGTTTGGTAGAGAAGGAGAACAGGGAAGAGGACAGTATTTTTCTTGCTGCAGAATTTGGCAGAAGAATTCGTGGGGAGAGAGAGTTTGGAAAAAAAAATCTTAGAAGAATATGAAGGGTCCAGAAGGAGAAGAAGAGTCAGGACTCTTTTTTAGTTTGACGGCTAACATATTTTTTCTTCAGAAGATGAAGACTTGAAGAGTCCAGAAGAAGAGAATTTGATAATTAATTTAAGTACGACAACTAATGTGTGTGTTTTTTTTTTTTTTTTTTTTTTTTTTGAGATGCCAGCTAATGTAATTTGTGTTTTAATTGTTGTAATTAATTTAATTATAATAATTAATGGATGAGAATATGTAAATAGATAGAGAGGGGGGGAATGGATGGGAATTTGTTTAATTTGCTAATTAAAGATTAATTTGTTTAATTAATTTGAATAATTGTTTATATCAAAATTTTAAATTTTAATCCATACACCAAGATAGATTATATGTCAATTTTATTTTATATTTTAAACATTTTATATTATGGTAATTAATTTAATTATAATAGTTAATGCATTTTTTGTATTTAATTATCGTAATTAATTTAATTATGGGTTCTCATATCTACAATTCCAATATCCACTTTCAACAACCATCCAAACAACCGAACTCCTTTTTTCTTCACTTTCAACAACCATCCAAACACCAAACCCATTTTTCTTCCACTTGCAGCAGACAAAAAGTACTACATCCAAACACATTTTGGAAAGTGTCACTTTCACACTTTCAACTGTAACTCATCATGACGTAAGTGCCACTTTCACACTTTCAAAGAGTTACATCTAACCAAACAGCCCCTTACTGATTGTTACGTAGGTAAAGGATATGTTGAGCTCAGTTTATTTAATATCGTGTTTTGTTTATCCTTCGTATGTTCTATGACATGTGAAGATAAGGTTGATGCATGTCAATTTTTGATGGATATGTTTTCTGATATAACTTCTGAATTTGGTTCACAAAATTTTGAGCTCACAATTTTTGAAGGATATGTTGGTGCATGTGTTTTGTACTAGATTAGAGCATCCACAGTGGAAGTACTCTGAATACATACTTCAAATTATTAAAAATTATATAAAATATTACTTTTAGAGTGTCGTTTTGATATTGGCATACAATGGTACACTCCAAACAACTTCTCCAAATTAACCTTCTCTTTGTTTTCCCCCACTTTTTTCTCTTTATTTTTCTTCCAAATTTGGTAAAAATTTCCTCCCTATTTTTTCTCTTTATTTTCCTTCCCTATTTGGTAAGAACAGTTAATTTTTGGTGGGCCCAGAAATCAATGTAGCGGGGGTAGGACACGCTCCAAATCTGGAGTGTCTCTTAACTTTCTATCAATTTAAGTGTGAACAAATGTACACCGCAACCTTCAAGTGCTACAAAATATAACTAAAATTAAAATGTAACACTTAAAACATCTACTTCGGAGGTAGGACACGCTCCAAATCTGAAGTATCTTTTAGCTTTCTAGCAATTTAAGTGTGAACAAATGTACATCGCAACCTTCAAGTGCTACAAAATATAACTAAAATTAAAAGGGATTATTTATGAAATGTCCAAAAACTAAAAAAAATTTATGTAAAATCCACCGCTAAAAAAACTTTCATGGCGTGCCCAGAATTAGAAAAACTTATCCAAAGCGGGTTCCAAATGACCATTTTGCCCTTCCTTTTAATTTATTGAAAACACCCACGAAACTGCTCTTAAAAAAACATTTTGATACTTCATCTTCTTCCATACGCTGCTCACTTTCGAATCTAGGTTTTCTCCTCAAAAATCTTCAAAAACTCGTCGGAAAATTTCGGAAAGACCGGGACAAACGGCAAAAGTGCTAAAACGGAGGTCCAAACATCATTTTTTTGCGATTATAAAATTTTGTAAGGCCGTCTAACGGTGAATTTGTTACTTTCAGTCTCCTCGACGATACGCTCATTTTACGACAAACGGGACCTCGCTTCGACCTCCCAGTCAAAAGTTATGGCTCTCCAAAGTTTCAGCTGACCATAAATGCAGGAGAATGGTCATTCTCCGTGTTAGAACACGAAAAATGTTAATTTCGCATGAGGATGGTCATTCTCCGTGTTAGTAACACGAAGAATGTCATTCTCCGTCTTAATTTACACGGAGAATGACATTCTCCGTGTTACTAACACGGAGAATGGCATTCTCCGTCTTAATTTACACGGAGAATGACTATTCTCCGTGCTAAATTACACGGAGAATGACTATTCTCCGTCTTAATTTACACGGAGAATGCCATTCTCCGTGTAGTTTATCACGGAGAATGGTCATTCCAGTGTTAAAACACAGGAGAATGACCATTCTCCGTGTTAGAAACACGGAGAATGCCATTCTCCGTGTTAAATAAAACGGAGAATAGCATTCTCCGTGTAATTTAGCACGGAGAATGGTTATTTCAGTGTTAAAACGCAGGAGAATGGCATTCTCCGTTTTAAATAAAACGGAGAATGACGTTCTCCGTGTTAAATAAAACGGAGAATGGTCATTCTCCGTGTTAAATAAAACGGAGAATGGTCATTCTCCGTGTAATTTAGCACGGAGAATGGTCATTTCAGTGTTAAAACGCAGGAGAATGGCCATTCTCCGTGTTAGAAACACGGAGAATGTCATTCTCCGTTTTAAATAAAACGGAGAATGGCATTCTCCGTGTTAATTTACACGGAGAATGGTCATTCTTCGTGTTAAATAAACGGAGAATGGTCATTCTCCGTGTTAAATAAAACGGAGAATGGTCATTCTCCGTGTAATTTAGCACGGAGAATGGTCATTTCAGTGTTAAAACGCAGGAGAATGTCATTCTCCGTTTTAAATAAAACGGAGAATGGCATTCTCCGTGTTAACTTACACGGAGAATGGTCATTTCCAGTGTTAAAACGTAGGAGAATGGTCATTCTCCGTGTAATTTAGTTTTTTCAGGAATAAAGAGTTTCGTTCTTCTTTCAAAGCGATGATAATTCTTATGGAAAAGAAGAAGAAAGATCTTCTCTCCACAATTGACGTCGATGAAGATGATGATGATGGTGACGATGATGACGAGCGATGATCTGAGTTCGACCGAAGAAAAGCACACCGAACTACGAACGATCTTTGCGATCTCTGCTGAAGATGAGAGCAATGGAATTCAGATTTTTCGTGAAGAAGAAGAAGAAGACGAAAATCGCAATCCAGATCTGAGTTTTTTGAATTCAAATACATATAGATGACCAATTCGCGCGGAGGGACAGTTTCGGTATTATAAAAATAACAGTTTCCAGCGGGTGGCGTCTAAAAGGGAATCTTGGAATATTTAACGTGAAAATACTTAATTCTGGACATTTCATAAAACTCATCCAATGGGTGGGCATTTCATAAAAGTCCATCCCGAAATTGGGTTTCTCAGCAATTTCCAGAAATTAAAATGTAACACTTAAAACATGCTCTTACTGAATAAATTATGAAGTACTACCATGATGAGCTCCTATGCATAGTAGATAAGGTTACAATTCACAACCTAATCTACTATGTTACTGAGTGGACTTATGAAGTACTACTATGACTAGCTCACAATTTTTGAAGGATACGTTGATCTGAAAATTACATCTTTTATGGGATTTTATTATTACATGTGGTTGAATTTCAAAGCAGTTTTCTTATACAATTTTGAGCACATACTACATTTTTGAACAACTAGCCCACTTCATGTGTGCCTACTTTTGATTTGGTTATGATACTCCTATAGGTCTTTCATCTTTGGGTTTGGTTATGATGACCATGTCCTATCTGCTAACAATTTTGAACTGAAGAGATGCTACATTTTTTTTTCCATACATTTGATGCCTCCTTTGGAATTTTTCTTCAGATTTTTCCTTACTTTTTGAGCCACAAGTTATCGTACAAGGGACTATTAACTGTTTGGTTGCACGAAAGTGTATAAAAGTGTAAAAATAGAAAAAATAAATAGTTTACGTACGCACAAATTTTAAGTTTTCAAAAGTTGTTTGGTTGGCGGAATTGAAAATATGAAAGTAAAAATAAAGGAGTTTTGTTGTTTGAATGGTTGTTGAAAAAATTGAAAAATGCGTGGATTTTTATACAACTTCGAATCTCCCACAACTTCGAAGTTCAGGCGTTGGAATAAAAATTCACGCCTGAACTGTTTTCAATATTTTCAATTTAGCCGTTGGCAAATAGATGGGAACAGAATGATTACCCATGGATTTTTATTACAGTACAGGGAGAAAAAATTGAAAACAAACGAAGAAAAAAAACAAACAAGAAGAAATCTACGCCCAAAAGAAGGGCGCTAAACTTCCATCATTTCCACGCCCAAAATATGGGCGCCCATTTTACATCATTTTCCCTAATCCATTTCCTAATCCCACTTACTAATCCATTTCATAATCCCATATCCTTTGTTTTTGACGTCCATTATTAGGGCGTAAAAAATTCGCGTCCTACTTTTAGGCGCAATGATGCTCAACCTGCAATTACTCCAAACTTGATTACTTTTACGAAATAAGTTTAAAGTTCAATGCTTACAGTACAATTTTTCGAAAAATTTATGTGCTTCTTTATAAGTTGCTCCTACACTGCTGCTGCAGTCTAGTTGTTGCTCCCTAGCCTTGTTGTTGCTACTAGTTTTGATGAACACTGTCAATGTTATATGTTGCTCCCTAGCCTTGTTGCTGATACCAGTGTTGTTGATGATGCTAAAGTTATCCTTTGTGTCAGGGGCGGCCCGGAGGAGGGGCAGACAGGGCTTGCGCCCTGGACCCCAAATTTCAAGGGACCCCAATTTTTTTTTTTTTTAATTTAGTAATAGTAATAAATATTAAAACATTGTTACTCTGATTTTTTCTTTAAAATACAAGATCCGAAGAAAATCATTATAGC
Organism: Iris pallida; assembly: GCA_029216955.1. Lineage (NCBI taxonomy): Eukaryota > Viridiplantae > Streptophyta > Magnoliopsida > Asparagales > Iridaceae > Iris > Iris pallida. The sequence goes on along the minus strand of JANAVB010018994.1, from coordinate 14,142,186 downwards.
AATTCAACAAATAGGACATGACGCATGGGAATTGGATAGCCGTCTGACTTTTTAATTTCAAAGAAAAAACTACTCTTCCCCATCGCTTCAGATTTTCTTTTGCATTTCAGAGGAAAAAAGTTCTTTACGTCGCTTCCGATTCTAGACGATCAGCAATAAGTTTCTTTTTTGAATTGTTTATTTTAATTTTTTTCTCTTCATTCTCTCTTTTGCTTATAACTGAAACACAAAATTTTTAATTTTCTTCAATTTCTTCTTCTATAATCCTTCACAAGGATTCCGCGATGTAAGACTACACGAATAAGGCCACGGCGGCAGACAAGCTTGCGGAACTCTCTCTCTCTCTCTCTCTCTCCCCCCTCTCTTTCCATCTCTCTCTCCTCTTGACTCGAAGAGGAGACGAAAAGGTGAGAGAGAGAGGTATCAATATGAACCTGATATTTTAGCAAGACTTTTATTTTGAGAATTGAAATATTTTGTAACTTTCTATTTATGCACATTTTCATAGTAACTAAGTTTCAATAAGCTTCTGTAGTATATTTAGCTCACTACGTGTTGTGAGATATAATTGATCCCATGTTGGTGTTGAATACTGACGAGCCGATGGCGATGAGTCTTTTCGTTTATCTTTGTACTTAAGATTTCGCAATTAAAATTATATGTTGTTCCTAGTGTTAAATATCTTTCGTAAGCTTTGCAGTTAAGATTTCACAATGATTTGGTTTTCAAACTGAAATATTTTGTAACTTTTGTTACTCTTGTAACTTTTGTTCCTCCTAATTTTGGCTCTCTTTTTTTTTTAATGTTCTTGAGTTTCTTTGTTGTTGATAAATTAGGCAAACAAGCTCATATATCTCAATTCTAGTACTGAAAAAACATAAACAAGAAATGTTAAATAACATATTACATCGGAGTTTTTTTTTTTAATTACAAAGTAGTATTGCCATTTGCCATGATATATTCCTAATGCAAAATTTAAGGTTAGCTGGCATGTATCAGGCCCCAATTTAAAAGGGTTCACTTTGGTTTATTATATCATGCAAAAATTTCTTGATACTTTATTTCCAATACTTTTTTTTAAAGAAGGGACATCATTTTGTATTTCGTCATGGACATAAAAATGTTTCGGGCCGGCCCTGCTTTGTGTGTCCGTGCCTCTTGGCAATGACGAGGACAAAAAAGTGTGGTTGCATCTTGATCCTGATGATGGCTGCAACTTCTTATGTACTGATACTACATTTTGATCATGATACTACATTTTCATCCTCTGATCCAACTCACATTTGGGTTTCCAAATTGTGCGAGGAGGGATTGATAGAATGATTTTTTTTGTTTATTTGGTCAAAGTATCGCATTTGTAATTTTTGTACTTTTTTATGTCCATATGTAATAAATTATTTTATTTTTGTTTGTTATAGCAATTGGTATTCTTGTTTAAAGAATTTAATAAAAACTTGTGACTTTCCACGTTTATGTTTGCTGTGTCACACGAATGCAATTGGTAACCCTAAAATATGTCTCCTTTTATTTTATTAAATTAATAATTATGTTTATATTATATTTGCTAATTAATTTTACTAATTTATTGCCTAAATGCTTGTGTGGTAATTAGAAAACAAAAAAAATTAAAAAATAATTATGAAACAAATGTGTAGGGGATAAGCTGACCTATTTTCAAAAGAGAAAGTCTTATCACTTCTCTACTATCACTTTTTTACAAACCACATATAGGAACTACAAGATGTCATACTTTTGAACTCATTTCAACAACCATCCAACATGAAACTTAAAAGATTTTTTGCTTCTAATGTCCACTTATTCTGAATATCCAAACGAAGAAAGTAAAAAATATAAGATAAAAAAATAAGAAAGTAAGAAAACATACATACACATGAACTGCAAATGAAAAATATGATTTTCAAACTTTTCATTTCCATACACTTGGTCAAAAGCAAATAGGCTCTAAGGGAAGCCATCCATCATCACCTACAGAGCTGGCTCTACAATGCTTCTCACTTAGGTTTGTGCCTAAGGCCCCATGTGCTGGAGTGGATGGGATTTTCTACTTATGTAAAATACATAGAAGTCAGATTGATATTTTTATATATAATAAAAATATTTTAATAGATTTGGATTGGATATTTTTATATATAGTAGGAATATCTCAATGGAGTTGGATTGAGTATTCTTATATATAATATCAATATATCAATGATTTAGATTGAATATTTCTACTTATAGTAGAATACCTCAATTAATTGTGGATTTGAGACTATATATACTAGGTATTTATTCACCATAAAATATCTATAAAAAAAGAGGAGCAATAGTGCTTTACAACTTTTGAGAGAGAGAAATGATTGAAGACTATTGTGAAGGAGAGATTGTTTCGAATAATTTTTCGACATCTCTTGTTCTTCGGAGTCTACAATTAAATATTTTTTTTCTTTCAAATGAGTTGTGGTAATCTGTGTGGGATTGGGAGGAGCTTCTAGAGGGTGTATTATCTTTATTCCCATTAGTGGAGGTTCTTCAGGGTTGGACTCCGATCTTCCCATAATTTTTTTATTTGAATTTTTTACGCCAAAATTTTTGTGTCTGCGATTTGTGTTTGACATTTTTGATTTGTGTGCTTTTGCTCAGTTCCCTCGTAGGACTCTCTGATTTGGGGGAACGATTTCCGCGCTTCATACCCAACATCATGATTTGAAGGGCCCCATGTTTTTATACAATATGTACTATATATAATATATATAGAGGAAAAAGGAAAAAAAATGGTACAATTGGCTCGATCTATGCGTCTCTATCTCGGAGACAACAATCATCTATTTTATTATTTAATTGATCGAGATCCATTTAAATAATAAAAAAAATTTGAGTGGCACCCCACTTTTTTACCCTTATTTAAGGTGCACCCCACCACTTTACATAAATATATAATACCCCCCCTCCCCCACCCCACTTCACACGGAATTCGTCCATAGCTGACGGTCAAACCATTTGACTGACAATTTTTGACCAAAATACCATCGTCTTCATCATCCCCAAAGTTAAACCCAAATCCTAATCCCCCTCCCCCGTCCCGCCGCTGCCGCGTCCGCCCCCGCCTCGCCACTGTCGCGTCCGTCCCTGCCCCGCCGCTGCCGCCCCCGCTGCCCCTGTCACTGCTGCTGTTGCTATTGCAGGAAGAAGACAAGGAAGGGGGGAGGGGGGGGGCGAAGCGCGAGCGGGGGAGGGGGGCGGAGCGGGGGCGCAGGGGCGAAGCGGGAGCGGTGGAGGGGGCGGAGCTATCGCACGGGAGCGGAGGCGCGACAGCGAAGGGGGGGCGGGGGCGCGGCAGCGGAGGGGGAGCGGGGGCGGGGGCGGCGGGAGAGCGGTGGTGGTGATGGTGGTGTTGGTGAAGGTGATGGTGGTGGAGGTGATGGTGAAGGTGATGGTGATGGTGATGGTGAAGGTGGTGGTAGTGGTGGTGGTGCTGATGAGCGCGGCGGCAGCGGGGCGGGGGCGCGGCAGCGGCGTGACTGGGATACGACAACGGAGCGGGAGCGAGGGACGGGGTGGGCAGGGTTTGAGTTTGGAAGAGTATTTTCGTCCAAAATTATCGGTCAAACGCGTTGACCGTTGGTTTTGGACGAAATCCGTCAAAAGTGGAGAATAACTTATATTTATGGAGGATTTTGCTCCTTAAGGTCGAGCTACTTCGCCCGTTATTATAAGGGTAAAGAAAGTGGGGTGCCACTCAAAATCTCTTAAATAATTTGTTTATGATCCCAAATGTCTTAAGATGGCTCTGGTCACCTTCATACATTTTGTTTTATTTTTTTATCTTGTAGATTTTCAAAGAAGTATTTTTGCAAATGCCTCCACTATAAATATACAAACTAGCATATATCTTCATTTATTTAAAAACTAGCAAATACGTTTATTATGAGTAAAATAATCAAAGTTTTGGTTAGATAGTGAGAGTATATTTTAAATTTTAACATGTTATATACAAAAGAATGGAAATATTTGTTAATTTTTTAAATAAATGGCATTTGCCAAAATATCTCATTTCCAAATTATTTGTTGCCAATACAGTAATGCGACCAGACAGAAAGAAAGAAAGCATCCCTCTCCTTTCCTCACCTACAGACTGTTTCTTCAGCTTTCTCTCCTTCCCATGTCTCTGCTCTGCTGCACTTCCGTCTATACAATTTGACAGAGAGAATCAAAAAACAAGATCAAGCAAGTATTCATGGCCTGATCGATAAGAGAGTAATTGAGTGGGACTGTGTGTGGGTGAAAGCAACGCATGAGCTGAGAGCCGGGGGACTACAGAGAATCTAATTCTCACTCACTCATGGTGTTAACTGGGCCGGTTCGGCCCGGGCCCGTCCGTGGACCGGACCGGCCCGCCCCCTATAAGCCCGGACCGGTCCGCATTGGGCCCGAACCAGCCCGGTCCCCCACGCTATAGCGGTTCGGGTCGCCCCCCCCCCCCCCCCCCCCAACAGCCCGCGCCCGGCCCGGCCAGGACCGGTCAAAATTTTTTTTTTTTTTTTTTTAAAAACAGGCCCGGCCCGGTTGGACCGGCCCGGCCCGGCCCGCTGGGACCGGTCCAGCCTGAGCCGACCGTTGGGAGGCTGATTTTTTTTTTTTTTTTTTTTCAAATTTTTGACCGTTTGGGGGGGGGGGGTTCTTTTACCAAAATACCCCTCCCATATAGCCGTTATTAAAACGTTGGGAGGGGTATTTTGGTCTTTTTTGGCCTAAAATTACCAAAATAATCCCAAAAAATTCCTATAAATAGCCCAAAAATCCCATTTTTCATACGCAACTCATTCCTCACAAATTCTCTACATCTCTCTACGGTGCTCTGGTGTTCTACGACTTTTCCTCCCCGGTGCTCTACGGCTTCCCGATCTCGCTCCCAACTCCATTCCGGCTCTACGGCTTCCTGATCTTCCTCTCAATCTCTTACTTTCTTCTAACGTAGTTTACTTTATTTTATTTTATATATGGCTGGTGAAGGTTCAAACCCACCTGATCTTGCTGGACAGACATACCACTATTTTAGTTCTTTTTTTGACGGTACTGAAATTCCACCTGAGCAAGTTGCGACTAATCCGATTCCGGAGGGGTGCCAACAATCTCCTCCGGAAGTCGCTAGTACAACCCAACGTCCTGAAAAGAAAAAAAGGTCTAAGTATTGGGATTATTTTACTTTAATTTTTGAAACTAATCCTGATGGTTCTTTGGTTTTAGATGCCAAGGGGGAACCGAAACCGTACAAGGCGCAATGCAAGAAATGTTGCAACCAGTACGCATGGAAGAAGGACGGTGGCACCGGGACCATATCCAGACACTATGACACTTGCTACGGGAAGGACACACTTCAAGCGTCCCAAACCCAAATAAGCTTCGGCGCCACCGGTTCTTCAATTGGTAACTTTACTTACTCAGCTGCTCGGCATAAAATCGAGTTAACTAAACATATTATTCGTGACGAACTTCCTTTCACGACGGGTGAAAGCGAATATTTACGAGATTATGTATCACTTTCTCTAAACCCCTCCTTTACTAAAGTGAGTAGGCAACAAACTCGAAAGGAGGCTATTCGTCTCTTCAACGAGCAGAAAGCCGCTTTGAAAGCGGAATTTCAAAATATTAGTAAGTTGGCTATTACTTCTGATATTTGGACTACTAAATGGAGTTATGCTTATATTTGTATTACTGCACACTATATAGATGCACAATGGATGTTGCAAAAACGCATCATCTCTCTTAAACTTATAGAATGTCCACACACGGGAGCTGTAATTTCAAGTGAGATTTCAAGACACGTGCGTGAATATGATATTCACGCAAAAACTTTTTCTGTCTCTTTGGACAATGCATCAAACAACAATGCTGCTATGTCTTCTTTGTCAGTAATTTTTAAGCCTATTTTAGAAGGTAGACTTATGCATGTTAGGTGTGCTTACCATATAATTAACTTAGTTGTTAAAGAATGTTTAAAATTTTTTGAACCCCATTTAGACACTCTGCGACAATGCTTGCTCCACCTAAACTCGTCTCCAAGTAGACAACAAAGTTTTGCATGCGCTTGCGCACATTTTGGTATGACTTTTAGAAGATTTGTGAAGGATATACCAACTAGGTGGAACTCCACCTACTTGATGTTGAAATCTGCAATTCCTTTTAAGAGTGCTATTTCATATTATTGTACTTCGGATGTCACCTTTGACTATCAGGTTACTGATGATGATTGGTTAGCAGCTGAAAGTGTTTGTGAATTTTTAGAAGTTTTTTACAATGCTACATTAACTCTTTCTGGTGTTTATTATCCCACATCTTGCTTAGCTTTACGTGAACTTTGTAACATGTCTTATTTATTTTCTAAATATAGAGATTATCCAAATTTTGAAATTGCGGTGAGAAATATGGAAGCCAAATTCAGAAAATATTGGGGTGAAGTACCTCTTTTATATTGTTTGGCTTCCATATTTGATCCTACAATCAAATTGGATGGCGTAGAGGTTTTATTAGAAGGATATGGAGAATATATGGGTATAGACGTTACTGACATGAAGGCAGAAGTTAAAGTGGCTTTGGACAGGTTAGTTATACTGTACGAAGAAGGAGCAACGTCGACCCGACCAACTCAGGGGGGGCTAGTAGTAGCTCCGGCTTGGCGTCTAAGCTATCAGCAGCCGGTCGCATACTACAAAGGAAGAAACAAAAGCAATCTTCCCAACCTACTCAAGAGTTGTCTGCTTACCTTAACTCTTATCAAGACGAAGATGAGACTCCAGATCACTTCGCCGTTCTAGAATGGTGGAAGAGACACGACAAGAGATTTCCTGTGCTTTCTAACATAGCACGTGATCTACTGATGGTTCCGGTGTCGACGGTAGCATCGGAGTCCTGTTTTAGTACAAGTTCGAGGATGTTGAGCGATAGGAGGAGCCGCTTGAAGCCCGATATTTTGGAAGCGATCGTGTGCATACAAGATTGGTTGGCTGCCGATAAAAGAACACAAAACCAAAAAGATGGAGAAGATCATGACATCCACGAGCTGGATTTGGAATCGCTTTCATTGCATGAAGGCGAACAACAATGAGGCTACGGTGCAAGGTATTAGGTATGTAAATTTAACATTATACATTTCAATTTTAAATTTTAACTTATACTTTCAAAAACTATTTTTTTTTACTTATACTATTCAAATTTTTAATTTTAACTTATACTATTCAAATTTTTTAACTTATACTTTCAAAAACTATTTTTTACTTTAAAAAAAAATATTTTTTAACTCCGCCTATGCCAAACAAGCATTTGCCGGTCCCAAGCCCGGATAAAGGAAGAGGGAGAAATGTTTTTTTAAAATTTTTATAAATTTTTATAAACATTTGTAATATTGGTATAAACATTTTTGTATAAACATTTGTATATATTTGTATAAACATTACTTTTATAAATATTTTGTATAAACATTTTATAAACATTTAAGTTACAAATTTTTAAAATTAAAATACAAAAGAAAATGATTACTTTTACATGGTTTTTAAAATGGTTTTAAAAAGAAAATACATATTTTGTAAAAACATTTTATAAACATTTTTATAAAATGATTACTTTTACATGATTATTTTTAAAATTAAAATACAAAAAAAAATGATTACTTTTACATGGTTTTTAAAATGGTTTTAAAAAGAAAATACATATTTTGTAAAAACATTTTATAAACATTTTTATTAAAAAGAAAACATTTTATAAACATTTTATAAACATATTTTGTATAAACATTTTATAAACAATTGTATAAACATAAAATTATAAACATTTTATAAATATTTTTTAAACATATTTTGTATAAACATTTTATAAATATTTTTTTTATAAACATTTAAGTTAAAAAAATTTAAAATTAAAATACAAAAAAAAATTATTAAAAAACTAAATTAAACAAAAAACTGTAAAAAAAAAAAAAAAAAAAAAATCCAAAAAACCGGGCCGGTCCGGTCAACCCGGCCTGAACCGGCCCGAACCGGCTTAGGCCCGGACCGGCCCGACCCCACTAGTCCCGGTTCAATGGGCCGGGCTGGGCCACGTTGAAAATAACCGGGCCGGGCTTAGCCCGGACCGAAATTATGTGTGGGCCGATCCGAACCCGGTCAGGCCCGCCGCCCCTGGACCGTGGGCCGGCCCGGACCGGACCGAAAACACCATGATCACTCACTCACTTTTACAATACAAACACAACAAAAACAGAGACTCTCTCTCTCTCTCTCTCTCTCTCTCTCTCTCTCTCTCTAAATATCAGACTACAATCATGCTATTCTTGTTATCGAACTAACAACAATTATGCTATTGGGCTTCTAAAATATTTGACTGATGTCATCTTCCATTATCTGGCAGCTGACATGACAGCTGACATAACAGCTGACATGACAAATTTTAATCCAAAATATTAATTATCTATTTTTTTAATGTTAATATTAATATTAATGTTAATATTAATATTAATATTAATGTTAATGTTAATATTAATTGTAATGTTAAGATTAATCTTTATTTTAATGTTAAGGTTAATTTTAATGTTAAGGTTAATCTTAATGTTAATTTTAATTTTAATATTAATTTTAATGTTAAATTTTGCCATGTCAGCTGCCATGTAAGCAACCATGTCATATGCCACATAATGGAAGATGGCATCACCCAAATATTTTGGAAGCCAAATAGCATTTTTGAACTGACAATTTTTCCAATAGTTATTTTCTATATTAGGGTTTCTATTCAGCCTCCACGACACCGTATACACGTGGTATATGTATTAACAGTATAGGTATTTTATGCCATAACCTTTGTCCAACAAAATGTTCTATCACTAGCGCATCGACGGTGCACCGACAGTATACCGCTAGTGCTGATATAACTTTTACAAATGTCTGACGCGTACTCAAATCGTGTCACATTTGTGCCTTCGACTCCCCAAATTTTTTCCGACACACGAATAGCGCTCGTTGAACTACGAGATGTTCTCCACGTAGATTGGAAAGTCCAGACAATATCAACAATTATTTCAAATTAGTATAGTTATATATTTTTCTAATGAACCAAGATATTGAATCCAATCATACCAAACATTATTTTCTTTGTGATTACTACATACACAACTTATGATAGGCCCTGGTTGATCGAAACAACTCATTTTGACCGGTTTGATTGGGTTCGGTCTGGATCAGGTCAAATTGGGCTTCAAAAAAAAAAGTGTAGTAGTGCACATGAGTCATTGACTCATAGTCTGAGTGATATATATGTAGACCAATACGAATGGAGTGTACTAGTGCACATGAGTGCACATGAGATGCAGGAGTCTATTTCTATTGGTGTAGATGTGCATGACTAACGTAGAAATATGAGCCAATGATTCATAATCTCTTATACAAAACATAAAGGAATAATGCATCTTTTCTCTTTTTCATCCTTCCAACCAAACACAAAGGAAGGAAATGATTTATGTATCCTTATCTTTTTCCTTCCTTCCATTTTTCTATCCTTCCTACCAAACACCACAGCCTAAAGGTCGTCCAATCTTTGCTTTTAACTTTTTTTTAATATTTTTATATTAAGTAGGCCTTATTTTGAAAATTCGACTCTCTATAATACTCTCATGGTCATCAAAAGAAAGAGAATTAGAAACTTGTATGTGCTTTAAGAGAATGCTTTGAGAAAGATGCAAACAACTTTGGATAGTGATGCTTATGTTTTAAATATGGAGGATTTTGCCCCTTAGGCCTCGTTTGGTTCGCGGAATGGAAAGGAAAGGAAACTGATTCCTTGATATTTTCTTTCCTTTAGGAAATTATAATTCCTATAAACTTTCCTTTCCAGTGTTTGGAAAGATCGGAATTATAGCCGGAATATATCTTTATTTTTCATTATAGTGTTTGGTATTTGTAAGGAAAGAAAACAAAATCAAGTCAATTTTCTAAAAATACCCTCGTGCTAATAAAAATAATTATTACTTAGAAATATTTTTGTCTAAAAGATATTATGGATAAAAATGGTAAATAATATTATGAACATGGATATTTTTGTCAAAACGTTTTATAATAAATGCGGAAAAGTTGGAGGGAAAGTGATTCCTTAGATAAATGGGAGGAACCACTTTCCCTCCTATTTCCTACCTCTTGGGAATCATTTTTCCTTTCCAACAACTTTCCTTTGGCTCCCAAACATAGGAAAGGAATCACTTTCCTTTTCCAAGCTCAAATTCCGGTAACCAAACGAGGCCTTAAGGTGGAGCTACTTCGCCCGTTATTATAGTTGGTGAGTTCAACTGTCCATTCGACTTGACCAACTATGATCACTGAATCAATGTTTTTTTTTTTGGGACAAATAAGAGTTAAGGTGATGTCACGACCCGATCCCAAATAATTGGGTCGAACCGGATCATGCCCAGCCTGCACCATTGTTGAGACGGCGGCAGTAAGCTGTTCCATTAGCAGGTATTCACAACAACATCTATATACATTTGTCATAACTCAATATTCGGGAATTTAAAACTTTATTAAACATTAGAAAAGTACACTGGAATTAGAAAGACTGAAATAAAATGCTAAAATTCAAATAACAAAATTTCAAAACAACAAAACTGGAAACAGGAAAATCTAGCTAAGCGTTCGGCTCATCGGTCTCAGGTCCTGCGTCCTCCAAAGGGGACTCTGGCAACACCACAGGGTACAAAACCGGGTCATAATAACTGTTGTATAACAGCTCAGCATCCTCAAAATCTCCTAAAAATGTTATCTCCAGTCAGGAGGGAGCAAAGTACAATTCATGATAATCTAACAATTGAAATAATAATAGAATCATGTACTTTTAAACAATTTGAAATAAACAGTTCTCCAGCAGTTAAAATATTGTGATGTGAATAGGCAATGAATATGACCGGCTTGGGTTGGTGAATGATATGGCTTATCCCCGTGTGTATGAGGGGTAAGCTAATACAGTTCTAAATTATTACTTTGGATGTGTTCATACTCATTACACTACTCCTCCAGTCCCCAAACAGTTACAGTAGTTACAATCAGTGCTCTCAGAGAGAGTTTCGTGTTGCATCGTGGTTTAAACTTGCAATAAAACGATTATTAAATAATTGTAAACTAACACAAAATGTACTTGCCTTGGTTTGACTGGATTTGAAAGGTTGAAGACTTCGAGATGGAACTTAGACTCGTCCTCGAAATCCTACATTCGAGAAGTCTGACTCAGATTCCAGAGTTACCATGCTAACTATGCTAGTTGCAATCTCTAAGTTTGTCCTAATCAATTTTAATCTTTGATTACGCTATCACAACAAATCTCGATTATCGGGTGCGTTATAATTAATTACGAGGGCAAGATCAATTTAACTTTTTATTTGGAGAAACTCGTAGTTACCAATTTAATTGGTTAAAACTTTGTATTTTTCGTAATTATACATATATAAAACTAAATTTCTTGTTTAATGAGAAAACATGATCGTTGTTTAAATATTACAAACTTGTAAATTTTAATGTGAGAAAAACCTCATTAATTTTTCTATATCAAAATAATATTTATTTTAGTTTTACGCGTTTACGCTAAAAACCAGCAAAACCAGAAAATAAAAGAAAACTACGCTACAATAATTACAGGCCACAGAGAAAGAAAATAGAAAAGTTGGGCTTATGCCCTTACAAATTATTGAATTTAAATAAGAAATAGACCTGGGTTAGTCCTGAAATCTCTCCTACAATTTAATTATAAATAAAACTAATAATTAAAATAAATTTAATAGTGAGTCTCAGATATTGGTCCAATCGTCATATAGGCTAATGCCTCAGCGTCCGGACGAAGCCGGTTTCGTTTGCACTTAGCCAGGACCCATTGACCAATACGGTCGTCGCCCAAAAACCAAAATAATATTCTTTTCCGAAAAAACCATTTTAAAATTATATTATAAAAATTTGGGCAGCATTGCCTCTATATTCGGGACAACCCAAAACTGGAAAAATGCGCCAACACTTCCAACAAATATCCCAAACCAGGGAGAACCCATTTTTATAGAAAATATAATCATAGAAATCATTCCCGAAGCCTACTCAGAAAACCCGAAATAAATCGAAAATCCCGAAATCCAAAAACCAATCCACAGAAACGTCCAAAATAAAATCCAGGATGTTTCCGAAGAAGGTTCGGAAAATCCCAAAATAATCCCAACCATCAGAACTCTTTCCGAAGAGTTCTCGAAAAAAACCCGAAATCAACAGCAACTAAAACCACAGAAAAATGTCAAGAATGGTTCCGAAATTTCCGAAAACCATAACGTAACAGAAAACCGAATTCCCGAAGAGAATTCGAGGACCAAATCATCACAGATAATTACGGGAGGGACAAACTGCTGTGATTATCCAAAAATTACCCAAATCGACAGAATCCGAAGGGTTGCCTCGGACTCAAAACGAAGACGGGAACCCACGGAGCACGGAACGACACAGCGGAACGGTGTCGAGCAGACGGGGACAGCAACGGCGGCCAGAGGGGTCGGCCAGGGGTCGGGTCGACGGAGCTCGGGGTCCGGCGGGGCCTAGGACACGGGGCGCGGGTCCCGATCGGGCCGGGAAATTCGCTGCCGGGGCGAGCCCGCGGAGGGCGCTAGGGAGCGCGGGGAGGGATGCGATGGCCGGGGAACGGCGGCGGCGGACGGAGTTGGCCGCGGGACGGCGCTCGGGCCGAGCGGTGGCCGGCGTGGGCGGACGCGGCCTGGGGCACGCCGATCGGAGAGAGGGTCGGCGGAGCGTCGGGGTCGCGTGCGGGAGGACGGAGTTGCCGGAGGTCGGGCGGGAATCTCACGGGAGTTTGGAATAGTTGCTCTGGAGAAAGAATAGAGAGAGAGAGGTAGTGATTGGAGTGGGGAGTTTGGTGGGTGTGGGATGTGTATAAAGGAGAAGTGAGTTTGTAGTTGTACGTGTGGTGTAAAGAAATATGTGGAGGAGAGTAATTTGTGTGATCCAAAAGAATGGGTGCGTGAATGGCCTGGTCATGGGGAGACCAGGCCAAGAGTTTTTATAAAGATATATATATATATATTTTAAAATAGTAATCAGGATTTCAAATAAAAGGGAATGGGTTCAGATCGGGATTGGGTTTCGAAAAGCTGGTCCAGGCTCGGTCTCGCAAACAAAAACCAAATTATTATTTTGAAAATAATTTTCGAACCCACGATAGTAATAATATTATATAATAAATAATAATGGTAATAATAATAATATTATTATTATTAATAAACTAAAATTTATACTATAAATTTTGGGTTTCACAATCTTCCCTCCTTAGAAAATTTTGTCCTCGAAATTAAAGGCAGGGTTAGGGGTAAACTCAAATCAAACAGGTACGGGTACTACGCCCGTAACTCAGGTCCAACAATAAGAATTTCCAAGGCAGTCGTGGATGAGACGGTTTAGGGACAAGTTTTATTTATGATATCATCCATGCAGAAAAATACAAAAGCGAACCAAAGTACACGAGGTTGATCAGACCATCATGCACCGGTCCTGATTAGACAATATATTAGTGGGTGCACCCAATAAAATACTGTCATGATCAAGCTTGATAAAGAAATAGCTTGCAAAACTAGGCTAACTTAGCAGCATCAGTCAAGTTTAGAACGAAAAGATAAGAAATAGGAGTTATGTGATGACTCAATTTTCTGATCTTCTTCTCACCTCTGACTACGCTTGCTACTGGTTTCTCTGGCACTGAAAGGTTGAGTCCAATCTTCAGCTCTGAATTATCCAAAATATGACTCGGATCCGGAATGTAGCGTCTGAGCTGTGATACGTAGAAGACGTTGTGCACACTCTCAAGATTAGCTGGTAGAGCTAACCGGTACGCTACTTTTCCAACCCGTCTTAAAACTTCAAATGGCCTGATGTACCTGGCCTCAATTTTCCAGCTCCGTCAAAACTGATCGTTCCTCTGGTAGGAGAAAACTTCAAAAAATGCTATCTCCTTCTTCAAACTCCACTGGTCGACGACTACTATCAACCCAAAGCTTCTGTCTGTCTTGGGCAATCCTGAGCTTACATTCACATTCTCTACTGCGTCAGTCACCATCTCTGGACCCAGCAGTACTCTTTCTCCTACTTCGTCCCTTGTAAGTGGTGTACGACAACGACGTCTATAGAGAGCTTCAAATGGGGTCATACCAATGCTGGCTTGGTAGCTGTTGTTGTAAGAGAACTCTACCAAGTGCAAATGATCTTCCCAAGACCCTCCAAACTCCAAGACGCAAAATCTCAGCATGTCTTCAGGCGTCTGGATTGTCCTCTCTGATTGTCCATCTGTCTGGGAGTGATAGGCAGTGCTGAACTTTAATTGTGTCCCCAGGCTGTCATGCAAACTTTTCCAAGAGTGAGAGGTAAAACGAGTGTCTCGGTCAGATACAATGCTTACCGGTACTCCATGAATCCGGTAGATATGTCGCATGTATAGTGCCGCCAACTTCTCGGTGGATAAACAAACTTGAAGGGGATAAAGTGAGCTGACTTGGTCAGTCGGTCCACTATAACCCAAATGGCGTCCTTCCCTCCTTGGGAACGAGGCAGTCCTGACACGAAGTCCATTGTGATGTGCTCCCACTTCCACTCCGAAATGTCTAGTGGCTGTAGAAGTCCTGCGGGTCTCAGTCTGCTAGCCTTCACTTGTTGACAAATTAAACATCTAGCAACATACCTGGCCACGTCTTTCTTCATTCTAAACCACCAAACAATGGTACGCATATCCCGATACATCTTGTTAGCTCCAGGATGTATGGAATATTGCGACTGGTGTGCTTCCTTCATCAGTTCGTTCCTCAGTTCGCCAGATGCTATGCAGAGCCTCATACCATTCTTCAGTGCTCCATCGCTGGCGATTGAGAAACCCTCAAGTGTTCCTGCCAACACTTGATCTCTAAGTTTACAAAGTGTCTCGTCTTGAAACTGCGTCTCCTTGATTTTGTCCATCAGACTCGAGCTCACTTGCAACTTTATCAACAATGAATCAGCATCCAGCTCCTTCCTTCCAGGCAGTATAATCTCCAGTCCAAGCTTCTCGATGTCCTCTAGCAGGTGCCGCTCCTTGGTCAAAAATATCGTCATAGGGTATCAACTAAGTGCATCTGCGACCACATTAGCCTTACTCGGGTGGTACTGTAGATCGATGTCAAAATCCTTCATCAGCTCCAGCCATCTTTTTTGCCTCATGTTCAGCTCCTTCTGAGTGAAAACATACTTCAGACTTTTGTGGTTTGTATATATTTCCACTCTCTCTCCATATAGATAATGCTTCCACAGCTTCAAAGCAAAGATGACTGCCGCAAGCTCCAGATCATGTGTGGGATAGTTCTTCTCATGAGTCCATAATTGCTTAGATGCATAAGCAATCACTTTTTCATGTTGTTGAAGAACGCAACCCAGTCCTTTACCTGAGGCATCACTGTAGATTGAGAAACCACCAGTTTCTGCGGGTAGCGCAAGGATTGGTGTAGTGGTAAGTCTCTTCTTCAGCTCCTCAAATGATGCCTGGCAATCTTCCGTCCAGATGAACTCTTCATTCTTCCGAGTGAGCTTCGTCATCGGCTCAGCAATTCTGGCAAAATCCTTCACGAACTTCCGGTAGTAGCCAGCCAAGCCCAAGAAACTCCTGATTTCAGCAACTGAGCTTGGGGTAGACCACTTCTCAACAGCGGCTATCTTCTTCGGATCTACCGAAATTTCTTCTCCTGTGACAACATGGCCAAGAAAATCACCTTGTCTAGAAAGAATTCACATTTGGAAAGTTTACCATACAGCTTCTCCTTCCTCAAAGTTTTCAGAACTTTCCTGAGGTGCTCTTCGTGCTCCTCTTCCGTCTTTGAATAGATCAGAATGTCATCGATGAAGACAACGACAATTCGATCTAGGTATTCATGGAAAACCTTGTTCATAAGGTTCATGAACACCGCAGGAGCATTCGTCAGTCCAAACGGCATGACCAAGAATTCAAACTGCCCATACTTGGTGTTGAATGTCGTCTTGGGAATATCTTCCTTCCTGACCCTGATCTGATGGTAGCCAGATCTAAGATCAATCTTCGAAAACACCTTGACTCCGCTCAAATGATCAAATAGGTCATCGATCCGGGGCAGAGGGTACTTGTTCTGGATGGTGATATTGTTCAGCGCCCGGTAGTCGATGCACATCCGTACTGTTCCGTCCTTCTTGGGCACAAAAAAGACAGGTGCTCCCCAGGGTGAAGCTCCGTCTCGAATGAATACCAGAGCCTTCAGTTCATTGATCTGGTCCTTCATCTCCTTGGCCTCCTTCGGGTTGACTTTGTAGCATCCTTTAGAAATAGGGGAAGAACCGGGGACTAGGTCAATGGTGATCTCTATGTCTCGATCTGGGGGTAATCCGGGAAGACTATCAGGGAAGACATCTACCATAAAGATGTAACTAAGAATTTTATTCATGTGGAGAATTACAGCAAAAACTCTCATGATTGATCTAAGGACATCCTATTACAACTTCTTATAACAGTAGATAATGCTATTCAGCAGTCCTAGGTACTATTCTTCATGGTTCTGGCTCTTGCATGAGCAGTCTCCAACTGCTTCATCTTCTATGAACCTCGAGTCTGCATCATGCCTTATTGTAGGAGGCAAGGTCTGCTGGATAGGAAGAGAGTCCCTAGGTTGTGGCCTAACAGGTGTTGCTGGGATATGTGCTCTGGTTTGATGGAAAGATAAGGGGCAGTTCTTTACCCGATGTTCAGCAGATCCACATGCCAAATATTTCCCCAATCTCTTACGACAAATATTGGCTTGGTGACCAAGCCTTTTACAGTAGTCACAAACCAATAGCTTCTTACGATATGACTGCCTGATAGGGCTCAAATATCTTCTAGATTCAGGGGTATCCCTCCTAGGACGAGGTTCCGCTCCAACTTGGTTTAAGATAGCTAAGGCTACATCATTGACGTTCTTCATGACTTCTCTCATGATATTCATCTGTTCCTGCTGGGCTTCAGCTTGAGCCTTCTGGAACTCCAGGATTTCTTGAAATAGGGCAACCATTTGGGAGGTGTTAATTTGCTGGTACTGGTAGAGCAACAGGAATGGGTACTTCACCAAGGAAATGCAACTCAGTTTGAGAAGAGGTAGGAATCGCCAGTGTAGTGAAAACTTTACTGGATGCATTATGGGGACGGTCAATCAGCTGCGAGGGAATAAACCCTGGACTTGGTTGAGGAGATGGGGTATGATCCGGAGATGACACCTCATCGCCAGCAGGATTGGTCTTGTCAATGGCCATTCTCTGAAAGGTTTAGGATGCAAACATAAGCAAGGTATCCTACCAGTCTATAATCAAACAAAAATATTTATGTATATAATTCGGACCTATGTTGTGACAAATCAATGTTCTAGTGTTCTAATTATTTCTAGGTATGTTTTCCTAAGTTGTTTTTATCGACCTGCATGGGCCACCACTGAAAACATGTCACGACCCGATCCTAAATAATTGAGTCGAACCGGATCATGCCCAGCCTGCACCATTGTTGAGACGGCGGCAATAAGCTGTTCCATTAGCAGGTATTCACAACAACATCTATATACATTTGTCACAACTCAATATTCGGGAATTTAAAACTTTATTAAACATTAGAAAAGTATACTGGAATTAGAAAGACTGAAATAAAATGCTGAAATTCAAATAACAAAATTTTAAAACAACAAAACTGGAAACAAGAAAATCTAGCTAAGCGTTCGGCTCATCGGCCTCAGGTCCTGCGTCCTCCAAAGGGGACTCTGACAACACCACAGGGTACAGAACCGGGTCATAATAACTGTTGTATAACAACTCAGCATCCTCAAAATCCCCTAAAAATGTTATCTCCAGTCAGGAGAGAGCAAAGTACAATTCATGATAATCTAACAATTGAAATAATAATAGAATCATGCACTTTTCACCAATTTGAAAATAAACAGTTCTCCAGCAGTTAAAATATTGTGATGTGAATAGGCAATGAATATGACCGGCTTGGGTTGTACAGTGAATGATATGGCTTATCCCAGTGTGTATGAGGGGTAAGCTAATACAGTTCTAAATTATTACTTTGGATGTGGTCATACTCATTACACTACTCCTCCAGTCCCCAAACAGTTACAGTAGTTACAGTAGTTACAGTCAGTGCTCTCAGAGAGAGTTCCGTGTTGCATCGTGGTTTAAACTTGCAATAAAACGATTATTAAATAATTGTAAACTAACACAAAATGTACTTGCCTTGGTTTGACTGGATTTGAAAGGTTGAAGACTTCGAGATGGAACTTAGACTCGTCCTCGAAATCCTACATTCGAGAAGTCTGACTCAGATTCCAGAGTTACCATGCTAACTATGCTAGTTACAATCTCTAAGTTTGTCCTAATCAATTTTAATCTTTGATTACGCTATCACAACAAATCTCGATTATCGAGTGCGTTGTAATTAATTACGAGGGAAATATCAATTTAACTTTTTATTTGGAAAAACTCGTAGTTACCAATTTAATTGGTTAAAACTTTGTATTTTTTTCGTAATTATACATATATAAAACTAAATTTCTTGTTTAATGAGAAAACATGATCGTTGTTTAAATATTACAAACTTGTAAATTTTAATGTGAGAAAAATCTCATTAATTTTTCTATATCAAAATAATATTTATTTTAGTTTTACGTATTTACGCTAAAAACCAGCAAAACCAGAAAATAAAAGAAAACTACGCTACAATAATTACAGGCCACAGAGAAAGAAAATAGAAAAGTTGGGCTTATGCCCTTACAAATTATTGAATTTAAATAAGAAATAGACCTGGGTTAGTCCTGAAATCTCTCCTACAATTTAATTATAAATAAAACTAATAATTAAAATAAATTTAATAGTGAGTCTCAGATATTGGTCCAATCGTCATATAGGCTAATGCCTCAGCGTCCGGGCGAAGCCGATTTCGTTTGCACTTAGCCAGGGCCCATTGACCAATACGGTCGTCGCCCAAAAACCAAAATAATATTCTTTTCCGAAAAAACCATTTTAAAATTATATTATAAAATTTTATAAAAAATTGGGCAGCATTCCCTCTATATTCGGGACAACCCAAAACTGGAAAAATGTCCCAACACTTCCAACAAATATCCCAAACCAGGGAGAACCCATTTTTATAGAAAATATAATCACAGAAATCATTCCCGAAGCCTACTCAGAAAACCCAAAATAAATCGGAAATCGCGAAATCCAAAAACCAATCCACAGAAACGTCCAAAATAAAATCCAGGATGTTTCCGAAGAAGGTTCGGAAAATCCCGAAATAATCCCAACCATCAGAACTCTTTCCGAAGAGTTCTCGGGAAAAACCCAAAATCAACAGCAACTAAAACTACAGAAAAATGTCAAGAATGGTTCTGAAATTCCCGGAAACGATAACGTAACAGAAAACCGAATTCTCGAAGAGAATTCGAGGACCAAATCATCACAGACAATTACGGGAGGGACGAACTACTGTGATTATCCAGAAATTACCCAAATCGACGGAATCCGAAGGGTTGCCTCGGACTCAAAACGAAGACGGGAACCCACGGAGCACGGAACGACACAGCGGAACGGTGTCGAGCAGACGGGGAGAGCAGCGGCGGCCAGAGGGGTCAGCCAGGGGTCGGGTCGCCGGAGCTCGGGGTCCGGCGGGGCCTAGGGCACGGGGCGCGGGTCCCGGGTCCCGATCGGGCCGGGAAATTCGCTGCCGGGGCGAGCCCGCGGAGGGCGCTAGGGAGCGCGTGGAGGGACGCGATGGCCGGGGAACGGTGGCGGCGGACGGAGTTGGCCGCGGGGCGGCGCTCGGGCCGAGCGGTGGCCGACGTGGACGGACGCGGCCTGGGGCGTGCCGATCGGGGAGATGGTCTGCGGAGCGTCGGGGTCGCGCGCGGGAGGGCGGAGTTGCCGGAGGTCGGGCGGGAATCTCACGGGAGTTGGGAATAGTTGCTCTGGAGAAAGAATAGAGAGAGAGGTAGTGATGGAAGTGGGGAGTTTGTTGGGTGTGGGATGTGTATAAAGGAGAAGTGGGTTTGTAGTTGTACGTGTGGTGTAAAGAAATATGTGGAGGAGAGTAATTTGTGTGATCCAAAAGAATGGGTGCGTGAATGGCCTGGTCATGGGGAGACCAGGCCAAGAGTTTTTATAAAGATATATATATATATATATATATATATATATATATATATATATATATATATATATATATATATATATATATATTTTTAAAAAATAGTAATCAGGATTTCAAATAAAAGGGAATGGGTTCAGATCGGGATTGGATTTCGGAAAGCTGGTCCAGGCTCGGTCTCGCAAACAAAAACCAAATTATTATTTTGAAAATAATTTTTGAACCCACAATAGTAATAATATTATATAATAAATAATAATGATAATAATAATAATATTATTATTATTAATGAACTAAAATTTATACTATAAATTCTGGGTTTCACAATCTTTCCTCCTTAGAAAATTTCGTCCTCGAAATTAAAGGCAGGGTTAGGGGTAAACTCAAATCAAACAGGTACGGATACTACGCCCGTAACTCAGGTCCAACAATAAGAATTTTCAAGGCAGTCGTAGATGAGACGGTTTAGGGACAAGTTTTATTTATGATATCATCCATGCAGAAAAATACAAAAGCGAACCAAAGTACACGAGGTTGATCAAACCATCATGTACTGGTCCTGATTAGACAATATATTAGTGGGTGTACCCAATAAAATACTATCATGATCAAGCTTGATAAAGAAATAGCTTGCAAAATTAGGCTAACTTAGCAGCATCAGTCAAGTTTAGAACGAAAAGATAAGAAATAGGAGTTATGTGATGACTCAATTTTCTGATCTTCTTCTCACCTCTGACTACGCTTGCTACTGGTTTCTCTGGCACTGAAAGGTTGAGTCCAATCTTCAGCTCTGAATTATCCAAAAAGTGACTCGGATCCGGAATGTAGCGTCTGAGCTGTGATACGTAGAAGACGTTGTGCACACTCTCAAGATTAGCTGGTAGAGCTAACCGGTACGCTACTTTTCTAACCCGTCTTAAAACTTCAAATGGCCTGATGTACCTGGCCTCAATTTCCCAGCTCCGTCAAAACTGATCGTTCCTCTGGTAGGAGAAAACTTCAAAAAATGCTATCTCCTTCTTCAAACTCCACTGGTCGACGACTACTATCAACCCAAAGCTTCTGTCTGTCTTGGGCAATCCTGAGCTTACATTCACCTTCTCTACTGCGTCAGTCACCATCTCTGGACCCAGCAGTACTCTTTCTCCTACTTCGTCCCTTGCAAGTGGTGTACGGCAACGACGTCCATAGAGAGCTTCAAATGGGGTCATACCAATGCTGGCTTGGTAGCTGTTGTTGTAAGAGAACTCTACCAAGTGCAAATGATCTTCCCAAGACCCTCCAAACTCCAAGACGTAAAATCTCAGCATGTCTTCAGGCGTCTGGATTGTCCTCTCTGATTGTCCATCTGTCTGGGAGTGATAGGCAGTGCTGAACTTCAATTATGTCCCCAGGCTGTCATGCAAACTTTTCCAAGAGTGAGAGGTAAAACGAGTGTCTCGATCAAATACAATGCTTACCGGTACTCCATGAATCCAATAGATATGTCGCATGTATAGTGCCGCCAACTTCTCGGTGGATAAACCAACTTGAAGGGGATAAAGTGAGCTGACTTGGTCAGTCGGTCCACTATAACCCAAATGGCGTCCTTTCCTCCTTGGGAACGAGGCAGTCCTGACATGAAGTCCATTGTGATGTGCTTCCACTTCCACTCCGGAATGTCCAGTGGCTGTAGAAGTCCTGCGGGTCTCTGTCTGCTAGCCTTCACTTGTTGACAAATTAAACATCTAGCAACATACCTGGCCACGTCTTTCTTCATTCCAAACCACCAAACAATGGTACGCATATCCCGATACATCTTGTTAGCTCCAGGATGTATGGAATATTGCGACTGGTGTGCTTCCTTCATCAGCTCGTTCCTCAGTTCGCCAGATGCTATGCAGAGCCTCATACCATTCTTCAGTGCTCCATCGCTGGCGATTGAGAAACCCTCAAGTGTTCCTGCCAACACTTGATCTCTAAGTTTACAAAGTGTCTCGTCTTGAAACTGCGTCTCCTTGATTTTGTCCATCAGACTCGAGCTCACTTGCAACTTTATCAACAATGAATCAGCATCCAGCTCCTTCCTTCCAGGCAGTATAATCTCCAGTCCAAGCTTCTCGATGTCCTCTAGCAGATGCCGCTCCTTGGTCAAAAACATCGTCATAGGGTATCAACTAAGTGCATCTGCGACCACATTAGCCTTACCCGGGTGGTACTGTAGATCGATGTCAAAATCCTTTATCAGCTTCAGCCATCTTCTTTGCCTCATGTTCAGCTCCTTCTGAGTGAAAACATACTTCAGACTTTTGTGGTTTGTATATATTTCCACTCTCTCTCCATATAGATAATGCTTCCACAGCTTCAAAGCAAAGATGACTGCCGCAAGCTCCAGATCATGTATGGGATAGTTCTTCTCATGAGTCCATAATTGCTTAGATGCATAAGCAATCACTTTTTCATGTTGTTGAAGAACGCAACCCAGTCCTTTACCTGAGGCATCACTGTAGATTGAGAAACCACCAGTTCCTGCGGGTAGCGCAAGGATTGGTGTAGTGGTAAGTCTCTTCTTCAGCTCCTCAAATGATGCCTGGCAATCTTCCGTCCAGATGAACTCTTCATTCTTCCGAGTGAGCTTCGTCATCGGCTCAGCAATTCTGGCAAAATCCTTCACGAACTTCCTGTAGTAGCCAGCCAAGCCCAAGAAACTCCTGATTTCAGCAACTGAGCTTGGGGTAGACCACTTCTCAACAGCGGCTATCTTTTTCGGATCCACCGAAATTCCTTCTCCTGTGACAACATGGCCAAGAAAATTACCTTGTCTAGAAAGAATTCACATTTGGAAAGTTTACCATACAACTTCTCCTTCCTCAAAGTTTCCAGAACTTTCTTGAGGTTCTCTTCGTGCTCCTCTTCCGTCTTTGAATAGATCAGAATGTCATCGATGAAGACAACGACAATTTGATCTAGGTATTCATGGAAAACCTTGTTCATAAGGTTCATGAACACCGCAGGAGCATTCGTCAGTCCAAACGGCATGACCAAGAATTCAAACTGTCCATACTTGGTGTTGAATGCCGTCTTGGGAATATCTTTCTTCCTGACCCTGATCTGATGGTAGCCAGATCTAAGATCAATCTTCGAAAACACCTTGGCTCCGCTCAAATGATCAAATAGGTCATCGATCCGGGGCAGAGGGTACTTGTTCTTGATGGTGATATTGTTCAGCGCCCGGTAGTCGATGCACATCCGTACTGTTCCGTCCTTCTTGGGCACAAACAAGACAGGTGCTCCCCAGGGTGAAGCTCCGTCTCGAATGAATCCCAGAGCCTTCAGTTCATTGATCTGGTCCTTCATCTCCTTGGCCTCCTTCGGGTTGACTTTGTAGCATCCCTTAGAAATAGGAGGAGATCCGGGGACCAGGTCAATGGTGATCTCTATGTCTTGATCTGGGGGTAATCCGAGAAGACTATCAGGGAAGACATCTACCATAAAGGTGTAACTAAGAATTTTATTCATGTGGAGAATTACAGCAAAAACTCTCATGATTGATCTAAGGACATCCTGTTACAACTTCTTATAACAATAGATAATGCTATTCAGTAGTCCTAGGTACTATTCTTCATGATTCTGGCTCTTGCATGAGCAGTCTCCAACTGCTTCATCTTCTATGAACCTTTAGTCTGCATCATACCTTATTGTAGGAGGCAAGGTCTGCTGGATAGGAAGAGAGTCCCTAGGTTGTGGCCTAACAGGTGTTGCTGGGATATGTACTTTGGTTTGATGGAAAGATAAGGGGCAGTCCTTTATCCGATGTTCAGCAGATCCACATGCCAAACATTTCTCCAATCTCTTGCGACAAATATTGGCTTGGTGACCAAGCCTTTTACAGTAGTCACAAACTAATAGCTTCTTACGATATGACTGCCGGATAGGGCTCAAATATCTTCTAGATTCAGGGGTATCCCTCCTAGGACGAGGTTCCGCTCCAACTTGGTTTAAGATAGCTAAGGCTACATCATTGACGTTCTTCATGACTTCTCTCGTGATATTCATCTGTTCCTGCTGGGCTTCAGCTTGAGCCTTCTGGAACTCCAGGATTTCTTGAAATAGGGCAACCATTTGGGAGGTGTTTGCTGGTACTGGTGGAGCAACAGGAATGGGTACTTCACCAAGGAAATGTAACTCAGTTTGAGAAGAGGTAGGAATCGCCAGTGTAGTGAAAACTTCACTGGATGCATTATGGGGACGGTCAATCAGCTGCGAGGGAATAAACCCTGGACTTGGTTGAGGAGATGGGGTATGATCCGGAGATGATACCTCATCGTCAGCAGGATTGGTCTTGTCAATGGCCATCCTCTGAAAGGTTTAGGATGCAAACATAAGCAAGGTATCCTACCAGTCTATAATCAAACAAAAATATTTATGTATATAATTCGGACCTATGTTGTGACAAATCAATATTCTAGTGTTCTAATTGTTTCTAGGTATGTTTTCCTAAGTTGTTGTTATCGACCTGCATGGGCCACAACTGAAAACATGTCACGACCCGATCCCAAATAATTGGGTCGAACCGGATCATGCCCAGCCTGCACTGTTGTTGAGACGACGGCAGTAAGCTGTTCCATTAGCAGGTATTCACAACAACATCTATATATATTTGTCACAACTCAATATTCGGGAATTTAAAACTTTATTAAACATTAGAAAAGTACACTGGAATTAGAAAGACTGAAATAAAATGCTGAAATTCAAATAACAAAATTTCAAAACAACAAAACTAGAAACAGGAAAATCTAGCTAAGTGTTCGGCTCATCGGCCTCAGGTCCTGCGTCCTCCAAAGGAGACTCTGGCAACACCACAGGGTACAGAACCGGGTCATAATAACTGTAGTATAACAGCTCAGCATCCTCAAAATCTCCTAAAAATATTATCTCCAGTCAGGAGGGAGCAAAGTACAATTCATGATAATCTAACAATTGAAATAATAATAGAATCATGCACTTTTAAACAATTTAAAAATAAACAGTTCTCCAGCAGTTAAAACATTGTGATGTGAATAGTCAATGAATATGACCGGCTTGGGTTGTACAGTGAATGATATGGCTTATCCCCGTGTGTATGAGGGGTAAGCTAATACAGTTCTAAATTATTACTTTGGATGTGGTCATACTCATTACACTACTCCTCCAGTCCCCAAACAGTTACAGTAGTTACAGTAGTTACAGTCAGTGCTCTCAGAGAGAGTTTCGTGTTGCATCGTGGTTTAAACTTGCAATAAAACGATTATTAAATAATTGTAAACTAACACAAAATGTACTTGCCTTGGTTTGACTGGATTTGAAAGGTTGAAGACTTCGAGATGGAACTTAGACTCGTCCTCGAAATCCTACATTCGAGAAGTCTAACTCAGATTCCAGAGTTACCATGCTAACTATGCTAGTTGCATTCTCTAAGTTTGTCCTAATCAATTTTAATCTTTGATTACGCTATCACAACAAATCTCGATTATCGGGTGCGTTGTAATTAATTACGAGGGAAAGATCTATTTAACTTTTTATTTGAAAAAACTCGTAATTACCAATTTAATTGGTTAAAACTTTATATTTTTCGTAATTATACATATATAAAACTAAATTTCTTGTTTAATGAGAAAACATGATCGTTGTTTAAATATTACAAACTTGTAAATTTTAATGTGAGAAAAACCTCATTAATTTTTCTATATCAAAATAATATTTATTTTAGTTTTACGTGTTTACGCTAAAAAACCAGCAAAACCAAAAAATGAAAGAAAACTACGCTACAATAATTACAGGCCACAGAGAAAGAAAATAGAAAAGCTGGGCTTATGCCCTTACAAATTATTGAATTTAAATAAGAAATAGACCTGGGTTAGTCCTGAAATCTCTCCTACAATTTAATTATAAATAAAACTAGTAATTAAAATAAATTTAATAGTGAGTCTCAGATATTGGTCCAATCGTCATATAGGCTAATGTCTCAGCGTCCGGGCGAAGTCGGTTTCGTTTGCACTCAGCCAGGACCCATTGACCAATACGGTCGTCGCCCAAAAACAAAAATAATATTCTTTTCCGAAAAACCATTTTAAAATTATATTATAAAATTTTATAAAAATTTGGGCAGCATTCCCTCTATATTCGGGACAACCCAAAACTGGAAAAATGCGCCAACACTTCCAACAAATATTCCAAACCAGGGACAACCCATTTTTATAGAAAATATAATCACAGAAATCATTCCCGAAGCCTACTCAGAAAACCCGAAATAAATCGGAAATCCCGAAATCCAAAAACCAATCCACAGAAACGTCCAAAATAAAATCCAGGATGTTTCCGAAGAAGGTTCGAAAAATCCCAAAATAATCCCAACCATCAGAACTCTTTCCGAAGAGTTCTCGGGAAAAACCCGAAATCAACAGCAACTAAAACCACAGAAAAATGTCAAGAATGGTTCCGAAATTCCCGGAAACCATAACGTAACAGAAAACCGAATTCCCGAAGAGAATTCGAGGACCAAATCATCACAGACAATTACGGGAGGGACGAACTACTGTGATTATCCATTAATTACCCAAATCGACGGAATCCGAAGGGTTGCCTCGGACTCAAAACGAAGACGGGAACCCACGGAGCACGGAACGACACAGCGGAACGGTGTCGAGCAGACGGGGACAGCAGCGGCGGCCAGAGTGGTCGGCCAGGGGTCGGGTCGCCGGAGCTCGGGGTCCGGCGGGGCCTAGGGCACGGGGGCGGGTCCCGATCGGGCCGTGAAAGTCGTTGTCGGGGCGAGCCCGCGGAGGGCGCTAGTGCGCGTGCGGAGGGGCGCGATGGCCGGGGAACGACGGCGGCGGACAGAGTTGGCCGCGGGGCGGCGCTCGGGCCGAGCGGTGGCCGGCGTGGGCGGACGCGGCCTGGGGCGCGCCGATCGGGGAGAGGGTCCGCGGAGCGTCGGGGTCGCGCGCGGGAGGGCAGAGTTGCCGGAGGTCGGGCGGGAATCTCACGGGAGTTGGGAATAGTTGCTCTGGAGAAAGAATAGAGAGAGAGAGGTAGTGATGGGAGTGGGGAGTTTGGTGGGTCTGGGATGTGTATAAAGGAGAAGTGGGTTTGTAGTTGTACGTGTGATGTAAAGAAATATGTGGAGGAGAGTAATTTGTGTGATCCAAAAGAATGGGTGCGTGAATGGCCTGGTCATGGGGAGACCAGGCCAAGAGTTTTTATAAAGATATATATATATATATATTTTAAAAAAAATAGTAATCAGGATTTCAAATAAAAGGGAATGGGTACAGATCGGGATTGGCTTGATCCACTGATTTTCCGTCATGTTGGAGTAATATCTTCGTAGAACAGAAGTCAGAATCGTTGAGGCGTGTGAATCACTGTCCTCAAGAAAAGATTCGCCCCTTATCGTAACTGTAAGGCTCGAACGACGACTTTCCTCCAGGATACAACAACGAGTTACAGATAGCAGTACCTATCTGCAACCTACTATCGAACAGAGAAAATAGAGTTGCAAAACTCTAATAGAGACTCAACGAGTTACAGATAGCAGTACCTATCTGCAACCTACTATCGAACAGAGAAAATAGAGTTGCAAAACTCTAATAGAGACGTGTCCCGCCTACACGCGAGGCTAAACGGCCCGGCCCGGATTTGCACCCCCTGCGCATGCAACGTGCCCGCACATGGTTAAGGTTTTCTGGAACTTCCCTCCAAACCGGGTGCATTCTAGCCCATTGTCCCCCGGGCGCGCGAGCACCCATTTTACTACACACTCTTCACAACCATGTAGAAGGTGTAAACATATATATACCCATTCACAAGTGTGGGTTTTAAGCGATGTGGGACTAAACAAAAGTCCATTTCCTTTTGTCTATGGTGTATTTGAAATACTTAGAAAGTGGAACTAAAATAAGAGTTCCAACAATCCAACCGGAATCTTATACCTCTCCTCGGTAATCACAAGAGCCACTCGAGTGCTGGATGGTTACATAGCTTCTATAAATAAGGCTTGTGTTTGTGTTTGTGTTTATGTTCAATATAGATAGGTGTGAGATATTTTTTAGGGTTTCCATTTTACTGATAGAAATTTTGTGGATTTTGGGTTTGGAATAATTGGTTATAACTGAAAATATAGCCCAAAAAAAAAATTATTTTTCGTAAATTGATAATTGTTAGCGATACCTCTTTTCTCACCATGTACATCAAGATGATTCATTTCATGATCCTAGGATCCTCTAAACAGTGATATTGTGGGAATGCAAATCATACGCATCACAGTACGATAATTCTTTTGAAGTGTCTCAAATCCCTTACATCCACTGAGTTAATGGTACGACACACATTAGACACGCGATGAGCTAGATATATAATTAATGTTGATCATGCTTTATTAATTACTAACAAATGTACGTGCTTTGCATGTATAATAACGTATAATAAAAATATTATCCAATTATAATTAAATATCTTTTCTAACTCATGTGGTTAAGATGGAAGATGTTTTTCTTGTTTGGCTGAGTTCAATTTTTCATGTTGAATATATATAACAAATTTAAACTTTTTTTCAACATTTTTTTTTACATAATTTAAAAAATAAAATAAAATGGACCATGATATAGATACGGCTTAGACGGCTAACTTTTGAACCATTTTGAAGCCTCATTATATAGTAGAAGATAGGAATTTGATCCTTAATTTCATATATTATTTAAAGGGTACAACAGGTGGAATATGTTAATTGCTAATCTGGAAATGTATTCTCTTCTCCCATTTGATTCGGATTCTCTCCTTGAAACAATCTCAACGGTTGTAATTACTATGGAGTGATACATGATCTCCTCTACAGATTATGTAGAGTAGATGATCCAAAAGAATCTCATCTTACTAATGCTTCCAGCCAGCAGATGTCAACCCAAATTCCTTTCCTCAAGGGAACAAAGAATTTCTTTTAGGCCTCGTTTGGTTTGCCGAATCATGGTGTTGGAAAGAAAAATTGTTACTTTTCTATGTTTGGATATCAAAAAATTTGAACAAAAAAGAAAAATGATTACCACTAGAAAGAAAATTAGGCCTCGTTTGGTTCGCGGAAAGGAGAAGAAAGGAAATTGATTCTATAACATTTCCTTTCTATTGGGAAATTGCAATTCCACTCGATTTTCTTTCCGGTGTTTGGAAAAGCAAAAAAATTGAGAGGGAAAGTGAATCCTTAGAGGAGAAAAATGAATCATTTGATTGGTGGGAGGAACACCCCCCCCCCCCCCCCCCCCCCCCCCCCCCCCCCCGGCTTCTTATTTTCCATCCTCTTGGAAATCAAATTCCTTTCCTCCTCAATTTCTTTGGCATTCAAACAATCCACCCATCCTAGCAAGGATTCACTTTTCCACTTTTGGCATTTTCGAACACCGGAAATAAAAATCTACTGAAATTATAATTTTCCAAAGTAGAAAAAATACTAAAGAAATGATTTCATTTCCTTTTCATGCCATGAATCCAAACGAGGCTTTAGAGGTTGCATATGTCTGCGATCATTCCACCACATCGAATATGTGACTATCATCCGTAACCGTCGTAGAACGAAACACATTGGGAAAGAAAGGCCAGCTGGCAGACAGATTTGGGAACATATATACTCACTCTTGAGAATCAAATGAGAGATTCTTCTTGTCCAAGTGAACAAGTCCCCTCTACTGCTCCCCTAGCCTTAACAGCCTTTTAGCTCCCATAAAGGAACAGAAATAGGACCACAAAATACAAGGCCAGACACAAAGTACTCCACTGATCACTGCCAGCCAGCCAGCCTGCCTGCATGCAACAAATATATAACAAAACCCCCCATTTGTCTCACAAGCAAAGACATCACTCATCTAATAGTAAAGACATCTAATAGTAATAATGAATATCCCTAATACTAAATATCCTTTTTCTCTTATTTCTTCTTTGTTTGAGTCAGGGGATATTTAGTATTAGGGTTAGGGGATATTTAGTATTTGTTAATAGGAAAGTTTCTGTACAATATCCAGTAAAATTGCAGGAAAGGTAACAAGTATGAGAAAATTAGCAAAATAGAACTCTTCTGTCAGACCGTTTGGCGAAAAGTTTGCATGTGCACTGGCTTGCCGTGTTGTGTGGGTAGTTTAATTTGTTTGCTGGATTGTGTCGGTAGTTTAGTGTAGTGTGATTGCTGGGTTGAGTGGGTTGTATTTTTTTCATGCACCTACACACCACATATATCAATACACTCATTCACTCTTCACTACCCGACATAACCTAAACTCATTCACTTTCCCATTGTTGTACATAACCAATGCTGGACCGGACCCCAACCCCACATGTCCAATTTCCATCAGATTGTCTAGCAGAAGAGTTCTATTTTTCAAATCGTCCCAAACTCGTTACCTTTCCTGCAATTTTGTTGAATATGGGTATTGAACAGAAAATTTTCTATAGTGTCTCACATAATAGTGGATATTAGGGTTGGGTTTCGAAATTGTCCAACGTTAGGGTTAGGATTTAGGTCTTGAAATCACTGTTCAGATAGACTAATGAACAGTGATTTCGAGACCCAGACCCTAACATTGGACAATTCCGAGACCTAAATACTACTATCCACTATTATGTGAGACCCTAATACTAAATAACCCATAAGCGGAGTAATTAATTGCCCATAGTTAATTGGCTGTTGCATTGCTTTATACATACAACTCAGTACGTACAGGAAAGAGACAACGTACAGGAAAACAGTACTAATTACTGAAGCTGTAAACCAAACATATTCTCTTCATATTTATTACACACAGAGAGAAGCTGCATGCATGGGACAGACATACTGCTTCTGAATTTTGCTGGGTTCATAACAATCAACACATCTTCACTCACCAAATTTAGACAAATAAATATCCGATTCATATATATATATAATCAACTAAAGTATGCTATTAATAGTAGAGCATCAAGAAAAGGATTAAAAAAAGGGGGTAAATTTGCTTTCCATTTGACCAACATGATGACAATACAACTAAGTTGATGGAAAAATGATATTTTTTTAGAACAATATAATTGGCAGAAGCAAAGGAGTTACAGATGGAAGCACACAACTTCTCAAAGGTGGAATTATACTTTCCTCTATGAAAACAACAACATGGGCATTCTTACATTGGCTAAACACAAAACATAGTATTTAAATCAACCAAATAGCTTAACTACTGTCTGTCTGCAGATGTGTATATACTATGGTAATTTCTAAAGGCACTCCACATTTTACTCCAGGACAATCCAGTCCTACTTGCTGGCAGTCCTAACATAAAGTAGGACTGCCTAAAGAATTTAAATATTAAAATAGACTGTGAACGAAGTTGGCAGCCCTTCATAATGTCAGTCCTAATGGGCTTGAAATTGAATCCAAGATAAATAACGTTACGCAGAATGAATGAATTTTTGTTAAACCTATATATATATACATATGTACCTCAACCAATTTCAAATCCCATATATGATGTTATTGTTTGCTCTTATGCTAGCTTCATGAATCTCTGCCTGTCGCTTGTGGCAGTAGTAAAGTTCATGCTGGAACGTGTGGTGTCTTGTGATGACAGGGGAGACGCACCAGAAGAGGACATGGCGGATGATGTACTACCGTTGTTGGCATTAACGTTGGCCTTTTCCTGCTGGCCTGTGACCTTGAGGTCCGTGAAGTCGGAGATCAGACCGGGCTTGGTTATCTTCTCGGACTCGACAGCCCTCTCACCCGTCAGCATCCTTACGACTGCGGACATCGAAGGACGGAGCTTGGACACATCTTGTGTGCACAGAAGAGCGATTTCCAAGAATTTGCGTGCCTCTTCGGCATCCAAATCGTCGGCCAAGTTAGCGTCTACAATTTTCAGGAGTTCCCCACGCTCGTATAGTGCCCACGCCTGCAAGACGAGAAGCCCATCCATGACATCTGGGAACTGGAGATCAGGTACTCCAATTTAGAGTCTATTCACTATTATATATGTAAGGAATCAACTTTCTAACCAAGATAGTGTAAGTTGATAAATTTATGTGTATTCTTCTCGAACCGGAGGTCTCAATATATATATATATATATGGATTACAAAAAGTATAAAAGGTAACAATGATTCTTAAAATCACTTCGAACAAATCTTGACCTATTCTACACAGTGCATTACTCAATTTTTATAATGGTTTGCTAATCGTTGCCAAATATATTATTTACAACGCAATGTAACTGTTGCAAGAGAAATCTGCAACGCTCGAATTTACTATGGTTCCAATAACTGATACGTATTAACGTAAGATCCGTTGCATAATACGTTATTTACAACTATTTATAGAAACGTTACAAAAATCTACTATAATCGTTGCAACAGGGATCTGCAACGCTTGAATTTAATATGGTTCCAATAACTGTTGCGGATTGAATTTGCAACAGGTTATATTATTTTTGTAATAGTTTTTGACTGTTGTAAGACACCCTGATTTTTTGTAGTGATAGCATGGAATAATTATGGTAATAAATCAAGAAGGTTTAACCGATAGACCTCCCAAGCGAGAGTTTTGATTACCTCCTACCCGAGAACTACCTTTAAGACCTTTGCATATGTGTGCAAATTTGGTTAGGTACTAAACTTTTTCTGTTCACTATTAAGCATGCAAAAAAACAGTTATATAACGAACATTGACCTCCCAAGCAAATGTTTTTTTCTTTTCTTTGAGATGTCCGGCGATACGCATGGAAATTTGTGCATGTTGCATGTGCATGTTACATTGCATGTATGTTGGGTCCACTGTCCCCAACTCCCACCAAATAAATGAAAGGAATAATACGACCACGTGACTCGATCCACTGATCTTCTGCCACCCAGCCGGAGTCTTACACTTTTCCTCGGTAACCACAAGAGTCACTCGAGTTCGGTTCCAAGCAAATGTGTTGGTGATCAGGTTCTAAACAGGAACGAGCCTTAAGACCATTATACACGCGTGCATGTTGGATCTATTAGTATACGTATCCGTAACAAGTAAATCTTTGATTAATGAAAGTCTAGCTTTTCAGGAGATTAGATGTAAGATAATAATATAAGGGAGTAAGCGTAGAAACTGTCTACCTGAACAAAATGTTATATAACTAGTTATCTTTGGCTTTCAACGAAGAAAAATACTAATTAATGAAGTTTAGCTTGATATGTACCATCATTATACGAGCGTGTATCAATTTTCATGTGTATAGTATCGTGTATTCCGTATCCTATTGTGTACCGTTTGACAAAGTAACTCTAATTGTTTAGGTCCATACTCCTAAATCCATATAGGAAGATGGTTTAATATAATTTTATCATAATTTCTTCTTACTTGTTTCATCGTCACAGGCCTATCTAATTCAGAATCCAGATTCTTAAGTATATATTACACGACTCAAGTAAAAAAGAAAACGATACTCCTATCAACCTATAGTATTGTATCGGATCAACCCGATATATAACGAAATGGTAGTACACGAGAACTTGAATTTGACAGTAATTTACTTTCTTTTGTTCCCTTCAACATTGCAGCAGTGAGGGATTTGATTTATCTAACTGCATATCGAAGAAAACACGAATTTAGCAGTTACATCTCCATATCAACAGATAAGAAACTATATTGGGTATAATTAATATTTATCTTTCCATTTAGTCTAAAAGCTATGATATCATTTACTTACCCTTTCAAGAAGAAGCTGCTCTTCATAAGGTAACCTTGTATATGTGTTACATCTGCCACTAACTATCTCCAGTAGAAGAACACCAAAGCTATAAACATCTGATTTCCGTGTCACCTGCCCACGAATTGCATACTCGGGTGCCAAATAACCTCTGCAACAGAAGAAGAAGAAGAAGAAGAAGTAGGTTAATATTTTGGTAGGCCATAAGTTAGTGCATTTTCTACGGTATCCTTATGTGTCATCTGTCTCGACAGTCTCTTTTTTTTAATATATCATGTCTCAACTGTTATCCTACTTGATCCCATGCTCTAGACCAAACGGATTGCATTAATGTAAATAACTTACCCATTTTCTATAATGATGGCAGTCGGGTCCGAAGGGGTGTTAATGATCCGAGCATTGAGCGAGCACGGAGCGCCCCCAGCTTGGCTCATGCTTTCTAAAGAAAAGTAGAGCTCGAACTCAAGAAGATACTAAAATATGAACTCAAGCTCGACTCTCTATAGTACTACCAAGCTAAAGCTCGGGTTGCGAGACGCCCGTTTAATTAAATTACAAGGCTTGATGAGGTTGAATTATAGACAAGCTTAAGTCCAAATTCAGCTTGTTTAGGAGCTCACTAACTTTGTCCCCTAAATCGAAAGTGTAGCTCAGTAATAACAAGGCTAGGATGGTCAAGTATTTAGGTAATGTCATAGCCATAGTTTGTAGTATCGGCCGATGCCAATCCGATACTGTCGATACCGATGCGGTTTGGCATGTTCCAATCCGATACTGATACTGACATATATTGACATTGGGGGGGTCTCTTTTTCGGTCAATTCAGCAAAGAAAATTGAAAGAAAAAGAACAATCAACAAGGGTGTAAAAACATAATATGGTTGTAAAAGCATGTAAAAGGAGAACTTATCTATCGTAGGAAAACCAATCGGAAAGGGTGACTACTATTTCATTTGTTTCCAAAAGTACTAATAAACAACATAAGAAATACTTAAAATTATGCCTAAGTGTATAAAATATATTTTTCTAAAATTTTAGTAAATTATTAATAATTACTTGCTTCCCAATATCAAAAAAAATCCGATACTCCGATCTGAAACTGCCGATACCTCGGATCCCGATACCCATAGGAAGGGTCCAATACCGATAGTGCGAACCTTATAGCAGATAAAAGTTGTAAATCCGGTCAGAATCAATTTTAAGCTAGAATATATGAACTTGCAACTCAACCAAACAACAAAACAGAGCCTTGGTAGAGAACTTTTAGGTCATTCACATGATTGATTTTCCTCAAGCCCATAACCTAACTACGAGCCTAAAGCATAAATTATGTCTGCTCTAGGTCAGAGGCCAACCCGGCCCATTAATTCCCATAGAAACTAAGGTTACATTAAAAAAAGGACACTGGGAGGAATAGTAAGAACACTTGTTGGGAACGCGGTGTGACCGAACCGGAGTTGGCCCATGAGGTGCGACATTCAATTGGGCCCATATGTCGAAATTTTCATGTAAGGTCTGAACCAATTCCAATTATCTACACCTTATGATCCCACCTTCTATCCAATGTGGACAAAATTACCAACTCCATTGTCACATCCCTTTGAGCGCTCAACCAGAAACGAGATATAATCCAACAAGAACAATGGTAAAAAATCAACAATCAATGGCGGAATCAGCAATAGATGAAACTCACAATGTCCCTGCAACGCGGGTACTGACATGGGTTGCATTTGGTGGCAGGAGCTTTGCCAACCCAAAATCTGAAATTTTTGCGGTAAGATCCCCATCAAGAAGAATATTGCTCGCCTTGATATCCCATGGACAATATGGGGCCGGACTTCCTCGTGAAGAAATGCAAGTCCACGAGCAACGCCAATACATATTCTAGTACGAGTTCTCCAGCTGAACTCAATGTTACTGCGATTTGCACCTGAGAAAAATGCAATATGCAGCATGAATTCCGATGGAAAAATAAAAAATTTCGCAAAGATAGCAATACGAAATGGTACTAATTCAAATAATACATAAGTTACCAAGAAGGGTCTGTGCAAGGCTATTTTTCTCGAGATAATTGTAGACTATAATTCTCTGATCTCTTTCGACACAACATCCACACAATGTAACAAGGTTCTCATGGACTATCTGAGAGATCACGGTAAGCTCGGCCAAGAACTCCCGTACTCCTTGTATCGACTCACTGGAGAGCACCTTTACGGCGACAACTGTCCCATCTTTAAGTGTCCCCTATACGAAAACGGGTAAGTAATATGAATACCCAAATTTGATAATACTGTAGACATTTACCTTTGGGAAGTATGTTACCTTGTAGACAGAACCAAAACCCCCTTCCCCAACTTTATTAACAGGACTAAAATCTGCGGTGGCATTACTCAAGTCTTTGTAAGAAAATATCCTCACATTTTCAAACCCTGGTATCCCTGAGGAAAAAAAAATACAATGCAGTAGTCATTATCTTAGAGTCCATACAGTTGAGAAAGAAAAGCCATGCACCCTAAATTGATATGGTGAGAAGCTAGTACATAGTTTAAAGCAAGGTTCACAGTATCGGTATCGGACTATTCCTATGAGTATTGGTATCGGCGATATCAGTAGTATCGGCGGTTTCGGATCGAAGTATCGGATTTTTTGGTATCGGAAAACAAATAATTATTAATAAATTATTTACATTTAAAAACATATATTCTATACATTTAGGCATAATTTTAAGTATTTTGAGTGTTATTTCTGTTGGGAAAGAAGCGCGGAAACCTTTTCCCAAACCGGAGAGTACCTGCGAGAGGACCGAGCAAACAACGCACGAACCCAAAAACAAGCACACACAACAATCACGCAGACACAGAGAATTTTTGACGTGGAAACCCTTGCGGGAAAAACCACGGGACGATCGGAGTCCAACCCTGAGAAGCCTCCACTAATGGAATAGAAGAATTACACCCTCTACAAACTCCTCCCGATCCAAATCGGATCCCCACAACACTCAGAGACAAGAACAATGATCACAAGGCTACGAAGAACGAGAACAACGAGTAGAGATTACCCGAAACACGATCTCCTTCGAAAACGACCTTCGATCCTCCGTCTTCTTCTCCGAAGTTGCAATGGCACTCTTGCCTCCTTCTCTCTCAAACTTGTGTTGTCCAATGCGATAATACGATAATGAATTAGGGTTGAGAAAACTCAATATATCTCCCTAATCCCGCAACCAACCTGGACCGTTGGATTAGATCCAATGATGAAAACTCATCCAAAAAATCGCTTCAGCCCCCGACGACACAGAGTTCGGCCAGAACTCTGTGTGGGACAACCAGCACCTACTGTCCAAACCCTGGAACGGCCAGACCGAGTTCGGCCCGAACTCGCCATGGGACCGAGTTCGGCCCGAACTCGGATCCCCTGCTTCCAGCAGCTCCAGCAGCAACAGCAGCAACTCCGTCGCCTACTTCCCGAGCTTCTCCGATATCGGACGGCGCTCGTCGCACTCCGGGGTCTTCTCCACATAGGTTGGGAACCCCACCCACTCCAACAAATCTCCCCCTTCACAACTATGGGGAGGACGTCGTCATCCCGACGACCTGCCTGCAGTACTCAAACTTCCCTCTTGGTAGAATCTTCGTGAACATATCAGCTCCGTTGTCATCTGTATGCACCTTCTCAAGCTCCGCGTCCTTCTTCTCAACCACATCCCGTATCCAATGATACCGGGTCTCGATGTGCTTGGACCGGCTATGAAACGTCTGATTCTTCACAAGATGGATAGCACTCTGACTGTCGCAAAGCAAAGTATACTGCTCTTACTTCAGTCCCATTTCCTGCAACAGCTTCTTCATCCACAACAGCTCCTTGCAAGCCTCCGTCGCCGCAATGTACTCTGCCTCTGTCGTCGACAAGGCAACACACTTCTGCAACCGCGACTGCCACGATACTGCTCCTCCCGCAAACATCATCACGTAGCCCGAAGTCGATCGCCTCGTGTCTACATCTCCAGCCATATCAGCGTCGGTATACCCAACCAGCTTCGGCTCGTCACCACCAAAGGAAAGTCTCCAACCAGCAGTGCCCTGAAGATATCGTAGAATCCACTTGACCGCACTCCAGTGTACCCTTCCAGGATTCGAAAGATACCTGCTAACCGTACCAACTGCATGAGCAATATCTGGCCTCGTACACACCATGGCATACATAAGGCTTCCCACAGCTGAAGCATATGGAACCCGCTCCATATCTTCCTTTTCGTCCTCGGTAGATGGACACTGCTCCTCAGTGAACTTAAAGTGAGCCGCGAGGGGGGAACTCACTTTCTTCGACCCGTCCATCCCGAAACGCTGAAGTACCCGGTGAATATACTTCTTTTGGGACAAGTGTAGCAGCTTGGACTCTCTCTCTCGGCTGATCTCCATCCCAAGAATAGTCTTCGCTGCGCCCAAATCCTTCATAGAGAAGGCCGCGCCCAGCTGGCGCTTCAACTCCGCTATCCTAGTGGCATTCCGACCCACTAATAGCATATCATCAACATAGAGCAATAAGATGATAAAATCATCATCGGCAAAATACCTCACAAATGCACAATGGTCCGACGTCGTCCGTGCATAACCATGCTCCCCCATAAACGACTCGAACTTTCTGTACCACTGCCTCGGAGCCTGCTTCAGACCATACAAGCTCTTCTTCAACCGGCAGACCAAATGTGACTTGCCCTTCTCACAGAATCCCTCCGGCTGCTCCATGTACAACTCCTCCTCAAGATCACCGTGGAGGAATGTCGTCTTCACGTCCATCTGCTCGACCTCCAAGTCGAAACTGGCTGCTAATGCTAGCACCACCCGAATAGACGAATGCTTGACGACAGGCGAAAAGATTTCATCATAATCCACGCCTTTCCGCTGACCGTAGCCCTTGACTACCAGCCTCGCTTTGTATCGAGGGCGAGCAGCATCATCCGTCTGCTTCACTCTGAACACCCATCGATTCTTCAAAGCCTTCTTGCCCTTTGGCAACCGCACCAGATCATAAGTGGAATTGGTGTGCAAGGAACTCATCTCCTCCTGCATAGCCACCATCCACTCCTGCCTGTGTTCGTCTTCCATAGCCTCTGCGAAACTTTCGGGCTCTCCCCCGTCAGTCAGTAGCACATACTCATCCGGCGAGTATCTCGTAGATGGTCGACGATCCCTGTTGCTCCTTCTCAGTGGAGCCACTGGTGCTGGCTGTATACCGACAGCCTCCTCCCCTTCAGGAACTACCTCTCCGGCATGCTCATCCTCCTGAGGGACACCCTGACCACCATCAGCAGGCTGATGATCAAGGTTGGGAGCAACTCCATGTACCGGCTCCCCCATAACTGGATCCTCTGCGATGTCCTCTGGAAACTGCTCGAAGCGAAATGACTCTAACTCAGGCAATTCCTCAGCCTCAGAAGGCGTCTCGGAATCCTGAGTGTTGGTCATGGTCTGATCCTCGACGAACACCACGTCCCTGCTTCTGTAGAGCTTTCCTTCCACTGGGTCGTAGAGTCTATAGCCAAACTCATCCCGACCATAGCCGACAAAGACGCATCGCCTCGTCTTCGGCTCAAGTTTGGTCCTCTCGTCCTTCGGTACATGCACGAAGGCTTTACAACCAAACGCCCGCAGGTGATTGTATGACGGCTCTTTGCCGTACCATACTTTGTCAGGCACATCACCCTGCAAAGGAGCACTAGGAGACAAATTAATAATATAAGCAGCTGTGAGAAGAGCCTCACCCCAATAACTGCCCGGCAAATTTGCTTCTGACAGCAAACACCGCACCCTCTCCATCAGTGTCCTGTTCATGCGCTCCGCTACACCATTGAGCTGAGGTGTCTTTGGCGGAGTCTTCTGGTGTCGTATCCCTTGCTCTCTGCAATACGCATCAAAGGGACCGATGTATTCGCCGCCATTGTCGGACCGAACACACAACTTCTTGCCCGTCTCCCTTTCAACGGAGGCCTGAAACTCCTTGAAAGTAGGCAGCACCTGATCCTTGGTCTTTAAGGCATAGACCCAAACCTTCCTGGAACAGTCATCAATGAAAGTCACAAAGTAAGAAGCACCACCAAGAGATTTTACCTTCATAGGACCGCAGACATCCGAGTGAATCAACTCGAGCAACGCCGGCTTCCTCGAACTTGGGTGACTCTGGAAAGACACCCTACTTTGCTTCCCAGCCAAACAGTGCGTGCATTTCTCCAACTTTGTAGACTTGAGCCCCGGAATCACTTTCCTGTTCACCAAGTAGCTCATCCCCTTCTCGCTGATATGGCCGAGCCGCCTGTGCCACAACTCGGTAGACGCGTCACTGACGGCGTTCACCTCCTGTGCCCCCTCTGCGCTCCCCTCCATATAGTAGAGACCGGACTTCTTGCTTCCTCTGGCAATCACCATCGAACCTCTGGAAAGCTTCCACTGACTATTCCCGAAGAGACTGAAGAATCCCTCGTCATCCAACCTTCCAACCGACACCAGGTTGAAACGGATATCAGGGACATGACGAACATCCTTGAGAACAAGAACCGCACCCGTCTTCGTTCTCAAATGCACATCTCCAATGGCAACCACCTTCGACACATCTCCGTTGCCCATCTTCAACACGCCACAGTCGCCTGTCGTGTAAGTGGCAAACAGTGCCCTATTGTGAGATACATGTGCTGAAGCCCCTGAGTCCACCAGCCAAGAATTGTCATCGCAGGCGAGGTTAGTAATGACCTCATCACCTACGACGATCACATCGCCTCCATGTACCGAGGCCGCCGCTGTAGTGTTCTCTTCTTGCTTCCCCTTGTCGCCCTTCTTCTCCTTCTTCCAAGCGAAACAATTCCGCTTGATATGGCCCTTCTTACCGCAATGATAATACTCTGAGTCCTCGTACCGACCCTTGGACTTCCCCCTGCTCTTGTCTCTGCCACCACCTGGACCCCTGCTTTTGCCCCTTCCGCGGCTCTCTGAAACAAGTGCCTCTGAGTGGTGGGATGTGGATGAAGTGCCCTGAGAACGTCTCCGCATCTCTTCATTCAACACCCCGCTCTTGGCAAACTCCAGACTGACCACGCCCTCTGGAGCAGAAGCGATCATAGATACTCGTACGGTCTCTCACGAGTCTGGCAAGGTACACAGCAGCCACAGTCCCTGAACTTCGTCGTCGAACTTGACTCCCATAGAAGATAGCTGGTCAACCACGCCCTGAAAATCACTCAAGTGATCCGTAATAGACGCCCCATCCTTGTACCGCAGACCCATCATCGTTCGGATCAGGAACAACTTGTTTACCCCGGTCTTCTTCGCATACAAGGATTCCAGCTTATCCCACAACGTCTTCGCGTGCTCAATATTGGCAACGTGGTTGTACACGTTCTCATCAACAAACTGCCGTATGTACCCACACACCTGTATGTGCTCGAACTTCCAGTCCTCCTCGGATTTATCACTGGGCCTCTCGGATGCAAACACAGGTAGATGCAGCTTCTTGACAAATAGCAAATCCTTCATCTTGCTCCGCCAATAATGATAGTTTGTGCCATTAAGGTTCACCATGCGCACCGGCTTCGCGTCCATCTCTCCTCTCTGGTTCCTCTGTCAACTCCTGACACCCTTTGAACCCAAAGCTCTGATACCACTATGTTGGGAAAGAAGCGCGGAAACCTTTCTCCAAACCGGAGAGTACCTGCGAGAGGACCGAGCAAACAACGCACGAACCCAAAAACAAGCACACACAACAATCACGCAGACACAGAGAATTTTTGACGTGGAAACCCTTGCGGAAAAAACCACGGGACGATCGGAGTCCAACCCTGAGAAGCCTCCACTAATGGAATAGAAGAATTACACCCTCTACAAACTCCTCCCGATCCAAATCGGATCCCCACAACACTCAGAGACAAGAACAATGATCACAAGGCTACGAAGAACGAGAACGACGAGTAGAGATTACCCGAAACACGATCTCCTTCGAAAACGACCTTCGATCCTCCGTCTTCTTCTCCGAAGTTGCAATGGCACTCTTGCCTCCTTCTCTCTCAAACTTGTGTTGTCCAATGCGATAATACGATAATGAATTAGGGTTGAGAAAACTCAATATATCTCCCTAATCCCGCAACCAACCTGGACCGTTGGATTAGATCCAATGATGAAAACTCATCCAAAAAATCGCTTCAGCCCCCGACGACACAGAGTTCGGCCAGAACTCTGTGTGGGGCAACCAGCACCTACTGGCCAAACCCTGGAACGGCCAGACCGAGTTCGGCCCGAACTCGCCATGGGACCGAGTTCGGCCCGAACTCGGATCCTCTGCTTCCAGCAGCTCCAGCAGCAACAGCAGCAACTCCGTCGCCTACTTCCCGAGCTTCTCCGATATCGGACGGCGCTCGTCGCACTCCGGGGTCTTCTCCACATAGGTTGGGAACCCCACCCACTCCAACAATTTCTTAGTAGTTTTAAAATTAAATGAAATAGTACTCACCCTTACCGATTGGTTTACATACAATAGATTGATTTTTTTTTCTTTTACATGTTTTTATAACCTTATTATGCTTTAAACCCTTGCTGATTTGTGTTTTTCGTTTAATTTTCTTTGCCGAAATGACCGAAAAAGAGACCCCCAGTATCGGGTATCGGTCGGCCTCGGATTGGGACTTGCCAAACCGTATCGGTATCGGCCGTATCGGATCGGTATCGGCCGATACTTTAAACTATGGTTGAAACATAATAAGGTTGAAACATAATAAATTGAACGAAAAATTGAACGAAAAAGACAAATCAACAAGGTTGAAACATAATAAGGTTGTAAAAGCATATAAAAGAAGAAAATTGATCTATTGCATGTAAAACAATCGTAAGGGTGACTACTATTTTATTTAATTTCAAAACTACTAAGAAATAGCACTGAAAATACTTAAAATCATGCCTAAATGTATAAAAATATATTTTTTAAATGTTAATAATTTATTAATAATTATGTGTTTTCCAATACCAAAAAATCCGATACTCTGATCCGAAACCGCCGATACTACCGATATCGCCGATACCGATACTCATAGGAATGGTCCAATACCGATTTCAATACCGATACTGTGAACCTTTACTAGTTTACATGATTTATCTTTTGAGATAAAAGTACTAGTGAACATTCATCAAGATAACTTGTTACATTGTTCATGATTGCAATTGAACACCATCAGTGCCACATGTACCTTCAATGCCATCGACATTCTGTAGCCCCGAAGATTTTTTCCCTTTACATATGCATGATAAGCAGTTCATAACTGTAAGACAAGACCAACGAACAAGCTTGGATTGCAGAATGGTCCTCTACGAGTTCTTTGTCACCTAAAAACAAAGTATCTACTTAAACTATATCTATATGCATCATCAAGAAATGCAGAATCGAAATATAGATACAATGGCATGTATACCAG
This sequence comes from Iris pallida, assembly GCA_029216955.1. Lineage (NCBI taxonomy): Eukaryota > Viridiplantae > Streptophyta > Magnoliopsida > Asparagales > Iridaceae > Iris > Iris pallida. The sequence goes on along the minus strand of JANAVB010018994.1, from coordinate 14,098,810 downwards.
AAATTCAATCAAATAAGTGCCGGTCATGTGTTCACTGTGAAACGAACAGCAAATCTTGAACACACATGTTTTCTCAACAAAATTGTTCTTATATAGACGCCGAAAATTTCCATGTTTTTGAATAATATGATGGATGATCTTTGTTTGTTCTAAGGAGGTTTGTGTCACCAGAATCAGTGTACAATCATCAAATACTAAGCCGGAAGAGCACATCCACCTCCAAATTATCAATGATTAAAGTTTAAAAGTTGTTTCACAAATTAATACTCCTAGATTATATCAACTGATTGCGAAGGTGCTCCCTGAGTGAGTGCTCAAACTGCATGAACACAAATATCAGGTCTTCTAGGATTTCTAGGCTTTACTGTGTAGCTCCCTCTCATGCTCTTATTAGCTATCTTGGCGAGGAACTCGACACTATCTTAAAGATTGACGTCAAGTTGACATTCGGTCAAAAAGCTTGTCAATTCTTTCACGGACTTCCTTGGGCTCAATTAATGGCCCAAATTTGATGGAAGATGACTTGGAAGATGGCCAAGACAATTATGATGGTTGTAATAGATAAAAAAAAATCCTTTATCCCAAACTTTTGGTGGCGGCTACATGAATCCTTTTAGGGGCCATATCTTCTTTAATTAACATTTACAACAATAACATCCTAAATTTTCTGAACCCAAGTTCATCTAGGCCTACCCCTAGTTCTAGACCTTCCTTCAACTAAGATTGGCACTCCTGATGGGTGCATCTGTTGGTGTCTATTGCACAAAATCGTTTCAACCAATTCTTCCATTTTACCCTCAATTGGAACCACCTTCAGCTTCCTACAAATTCGCTGAATTTCTCTCCCGTCTTTCAATGTACATATTTTCACCCATCCGTCTCAACGTTCTCACTCCAACAATACTCATTTTCTGGACATATTTTTAATCGCTGAACGTTCTTAACCGTGTTTGGACCTTATAACCGTCTTTCATTCTTTCGGTTTCAAGCATAGTTTACAGTATTAGCCGATACCTATCCGATATGACCGATACCGATACGGTTTGGCATATCCCGATTCGATACCAACCGAGACCCGATACTGACCGATACCGACATTTGAGGTCTATTTTCCGTTCAATTCGACAAAGAAAATTGAATGAAAAAGTCCATTCAACAAGGGTGTAAAAACATAGTAAGGTTGTAAAAGCATGTAAAAGAATGAAAATTTATCTATCTCATGTAAACCAATTGGCAAAGGTGCCTACTATTTCATTCAATTTCAAAACTGCTAAAAAACAACACTGGAAATGCTTAAAATTATGTCTAAATATATAAAATATACTTTCTAAAATGTTAATAATCTGTTAATAATTATTTGTTTTCCGAAACTGCCGATACTACCAATTCCGATACTCATAGGATTGGTTCGATACCTATTCCGATACCGATACTTTGAACCTTGGTTTCAAGGATACACTATGATCACAAAGTACCCCAGGAGTATATTTTCCATTTCAACTCTGTTGTTAACGTCCTGCTTTAATTTCATGAGCATCCTTCTCAACGTCCTGCTTTAATTTCATGAGCATCCTTCTCAACCTCTCTAACATGACGAACGCTAACGTCATCCGTGTCGTGCCGGACACACGTATTAGACAAGCCATGGACACTCTGAAATACACTACGGTGCGTCAAAATAGGTGCCAGAGTCCATGTTGTGTCGAATCGGTGTCCATGCAATAAATAAGACTTTGATTTAGTCGTAAGAAGTTAAAAGTCTGTCAGATTCTAAATTTAGCTCATATCCTTAAATTCTGTTTAGCTGCTACTCTCATCCACTAATCCGACCTTTAACAAATAAATAAAATTCACCAAGATCTTATATATATATATATATATAAAGGGTGTATATATCGATCGGTTCCATCTGTTGAAAGTTGAAAACAGAGTTACAATATTTAAGCATACTATTCTATTGCTCTACATATAAAGATTTATGATTGCAGAATCAAACAAACAAACAAACAAATATATAGGGATGATGATATATAAGGATTTTCGAGTATGTAATTAATAGTAAGATGGGTTGCGATGGAAAGAAAATTACCAGGTGACAAGAATAGATTTTATGAATCAATCAATCAATCGATGGCTAGAGCTAGAGCTAGAACTAGAGCTAATTAATTAGTCTCCGATCGTCCTTCATGAAGAAGCTGGAGAAGCTACAATGTGAAGGCAAGCTCTGACTTCTCGCCCACGTGGGAACGAGAGAATATTGTTGATGATGATGATGATAAAACATGACATGACAAATTAAATGAAGAGAGATATAGAGAGAGAGAGAGTACAAAAGTCAAACTTTGACATCTATAATTCTATATATATATATATATATATATATATATATATATATATTTTATATATATATATATATATATATATGTCCGTTTTGCTACCAGACATAAAATTAACAGCGCTGCTATATTGTCTGTGAGCTCGGACTGCAATTCTGGTCCTCGGATCATGTGTCTTCTAATTGAAGAGAGAGACCGATGGATCTGAAAGATAGCAGGAGGGCCAGTCGGATGGCGACACGTGCAAGGACGGAGGCAGGAAAAAATATTAGAGGGGGCTAAAAAAAAAAAAATCATGTGATAGCTTACTTGCTTCAAAAAAAAACCTACAAAATTGGCTTCAAAAAAAAACCTACAAAATTGGCTTCAAAAGAAAGTGAAACAACCACCTTAGGATTCGAAACATGGACCACCTGTATAAATAACTACCGACTCAAACAATTGAGCTGTACTCTACATGTGGTTTTTACTGGTACCTCCCAGTATTTAAATTTTAAGCCCGGGCTACAGCCCGGAGGAGTCCACCTTATGCTCCGCCCCTGGACACGTGATCCGTAGACCAAAATTGCAGTCCAAGCCTGCGGACAACAAAACATTTTTGCAAAATTAATTACAAAAATGTTGTTTTGTCTGTGGGTTGTCACCACGAATTGGCCCGCGGGGTGAGGTTGCCACGTGGCACATGCGGACCAATCCGCGGTCACAATATGTAGGCCAAATAATCTGGCCCAATTAATTATATACCATGTCCATACTAATCTTTTTACTATTCTTTCTTCGCTTACCATCTGAAATTCGTAACGGCGCCACCTTCTCATATTTGCTGCATTCTTTTTCTTCGCTTCATTATAGACAGAAAAGTAGAACCACTTTCTAATCTTTCAAACTTTTGACTAAACAAAACAATTTTTTTGTATTGGTATGTTTTCCTTGTACGTACTAAAAGGCAAGCCAAAAGTAACTTTCCGACATAAGGTGGTCAAGTTCAACCACATGCCAAAAATAGCTTTTCAACATAAGATCAAAAAGCATATATTCTTAGATGGATTCAACTATATACGAATAATTTGGAATACAATTATGTTTGATTTTGCTTGTTCAAACATTCATTTTTAAAATTATTGTTGGACTAGTATTTCAGAAACATCATTTGTCCACATTTAAAAAAAAAAATGCATCAAGATAGAAATAGTTTGGTTCGCGTCTTATGTTCATCATCAAATGAAGTCGAAGTTAAAACATAATTGTAATCCAATTGCAAATTGTCCTTCAAAATATATGTATAATGTTGATCAATTGGCTCATGCATATGCTCATTCAAATCATCTTGGTGGTCCAACTATGATACCCTCCATGCTTTTAGAATTAGGCAAGGCTAGAGCTAAGGGGCTAGAATTTGTTGGTTGTATCTCGAATCCACTTGAGCGCTCAAAAGTGGTGACAATATATGGAGTTGGTAGTTTAGTTCCACATCGGATAGAAAGTTAGATAATGAGATGTAGATAATTAGAATTGGTCCAAGTCTTATATAAAAATTTACATGTATGCCTCGTTTGATCGCGAAATGGAAGGGAAATGAAATCAATTCCTTGACATTTTCTTTCATTTGGAAAATTACAACTCTCATTGATTGTTCTTTCCGATGTTTGTGTTGTTATTATTATGAAAAAAAAAACCAATTTTCAAATACAATTAATTCCTAATAAATGGATTTTTTTATTTGGATGTTAAATCTTATTAACTTCCTATTGATTCATATTCATCACACCATTCAAACACTATTTTATGGCTCTTTATGCCTCATTGAAAACCTTTTAATTATATGGGACATGGGCGGATCTAGGTAGGGGGTGGGGTGGGCTGAAGCCCACCCAAAAAAAAAATTTTGTTTTTTCCATATAGATTTTTGGTTTTGATTTTTTTTGTGAGAGTTTGCTTACATCTAGCCCACCCCAACTTACTCTAGCCCACCCCAATATACATTTCTGGATCCTCCCCTGATATGGGATGGGTCATGGCTCTATATATGTTCCATGCATTCTTTTCTTTGAAAAGGAAATTGACATGAACAAAAGATCAAAAAAATATGTCTCTTTCTCTCTTCCCTACCCTAAACACTCCTCTTCATTTTATTTTATTTTTTGGCAAAGCTAAGTTCGGGTCAATCTCCCCGAGTTGTGTGCGACGACAGAAAACCGGTAGAGCGGGGGTTTTACCACTAGGAGCATCCGGAAAAGTCTGCACATAGACCCGGATTAACTCTTAGGGCAGTGCTACGTGCGCGACTTCCCCGGAGGCCGGTAACTTTTAATTTTGTTTATTTTGTTTGCAGATTTCAAAAGAAGAAAATAAAATTATTTCCAACAATCTAAGAGTTATTTCGTGGTATGCCCTGTTACTTTTACATTCTGAATATTGATCAGAAAATCATATTGTATTCTGGTATATATATATACAACTTCATCTAGTATCAAAAGATATGCATTAGTACAAAGACACTTTTGCTAACCACGTTATACATAATACCAGTTTCTGACAAAAACGTGATTTTCTAGTTCTAGATTACAATTGGATCATTTTTTTTTCCACTACACAATTTTTGTCTTGTCCGTAAACATAGTAAGAAACTTTCAAAGAAGCTTCTTAAGAATATGAGCTTTATGAATCATACTATCTTACAATTTAGTTGCTTCATGCCTCTAGTATTTTGCGGTCATGACTCATATGGGCACTATACTACTTGTAAGATCTTAAAGGTACAATATAAGATTGTGGTCCTACATTTTTCTAATATTAGTTTATACATGATTCTCAAGACAATATTCTTATTTTAGTTCACAAGATTTCATGTCCTATGTGTTACTTGTTCCAATCCACAAAGTATGGGCACGAAAACACTAGTATGTATTGGCATGCTTTACTGTATCCTAGAATATGTGTTTATGTCGTGTCCATTACTTAACACTTTGCATGCATTTTAGTTTTGGAAAGTGAATTATTTGTTATTTTGATACACATACGATATGTCAATATAGGAATAGAGACATGGACACAATATTGATTTGGCGTACACTTTGGACTTTGGAATGTGTGTCACAGCAAACACACAAATAACACTGATTTTCAAATTCTGTCCTTACTATATTCTTTGTTTGTATCGCATGCTTGCTCAATCTGTATAGTAAATTCTTATACTACCTATGACCAAATAAAGTCCAACAAGAAAGGGTGTGACCTTGGCTCAATTAGTGTCTGACCAAAGATTCAGTTTGCCTATGATTGTGTGTTGCATGAATTTGTAGTAGAGAATCAAGATATTTATGAGTTACTAAGATATCCAAAAATGTTTATGAATGGAATTGGTAACGGTTTGATCTATGAGTTAAAGTTATACACTATAGTTAAGTGCTTTGAGGGGATTGTATTATTTTCTCTGGAAAAATAATAATAATATTTTCTAAGTGTTATTGGCTACACATCCTCTCTTTAATGTCTTTTATTTTGCTCTTCAATTCTGACCGTTTTTAACAACTCATTTAGTGACTAGCTCCTAAATGACCAAATTATTAGCTATTACTTGATCCAATTAAATGGTCATTGGCTGTTGGTGGTCTTATTAGATTTTAATTCTCATTAAACCCATTTAATTGTTGGTCATATATATTCATTTTGCCCTATTAATTGGAAAAGAAAAAGATATACATATGAAAACTCATTACCTCTTTCTCATTGCCCCTTGCTCTCTCAGTATTCCTCTTAGGAATAAACTTGGCTAAGATACTTGTTCTCCTAGTTATTGCCATATTTTGTCATTGTAATGGCCGAGTTCTCAAAGACTTTCGCTAAAGAGGTACTATGTGGAGGGATATGGACCAAGGAGCCTCAAGAGCTATCAAAAAATATTGTCTTATTGTTTTTCAAATAATTCATTATATTTCTTTCAAGTTTTGGCACCGTCTTCATCCATGCTAAACTGTATCGTTATTGGCCGACAATACTATGTTTTTTTTTCGACTTGTATGTATACATTGTATTAAGACTAATTTTTTTAATATATATATTTATTATTTACATAAGAAAACTGCAACTCTTTACGTACTTATTTTCTTTCATTAGAAGTTCCTAATAAGAAATCACTTGTATGTATAATTTATGTTGTTCTTGGTCTTGCCATATCAATTTTTTTTTGGTTCCTTTGTTGAAGGGGCCAAGTTTTTGTGCGACATGAAAGTATATCATGTCCATGTAGAATAAGGGTTTGCTCCTTATATTTTCTTGGAGAAAGTTTTATTTATATTTCTACATTTCTGTTGTTAACTATTTTATGTAATTTGGTCAAAGTCTATGATGAACTGATCTACTTTCCATACATATAAACACTAGTGACTTGGGTGTTTTTGTAATAATAATATTTTTTCACTTGGCATCTTAGACGTATATTGTATGATGCAGTTTATTTCTTATTTAGCTTGAAATTAATTATACAAGAAGTATAACTTGTGTTCTAGCTTCACTGGTTATCTTGTCTTGAACCAAAGATCTCCCCTTCCTATATCAAAAGGTCTCAAACTTTCAACCTTTTATTTCTTCATGTTAACATTATTGTTCTTGTTCCTTCTATATACAATTTATTTATTTTCTCATTCCTTTGAAGGAGTCAGACTTTTGATCAAACATAAACACAATCTCATACATGCAAATGAGTGTGCTTGTTTGTTTATTTACCAATCATTATTTGAGGAAAGATCAATTATAGTTTCCCTATCATTCTTTTGTGTAAGTTTTATTCTATTTTGAGTATTCGGCTTCTGATCCGATATTTCTGGTTTGCATGTCTTGTGGCTTACCTTGGATTTTTGATGATGTTTCACTAGGATGCTGTTGTTTTAATGTTGGATCATTGCTATATTAAATAAATGATTTTAAATCATACTCAAAATTATATGTTCAACTAGTGATGGAACACATTCATACAATATTGTCTGTAGTAGAATTTGAGATTTTCTACCATCCTTTTTCTTTGATATGTAGTTTCTGATATTTGTCATTGGTGACAATATATTTTGTATACATTTGGTCTAATTGATTTAATTTTGATCTTTCTTTTTTTTTTTTTGCAAAAAATTGTGGTTTGTTAGAAATACAAGAGTCAGAAATACTTCTTTATGTTAAAATTTTATTGTCTAAAAGAATTAGACAAAGTAACTACAAGTTTTACTTACCTAAAGATTAGTAACATTTATTTTCTTGAAGACGAGTTGTTAGAATTTTTTTTTCTTTTCATACATGATTCTTGTATAGTTATTTCTTCACGTTAGAATATATATTAGAGATTGTGACATGCTAGAAAATGCTCAAATATGCTAAGGTGAAGGTACGTAAAAAAAAAAAAGGTTCTTTGCTCGAATGTTATATTTTATAAATCACATTTTCCAAATTTGTGGATATTAATGGTTGTTTAGCAGGAATAATGGAACTATCTCAATACAATATGATATATTCTTTTGAATTGCTATTACTAAGCCGAAATCAAGACTAGAAGTACAAAAGTGCTCCGATCAATTGGAAAGGTAATTTTCGTATTTACAATATATATTTTATGATCGTTTTTATTTCTAATTTTTATTAGAGAAATATATTGTTAAAATCTATGAGCCAATTATCTTGGTTTATACACATGGTTCTGTATATTCTTGTATAAAAGTGATATTCTTCGCATGTTAGTGTGAACCTTAAATGACTATATTATTACAATATTAGACTTTCTAGTCGGGAAAAAAAATTAGAATATTGTTCAGTCAAATATTGAGAAAAACTTTGTTTTGCTTATATTTTGTGACGTTATAATTCTTTGATTCATTCAGACAATTTAGTTACAAGAAAATCGTTAGTGACATTGCAAATTCCTTTAAATCTAAGTTTTTAAAGTTGAGATTATTTTGGGTACAAGCCGAAAGGGTCCTTCTGTCAACCGGGCGTAAATAGCCCTAAGCGACACGGTACTTAATCGTCCCTCTGTGGACCTCCGCTAGCTGGGAACCGGCCCCTACAGCTAACCCAAATTAATCAACACTTGATAAACTAAAGATTTTTTAAGATTGATCAGCAAAATCTCTTAAACTATTATTCTAATACTTTATACTGTCATTTTTTGCAAACATGGCTAGTAAAGATAAAACTTTAGAGCCAAGACTGAAAGTTACTGTGTATTACTTTAAGAGGTGATAGACTCAGATGCGTTTTGGCTCACCATCTTAGGACTTATACAGTAATTAGTGGAATCACACACTTTGATTCTGATGACACAAAATATGATTTAAGGGCAACCCAAATATCTGGCTTAGTCAAACCAAAAATTTCTAAAGAAATGGACTACTATTGGTTTCATAAGATTCTTAAGTGTTCTTTCTGAGTCATTATATGACATTTTCTTCGGATATAAAGACACTCAAAATTACTAAGATCCAGTATAAGGATTCATCTGTGAAACTACTTTGATACTCATAAGTTGACAGGTCCATGTAACAAACTGTTGTAGCTAGGAGTATCAAAGAATTTGAAATTGTATATTTAAACATAGTTTGTACTAAAGCTGAATGGATCAGATATCTTGTTATATATATATATATATATATATATATATATATATATATATATATATATATATATATATCAAATAGATCTAGGCCTAAATTCTACTCTTACTATGACTTCATGAAGTATTGAATATGTTAAGCATCTTATTATGCATATACATGATATACATATTTCTGTACCTGTCATTTTTATAAATTATGCTAAAGAATTGCTAAAGCATGATCTTGTGAATTCTAAGATGAACAGGTACTTGCAGCTGCATTTTAAGGCATTAAAAGAGCCTAAAAGGCAAAAATGTGGTTCTTAACTATATAAGTCATAAAGAACTATACAGATATCTCGACGAAGAATCTGTTTACTCTTGACGAAGAGTTTGTCTAGGAAATTAATCCTAGAATCATCGAGGGGATGGGGTTAAGCCCATAGTATAGTCACCAGCAGTGGCAACCCAACCGAGTCTGACTGGAGAACCCAAGAAGCCGGTTCAATGGGTAGGAACAAGCTGGACTAGGTGACTATTATGGAACACTGACCTGAGATTAAATTCTCTTTAAAATAAAATCCCAGGAGGCTGTATATGTGTACATTTATACCCCATCCCTGTGGTGACAGTGTTCCTTTTGTGATATGGATAGGGTGAGTTTAAACTCTTAATAAGTCCAAGCATGATATGCAGGGTTGATTCCTATCACCAACCCTTAAGGGCTTACCTATATGAGAGGTCGTGAGGGCCGCGACTATAGGACAGGGCGATCCTAGACAACTCTCATGAATGTGTAAAAGTGCGCATGGCCATTCAAACGCGCCACCCGATAGACCCAAGAACCTCTAGCGTACTATGTGTGTCATTTTCTGAATCTGGTTTAAAAAGTCTGATTCAAGGCATAGTCTATCAAGCACTTCTTCAGACAAAGACAATGGTCACTACGTGAGATTCAAGGCTGTAGTCCATCTCATCTATGCATAGTATTCACTTGCCCAAAAATTTTGTACTTCGATTTTATTTATTTTTTGCATATTGTTATCTTTGTTTTTGTTTTGTTTTTTTAGAAACTTGGTTTTTTGGGGGGGATTGTTGTTATTATTATGAAAAAAAAACAATTTTCAAATACAATTAATTCCTAATAAATGGATTTTTTATTTGGATGTTAAATCTTATTAACTTCCTATTGATTCATATTCATAACACCATTCAAACACTATTTTATGGCTCTTTATGCCTCATTGAAAACCTTTTAATTATATGGGATGGGTCATGGCTCTATATACGTTCCATGCATTCTTTTCTTTGAAAAGGAAATTGACATGAACAAAAGATCAAAAAAAATATGTCTCTTTCTCTCTTCCCTACCCTAAACACTCCTCTTCATTTTATTTTATTTTTTGGACAAAACTAAGTTCGGGTCAATCTCCCTGAGTTGTGTGCGACGACAGGAAACCGGTAGAGCGGGGGTTTTACCACTAGGAGCATCCGGAAAATCTGCACATAGACCCGGATTAACTCTTAGGGCAGTGCTACGTGCGCGACTTTTCCGGAGGCCGGTAACTTTTAATTTTGTTTATTTTGTTTGCAGATTTCAAAAGGAGAAAATAAAATTATTTCCAACAGTTTGGAAATGCCAAGGAATTTGAAAAGGAAAGTGAATACTTAAATGTGGGAAAGTGATTCCTTGTTTGGATAGATGAAATCACTTTTCTCCTTAAATTTTCTTCCATTGGGAATCACTTTCCTTTTCTCCTCAATTCTTTTGGCACCCAAACATAGGAAAGTAATCATTTTTATTTTCCAACCTGATGATTCCGCGAACCAAACGAGGCCTTAAGTATATAAGGCTTAGTCCAATATCACACTACATGGGCCAACACTAGCTCTAGTCACACTGTATTTCCTTACATCTAGCACCATAGTTTTATATCGACAGATTTTGCCGAGGAACATAGGTTAAAATGACATTGTTAGACGTAAAAGATTAATGTTAGCACTCCATTAGGAGTGGAGATGCCTTCTAATTAAATTTATAGGGATGATTACATTCTTATTGGAGGTAGAAAATTGTTTATAGATGTGACAGTCCTTGATATTAAGGAATATGACATTATAATGAGAATGGATTGGCTTGGTGTTTGCTATGGGACGATTGATTGTACGGGGAATAGAGTTGTGTTTCACCTACCCTGGGAAACCAAATTCTTCTACTTGTATGGTCCAACATCAAGGACATCTATGGTGATATCTACAACGACGACTTGGCAGATGTTACATTCTGGTTGTGAAGGATACTTGGCTTTTGTACAAGACACTAGAAAGGAAGGTGTAGATGCAGTTCAAACTGATGTCATGAAAGAATTATCCGATGTGTTTTCTCTGATGTGTTTCTAGACAAGATACCCAGAATGCCACCGTATCTTGAAATAGAGTTCACCACCGATACATTTCTAAACACTCGTTCGATATCTCAGACTCCGTACATAATGGCACCTACAGAACTAAAGGACCTCAAAGTTTAGTTACAAGAATTGTTGGATCGTGGATATATTCGTCTTAGCATCTCTCCATATGGAGCTTCAGTACTGTTCGTGAAGAAGAAAGATGGATCGATGCAGCTATGCATCGAGTAATGAGAGCTGAATAAAGTCACCATTCGAAACAAATATCCATTGTCGACAATAGAAGATATATTCGACCAACTGCAATTGGAGCGACAATATTCTCTAAGATAGATATTCGTTCAGGTTACCATCAACTGAAGATCAAGCCGAAGGACGTGTCGAAGTCGACGTTCCATGCAAGATATGGACACCACGAATTTTTGGTCATATCATTTGATTTGATGAATGCCCCGACGACTTTCATGGATATGATAAACAAGATCTTCAGATATTATGTATTGCTCGTCCTATCATAACCTTAGAACACACGGTCTTGATATTCTTACATGGGTAGAAAATAATGCATCAATAACAACCTTTAATAAAATCGCGATTGTTTCAGCCACAAGTTGAATGCCAAGAAAGTGCTCAATTATATGCCCATTTTTGTTTACAAATCGCGAAACAACCGCCATTTGATTTATACATAACGTGACTAATCGACTAGAATAGAAAAATAATGAATCACCAAGGTCTTTAATGATTATACTAGTAGTCTTCTGTAGCAGATTAAGTAATTTTCTTCTAAATATCAGGTGTTGCCAATTTGTGGCGTCCATGAGCTTCATTGAGAACAATATTTTTAGCAGTCTCATTATTTATTGCAAGAAAATCTAAAAACTCCAAATAATTTCCTTAATTGCTCCAATTGGAAAATCCATAACCAACAAAGGAATGACCACTTTGTTCTCCACTTTTGGACTTAAAGTTCGAGTTGTTCACTGGGCCGGTTCGGCCCGGGCCCGCCCGTGGACCGGACCGGCCCGCCCCCCTGTAAGCCCGGACCGGCCCGCCGTGGGCCCGAACCGGCCCGGCCCCCCATGTGTACTCGGTTCGGGTCGGGCCCCCCCCCCCCCCCACAGCCCGAGCCCGGCCCGGCCCGGACCGGTCATTTTTTTTTTTTTTTTTATATTAAACAGGCCCGGCCCGGTTGGACCGGCCCGGCCCGGCCCGCTGGGACCGGTCCAGCCTGAGCCGACCGTTGTAATTTTTGATTTTTTTTTTTTTTTTTTTTTTTAACTTTTGACCGTTGGGAGGGGGGGGGTTCTTTTACCAAAATACCCCTCCCATATAGCCGTTATTAAAACGTTGGGAGGGGTATTTTGGTCTTTTTTGGCCTAAAATTACCAAAATAACCCCAAAAAATTCCTATAAATAGCCCAAAAATCCTATTTTTTATACACAACTCATTCCTCACAAATTCTCTACATCTCTCTACGGTGCTCTAGTGTTCTACGACTTTCCCTCCCCGGTGCTCTACGGCTTCCCTATCTCGCTCCCAACTCCATTCCGGCTCTACGGCTTCCCGATCTTCCTCTCAATCTCTTACTTTCTTCTAACGTAGTTTACTTTATTTTATTTTATATATGGCTGGTGAAGGTTCAAACCCACCTGATCTTGCTGGACAGACATACCACTATTTTAGTTCTTTTTTTGACGGTACTGAAATTCCACCTGAGGAAGTTGCGACTCATCCGATTCTGGAGGGGTGCCAACAATCTCCTCCGGAAGTCGCTAGTACAACCCAACGTCCTGAAAAGAAAAAAAGGTCTAAGTATTGGGATTATTTTACTTTAATTTTTGAAACTAATCCTGATGGTTCTTTGGTTTTAGATGCCAAGGGGGAACCGAAACCGTACAAGGCGCAATGCAAGAAATGTTGCAACCAGTACGCATGGAAGAAGGGCGGTGGCACCGGGACCATATCCAGACACTACGATACTTGCTACGGGAAGGACACACTTCAAGCGTCCCAAACCCAAATAAGCTTCGGCGCCACCGGTTCTTCAATTGGTAACTTTACTTACTCAGCTGCTCGGCATAAAACCGAGTTAACTAAATATATTATTCGTGACGAGCTTCCTTTCACGACGGGTGAAAGCGATTCTTTACGAGATTATGTATCACTTTCTCTAAACCCCTCCTTTACTAAAGTGAGTAGGCAACAAACTCGAAAGGAGGCAATTCGTCTCTTCAACGAGCAGAAAGCCGCGTTGAAAGCGGAATTTCAAAATATTAGTAAGTTGGCTATTACTTCTGATATTTGGACTACTAAATGGAGTTATGCTTATATTTGTATTACTGCACACTATGTAAATGCACAATGGATGTTGCAAAAACGCATCATCTCTCTTAAACTTATAGAATGTCCTCACACGGGAGCTGTAATTTCAAGTGAGATTTCAAGACACGTGCGTGAATATGATATTCACGCAAAAAAAATTTCTGTCTCTTTGGACAATGCATCAAACAACAATGCTGCTATGTCTTCTTTGTCAGTAATTTTTAAGCCTATTTTAGAAGGTAGACTTATGCATGTTAGGTGTGCTTGCCATATAATTAACTTAGTTGTTAAAGAATGTTTAAAAATTTTTGAACCCCATTTAGACACTCTGCGACAATGCTTGCTCCACCTAAACTCGTCTCCAAGTAGACAACAAAGTTTTGCATGCGCTTGCGCACATTTTGGTATGACTTTTAGAAGATTTGTGAAGGATATACCAACTAGGTGGAACTCCACCTACTTGATGTTGAAATCTGCAATTCCATTTAAGAGTGCTATTTCATATTATTGTACTTCGGATGTCACCTTTGACTATCAGGTTACTGATGATGATTGGTTAGCAGCTGAAAGTGTTTGTGAATTTTTAGAAGTTTTTTACAATGCTACATTAACTCTTTCTGGTGTTTATTATCCCACATCTTGCTTAGCTTTACGTGAACTTTGTAACATGTCTTATTTATTTTCTAAATATAGAGATTATCCAAATTTTGAAATTGCGGTGAGAAATATGGAAGCCAAATTCAGGAAATATTGGGGTGAAGTACCTCTTTTATATTGTTTGGCTTCCATATTTGATCCTACAATCAAATTGGATGGTGTAGAGGTTTTATTAGAAGGATATGGAGAATATATGGGTATAGACGTTACTGACATGAAGGCAGAAGTTAAAGTGGCTTTGGACAGGTTAGTTATACTGTACGAAGAAGGAGCAACGTCGACCCGACCAACTCAGGGGGGGCTAGTAGTAGCTCCGGCTTGGCGTCTAAGCTATCAACAGCCGGTCGCATACTACAAAGGAAGAAACAAAAGCAATCTTCCCAACCTACTCAAGAGTTGTCTGCTTACCTTAACTCTTATCAAGAAGAAGATGAGACTCCAGATCACTTCGTCGTTCTAGAATGGTGGAACAGACACGACAAGAGATTTCCTGTGCTTTCTAACATAGCACGTGATCTACTGATGGTTCCGGTGTCGACGGTAGCATCGGAGTCCTGTTTTAGTGCAAGTTCGAGGATGTTGAGCGATAGGAGGAGCCGCTTGAAGCCCGATATTTTGGAAGCGATCGTGTGCGTACAAGATTGGTTGGCTGCCGATAAAAGAACACAAAACCAGAAAGATGGAGAAGATCATGACATCCACGAGCTGGATTTGGAATCGCTTTCATTGCATGAAGGCGAACAACAATGAGGCTACGGTGCAAGGTATCAGGTATGTACATTTAAACTTATACATTTCAATTTTAAATTTTAACTTATACTTTCAAAAACTTTTTTTTTTTTACTTATACTATTCAAATTTTTTAATTTAACTTATATTATTCAAATTTTTTAACTTATACTTCCAAAAACTATTTTTACTTAAAAAAAAAACATTTTTTAACTCCGCCTATGCCAAACAAGCATTTGCCGGTCCCAAGCCCGGATAAAGGAAGAGGGAGAAATGTTTTTTTAAAATTTTTATAAATTTTATAAACATTTGTAATATTGGTATAAACATTTGTATATATTTGTGTAAACATTACTCTTATAAATATTTTGTATAAATATTTTATAAACATTTAAGTTACAAATTTTAAAAATTAAAATACAAAAGAAAATGATTACTTTTACATGGTTTTTAAAATGGTTTTAAAAAGAAAATACATATTTTGTAAAAACATTTTATAAACATTTTTATTAAAAAGAAAACATTTTATAAACATTTTATCATATTTTGTATAAACATTTTATAAACAATTGTATAAACATAAAATTATAAACATTTTATAAATATTTTTTAAACATATTTTGTATAAACATTTTATAAATATTTTTTTTATAAACATTTAAGTTAAAAAATTTTAAAATTAAAATACAAAAAAAAAATATTAAAAAACAAAATTAAACAAAAAACTGTAAAAAAAAAAAAAAATAATAATCCAAAAATTCGGGCCGGTCCGGTCAACCCGGCCTGAACCGGCCCGAACCGGCCTAGGCCCGGACCGGCCCGACCCCAATAGCCCCGGTTCAATGGGCCGGGCTGGGCTACGTGCAAATCAACCGGGCCGGGCTTAGCCCGGACCGAAATTATATGTGGGCCGGTCCTGGACCGGCCCGAACCCGGTCAGGCCCGCCGCCCCTGGACCGTGGGCCGGCCCGGACCGGACCGGTTACACCATGACTTAAAGTTAACAAAATAGACAATGATATGCTATACTCTAACCAAGTAGGGTGTTGATCATACCAAGCTTCGAGGAACCATCGACCAATATTGTTCATGTTCGTCCTAGAAAAATCATGTTAACAAGGTAGGCAAGGGCCCTTTTGTAGATGTGCCCTCACAACTTGATCCCTAACATTAGGACGATTTTCATAAATTGATTTTCGTGGTCACGAACCTGTAGGAAAATTATCCAAGTCAACTTCGATGCGACTTTGTTTTGAATTTTGGTATAACTTCACTTGAGAATTTTTTTTTTCTTGAAATATCTCCATAACCCCACAGACAAACCTAATAAATAAAAAAAAAGGAAAAAAAAATTCTAGATAACAAAAACAAGCGAGTAAACATGAAATTCTAAACTGAACTAATGCTAATTGTCCCTTCAAATTATCCCTCCTTCTGTGGCAACTTATGTGTCGTTTGACATTGCAGCTGGCATGACAGTCGGCAAGATAATTTTTAAAATTAAAATTAACATTAAAATTAATATTAAAATTACAATTTATATTAAAATTAAAATTAAAATTAACATCAACATCAACATTAATATTAACATTTAAGTTAATATTACAGTTAATACTAATATTAAAATTAATATTAACATTAAAAAATTAGGTAATTAATTTTTTGGATTAGAATTTGCCATGTCAGCAGTCACGTCAGCTGCCACGTAAAGATTGATGATTTGGAGAACATTTTGAAGGTACGAATAGCATTATATATTGGCAAATTGTTATAGTCTCTGTCATTGCCCATATTGCTTTTTGATGAAACTTCAGGAATCTATACTAAAAAAAACTGTAGAGAGATAATTAAATAGAAAATTCAAATACAAGCAACAATAATTCTCAAATACCTCTCAATTGGCAATTTTTGTATTGTCCATGTAACAGAGAACAAGCAACAAAACAAGCAATTGAAGTCACAAGTACTCACATCAATTGACAATTATTACAAGTCACATGCCCTAAATTTAGAAAGTAGCACAAAAAATAGAAAAAAAATTTATTAGAGCAAACTATGAATGAGAAATTATCTTTGAAGAGAGAAATTGTTGGGTTGCTCCACTTACTCACTTGTCTGGTAGACCAAATCAGCAATGCCACCAACTCCAAAAAAAAGGGAGATTGTTGGGCTTTACTTCGCACCTTAAAAAGCAACGAGATAAATATAGAAGGATGAAAATTTTGTCAAAAAGGATTCCGAACTTTTAACCTTCTAAAATAAATGGTGTAATTTGAAGTATATATATATATATATATATATATATATATATATATATATATATATATTTTTGAAGTATATATATATATATATATATATATATTGGAAAATGAGGACTTTATTGATGTATCAGACGCAAAATGTCGAAGCCTATACAAGTAAGCTCGCCGAGCGCAAAAAGACAGCAAAAAGCAAAAAAGGCCAAGGTCCTTGGACCGGAGGAGAGTCCGGGCCCGAGGTTAGGTTAGCGCCTTCCAAAGACGGTATGTGGAGTGAGTACAACGCCTCCGGATTTTGAGAATTTGTCGGAGGGCTTCCTTAATCAGCTGTGGGGGATCGAATTGGCGTCCTTCATACCTAAATTTGTTCCGGTTCTTCCAGAGCACCCAAAAACCGACGGCTGCGACGATCTGATGTCCGTGAAAGACCCCCCAGCTGGCGAGGAGAGCGTTGAAGCTCCCGGCCCGATGAATCTGCCCGTACCGGCCGGAGAGGTTGTTCCAAAGCTGAGTGGCGTGGCCGATGAAGTATATATATATATATATATATATATATATATATATATATATATATATATATATATATGCAAGTAAGGACAATTGGTAATGTGGTCAAAGAGAATTTTAGTGAGAAAACTGCTAAAAAAATATATCTTTTTTTTTTTCGAAAAAAGAAAAAAAAAAAAAAAAAAAAGAGTAGAGACAATTGCTCCTCTGCCATGGTATCTCTGCCCCTGTCCATACTGGAAGTGTCACAAATACCCCATCCATCCATTACTGCCACTAGCCCAACATCCTGGTGTACCCTAAAATGAGCACAAGGCAACCTATCATCTAACATTGATTTTTCCTTTTTTTTCATGGTCTTGGCAAAAGTATGCTTGATTTTGTGAAACAAGCAAATTCTGCACAACGCAACATAAAATAGTCCATGCCATTTAAAAGAAAAAAAAGACTCCGTTCAAATACAATTCTCACACGATCTCTAATTTCATCCATTTCTTATCAGGTCCCAACTCCCAACAGCCTCTAGACTCCTCGAGTTTACAATTTCCACACTCATTTAGTAGTATACAAAGTCAAATATCAGGAAGAAAAGAAAAAGGAAAAAAATATCGATCGCCTATGAAATTTCTAGTTTCATCTTGATATCTTTTCAACATACAATTTGCCTTCTAATATACACATGTTTATAGTCTCAGCAAATATCCCTAACAGTGACAATAAATACTAAGAGCTTGAAATCCACTGTTATATGGAAAAAGATGAGAAAAAAAACAGTCCAAACAAAAGTTAGTCTCCTCGATTTTGAACGTCACTCGATGGCGTCTCCCACAAGTCCGACCCGCCATCCCCCTCCGGTTCCCTCCGTTTCTTTTTGCCTTCACCGTGCCTTGACCTCCTAGGTGCTGCTTCGTCCTCACTCTCACTTTCTTCATTCTGAAAACTGCTCCTGGTAGGGAACTTATCATCTTGCCCACCAACAGCACTTCCTGCAGCCACCTCCTGACCCTTGCCAGCCGGGTCTGGCTCATATCTCTCACTTGTCGGTCGCCTCTGATCCTTCTTCACCATCCTGTTAGGTGGTGGTGGTGCATGGAGGAACGAAGACTGTGGTGGCATCCCAGTTGGACGGCAAGGCCGACCAACAGCTGCCATTGCTGCCATGCCTCCCATGAATGGAGCCCGACCAGCATTACCCATCATCATTCCAATGCCACCCATGGGGAAGACAGCCCCTGGCTGTGTTGGCCTACCAGGAAACATCAACCCGGGTCCAAATTCACCAGAAAATCTTGGGCCGTAGGGTGCAAAGATCCCCCTGGGAGGTCCGCCAAAGAGATCAGGAGCACCAAAGCCATCAGGGTAGCCAAACCCATCTGCACCCATCATCATGGGAGGGAAACCATGTAGGACCGGCCTTCCTCCACGTACCATCGGCATGGGGGGCTGCCACATCATACCTCCTCTTCCCCTACCCCCTCTCCCTTGGGTGGCCTGACCGATGCCATCTTCCTCTTCCTCGCTCTCTTCTTCTTCCTCTTCTTCTTCTTCGTTATCCTCAAACAGCAAAATGTCCGGGTTATCGGATGCATCATCGATACTTACTCCCTTCGCCTTCTCCTCCTCGCGTTTAGATTCAGCAGCTATTAATGTTGCCTGGCACATTTCACATATTAAAGTTGATTTTAGAAATCTGAAACATGGGTAACACTAAACGAACAAAATTACAAAGTTTAGCATACTAAACAAGCAGTTTGGAATAGAAGACTGGTTCCAAAATGTGTCAATATTAAATTAACTAGAGGTATTTTTTAAATTTATTGAAATCACATAAATATTCCACGACTGGTATCAATATATAGATTGCTACCAGTCAAGGAATATTTATGTGATTTCATTAAATTTGTATTAGGGAGTCTAAATGGATACAATTGAGAATCATAGATGGAAAAAGTGACATGTACAAATAGCAATCTTCACATAATTTATGATCTATTATGCTAATCTCTACTCATTGTTTATCTATCATATTCGTTTGGAGTATTCCCAGAAGAAAATCTCTGAGGACATGCAGCATTCAACTCATGTTCAGGCGAAATCCATGCAAAAGATGGGATATAACTGACCCGAACACGAGCAAGCAGCAACAATTAGTTCTTGTTCAATACATGAATGATGGGTCTCCTTTGGGAGGGATGACAAAATATTGTCAAATGCTTGTACTTAAACGCATGAAGAATGGCTGAAAGAATGACCAGCAATGGAAGACAGCAATGGACCAAAATTGAATCCGAACTGGTAACATGTCTTATAGTGAAACCAAGATAACATTATACCATTTCTAGTTGATAAAGAAGTTGCTTTACAATTGTAATAATTAAATAGAAAGGTAACATGGACAGAGTAGGCTCTCTTTTTTTTGTCATCTAATCTAAAAGAAAAGACTTTTAGCTCTTCATACTTTTACGTCATTACCATAGCCTTCTGTATTTGCTCAAGTTTGTCTGAATCATGGATAAAGATAAATAGAAAATCTCAACAATAACATACTGTAAATGCATTCTATACATTTTCCGTATCATCACGAGTTGTTAATAAATATAACCTTATATAATTGAGATAAGAAGCTGAAACTTATTGGGACAAGTAGAATACAATGGATACAGTTTATAAAGATATACATGAAACAAATAACAACATACCATGAGGTCACTATCAGGCTCAAGATACAGTAAAGAAGCCAACTGCTCACCAATAAAAGGCTCCAACTCTTGACAATCCCGACTTATCTGCACAAGTACAAAACCTATTAAAGTTGCATGTTTAAATCGAAATCCCATTGTCATGTATTTATCTACCATGAAGAAAATCTCCAAGGAAACACAACTTTCTAAAATACTTTAGTATTGATCATATATCTTAAAAACAAGGGAGTAACCTTTACAGGAAAACACACACTAGTAAACTGAAAATGAAGTTATAGTATGTGTCCAACATAATTGCTGACAATGCCACAGAGATTACAAGACAATGTGATTGGTCAAGCAAGTTTGGTGCTGTAGAAGATGAAAACCGCATTGTCACTACTAAGGGGGGAAACATGTAGAATCCTGTGTAATGAAGTGTTACAAACTCGAGATGCAGCCATCTGGCAGCAATTCTCCATTTAATTTCTTTCATTTTTGTAAGATATTGTGCTGTAATCTGCAAGTCAGTCTGTTTTACTGTTTTCAAGCATTATTTGCCTCTACATGCTTATGTGCTCTGCCATGCATCCATGCATAGATGTCACATACGTCAATGATATAGATTTCGCTAGGCGGAATCGGTGCGCCGAGTGCCCGCGCCTAGGCGCTGCCTAGGCGGCCGATTTTATTTTTATTTTTTTTATTTTTTGCTCATGAGTGTATATATAAATAACATGTATGTTACTTATAAACACAAAAACTATTGGGCTTTTATGGCTAGTGTAGCTATACTTAAGACTTCAATTGGTACATGAGGTTATGGGTTCGAATCCCATGTTTGTTTTTGCTTCAATTTTTTTTTACTTGGAAAAAAAAAAACACACACACACAAAAAAAAAACACACATATAAGGGGGAGGAGAGGAGAGAGAGTCCACAGCAGACTTCTCTCCCCCCTCTCCTCTCCTCCTCCCCTCCGCTCCCCTCTCCCCTCCGCTCCCCTCTCCGCTCCCCCCTCTCCTCCTCCCCTCCCCTCCCCTCTTCCCTCCTCCTCCCCTACGACGACGACGACAGCAGCAGCAACAGCAACAGCAACAGCAACAACAGCAGCAGCAGCAGCAGCAACAGCAGCAGGCGGCGACGGCGGCAGGTAAGTATTTAATTTTGTCAAATATATTTATTTTTTTTTGATTTTTTTTCTTGAAAATTTCAAAAAAAATTAACCCTAACCCTAGGCCCGCCTAGGTCCGACTAGGCCGCCTAGGGCCTTTTTGGTGCGGCCGGCGGCCGCCTAGGCCGATTTTTAGAACACTGACATACGTAAATACATATCTACCGATAAACACATGTATATATTTTGATTACCAAAAACATGAAATTTCAATTGGGGGAATTAAGGGCTTTGGACCTGTGAAATTACCACTGATGGAGATTCTGATGGTATGAATCCGTATGTAGCTATAAAAAAAATTGATGTACCTCAAAAATTACCAACTTGATGGATGTTTGTCATTCCGAAGTCCAGATCTTGGTCAACAAGTGTCTTGTGTTGACGAGCCTCACGACTTAGATGTTCAATCCATTTCAATGTAATTTTTTCAATATTCACAAGATTTGGGTGAGAAGCATTCTTTCTTCTTTATTTCATCATCTTTGTAGTCCTGTTCCGTTCAATACCCAATTGTCTCCTCCCTCTTCTTAAGTTACGAAAAAGAATAATGTTGCTTGATTGAAAGAACATTGTAAGAATCACCACCAATTAAGCCCACATATTTTTTGTTCTTAACCCAGCCTTCGAGCCGGGCCAGACAGATTGTGGTGTTGCTAGTTGTTAGGTAGTTAAACAAATACTACCACGCCAATCGACCGACAACCTAAACCCTCCTGATTGGTATATATGCTAATGTACTAATGTAGAGTACGAAATGCATGAGTTGAAATTCATGATTAACACAACTTTTAACAACCTCATTTTTTGCTTAAAAACATGTTATCTTATATACCAGGATGAGAAGGAAAAGCGACCTCAAGGAATGAAATGTTTGTAGCAGTAGAAGATTGTTGAGGATTTTAGTAAAAATGGACAAACTTATAGGAGGAGGAATACTCACCAACGGTTGTTTAGGTGTCATAGATAGCTTGAACTACCTCTGCATTTGTAACTGTTTATCGTGCTCCAGCTCACTTTGATGCCTAAAATGCTACCCATAATCCTAACTCAGTCCATGTCTTTGCCTTTAACATTGAAGGGAGATGCGTATCTTTCAAGTATATTGGATAGGACATAAAGCTAAAGATACCCCCAAAAGTATATAATCGACTCTTTATCTAGAGCATAATCTTCCCCGATTGGGCTATAAAAAGGGCATCTCTCGGTATATCAGCTGATGATTGACGCTTCGACGGGCATCTCTCAGTCTATCAGATGATTGATTGACGCTTCGACCAGTCAAGACCCATGAGACTACTGGACATACACTTTAAGTGGACCTTTTATACTAAAGTCCGATTGGCCTTGGAAAGGGAAATAAAGGTAGACGAAAACAAGATAGTCAAAGGTGCAAGGTGCACTCGAGGCGCAAAGGGTCCATATCGTCCGAGACGCAAGGCGCACTTACGCACGCCCGAGTGAAGTGAAGCGCAAAATAAAAAAACAATAAAAATATACATAAATAAATTAGTAACATAAGAAATAAAACCAAATAACATAATAAAACCAACAAAAACATGTTAACATAACCAAGTGAACTAGCAAAGCAACAATAGCACTCAACAAAACTAACAAAAATTTGTATTTTTTCTACCACGTTTTTAGTAAATTTTATTTTTTAAAATTCCAACTGTAGCCAACTTTGGCAACCTTGGAACCCTCCCACTTATATGAGGTAAGGACTCTCTCCATGCCTCAATTTTTTTAAAAAAAACACACACACATCAGGTACGCATTTTATTGGTTACACCTTGTTGAAAGGCGCGCCTTGGGTGCGTCCGAAGAAATGCACCTCGCCTAGTGAAGTGTGAGACGCAGATGTTGTGTCTTGCTCCAAGGCGCGCCTTAGACGTGCCCGAGGCACGCCTTTGACTACCATGGACGAAAATCAAAGTGAATACAAACAATTTAGTTGCAATAGAGGCTACTGGAACTGCGATAGCAAGGGAATCATCCATCCTCTTTGGACTTTATGGAAGACTTTCTAGGTAAAGGGTGCCATGGAAGATCTATCTCAAGGGACATGCACTCCCTAAACCTAAGAAAGGGACTATCCGAGGCGAATGTAAATTGGGACGGAATCTTACTGCTTGACGGCCCACCTGTCTCTTATACATTCTCCCGACCTTCTCTTACTATTTTTCTGGCTTATTAACGCATCTTTCCACTTTGTCACTCTCATATACTGAACAGGAATCCGGCTCAGGATGCCTAGAGGCACACACGAGCGTTACAACCACATAAGGAGGTTGTTGGCAGTCTTACGTTTGTTAATAGTAGGAGCTTGAAGGTGAAGAACAAAGTGAGGCGTCCGTTGCAGGAGATAAAGAAGGAAGAGGCTTTATGGCAAACCCCCATACAACATGTCAGTCTTATACAGAAAGTAATTACAATATGGAAAACCCATGCCCCGAAGAGTTAATCAACAAAGCATGTTAAGAGAGCATAATAACATAAGCAAAGGACTTTAATGATTCAGAGTGCGAACACAAATTTTTTTTGAACATAGATAGATCCTTGATTTAGGGGATTGACCTAACCAACAAGTACGAGATGGTCGTTATGCCATGAACTGAGTTTGAGTTAAAGGAGATATCTTCTTTGTTACTGAGTTCTTGAGTTAAAAGAGAGACGGGAGACATAGTTGATTGAGGTAAGTTAGGTTACGAAATAACTAGGAAGCTTTCGCCAAAGTAGTGATGTAGGTCTTAGCCAAATGAACGAAAGCAAAGATGGGCTACTTGGGAATGAGTCAATCTCTTGTCGGAGAATAAGTACTTTATATATATATGAGAATTGAAAATATCAAAATGGCCGACGAATCGGTTCCAAAGTATGTTGGATTTTCTCTAATGATCGCTTCCTTCTTTACTATATTAGGGCTTTCTTGCTTGTCCTTTTCCCTGGAGACCGACTTTCATATATATATATATATATATATATATATATATATATATATATATATATATATGTTAGGAACCGACTTTATATGAATGAACCTTAACTCCTAGTTGCCTACCCCTCTCTCCTTTACGAGGTAAGCATTCCGGTCTGAAGCTAATCAGTCCAGGTCCAAGTCCAAGTAGGATAAAAGCATAGGGGGCATCAGTGCATGTGCGACCACCCTTTAAGCCCTAGTATTCCTCAATGACCGATATCGTACAAGTACCATGAGGGAAAGGTGAAAAGAATCCCAATCGATCTCTCAGTCTCTCTCTAATAAATAATACTAGTTATAACGAAAAAGAGAGATTTATTCACAGATACGTTTGTACCCTTAAGATATCATAAGATTCCTATAAGGGCCGACTATCCATCTTTCCTTTCCATCCTGGTAAATACGATAAAAGGTTTTTAAGCCAAAAATGGGTAGCTTGTTTATGCATATCAACCCTTTTGGTAAACTCTGTAGAGATTAAACTTTTCGTCTACCTCGACTCCTAGCTTTCTTTTTCTTAGCAACGCCTAGCTACGCGCCTCGGTCAAATTGTCCTCAAAGGCTCCTTACAGATTCCACACGAGATACGAGGAGATTGACTTACGAGAGTTGTTTAAAAGGTAGGACGGGTAGGTAGTTGTGAGATGAGAGTTTTCCTTCAGGTCTAAGTCAGTTTTATCAAAACCCTATTACTTCAACATATGCAAACAAGTGATTGATGGGCCTGAACGCCATTGGAAAACAAGGGAAGACGAGTCGGACTTCGCAGTCCGATGATTTTCTTCACTTCTATGTGTATGTGTGCACTTGTTTATGATACAATGTAAACTTAAGGAATGGTGAGCTTGGAAGAGAGGTCAAAAAAGTAGTCAAAAGCACAGAAAAGTTCATCTTCGAGCAGGCATCCATCAAATACATTCCATTCCTCTCGGACGGAAGGGAGGGGAGGCTGCCCTTATTGTAAGAAGCGACATCAAAAGAGCACACTTACCCATATAAAAAATGAGGGTAATGGTGACCCTCTAGCTAGTGAAGGAAGCAACTAGCTAGTCCCACCTTGACGACTGACGGAGTAGGTGTAGGAGCTACCAAGAATCTGAAATCAAAAGTCACTTTCAGCACTGCTAAATATCTACGTGCCTAACTCTTTCATCTATTCCCCTAGACAAGGGATTAGGTGGGTGTCATCTTAGAAGGCCATACAAACACTTGGCAAAAAGAGCACTCAGATGAACGTGTACGAAAAAGATCTCGTGAAGTTTTGTTGTTCGTTACGTGTTATCCGATGTGTGAATATGCTAGGAAGAAAGAGCAGGTCGCTACCTCTTTTTATCAATATCAACATCTAACAATAGAAAGGAAGTTCAACAACCAAGCCCATGGGACAACCGCATTATAGGCCTAGTTCGATTACATGGAAGGAAGAAGGTACCTACTGTAATGTCCGTTCCTAACATGAATAGTCATTCAAGGAAAGATAGAGGATAAAAAGCATGGCTAAGGTAATGACTCAACACCCCCAACTAGGGACCAACCCTAGATTTCCATGTCTGGACAGTACACTGACAGTATATTGATCTTGTGTGACCAGCTCAGTTGTGAGCAGGTATGGATGATTTTCGACTGTCGGATTTTCATCCAATAGCCAGGATCAGTTTACTTGAGTTATATATACAACTCAAACTCGCCCATTTATTCATTCATTCCACTTTCTTTCCAAAAACTCTCTTTTCAAAACCTTCTCCACCCACCTGTGAGCTCGAGTGATTCAAGGGCGGATCGTGCAAGGCTCGTGCTTTTAAGCCTGCTTGGAGGTGGACATTACACGTATACACGGCATACTAGGATTCAGTTGCATTACCCGCCTCTAGGAAAGTACATCCGGCTCGTAGAGGCTTGGCATTGGATTTGTTTTTGTCATTTTCTTCGAATTCAAAATATGGGTTTGATAGTAATGATCAATGGAGTCCAGTGCATTTTAAGGTTTTGATTTAGGTCGAGAACAATTGAATTATACTAATTCTCATGTTTTCCCAATTTTTGACACGATCTGCAAATGGTGCAACGGGTTAATATGAAACTTGGCTCCCAAGAAGCACTTGTGACTAGGAGTATATTGCAACTAGTCATTTTTATTTGGTTGAAGATCCATCGAGAAACGACGAAAACACGAGAAACAAGGACTGAATCATGACACTATAGTCGGACACCAGTGTACTGGTAGTATAGTACTGTCCCCGGCACGAGCCAGGATAACATTCGTTTCACGTGTCATTTTGCCCCATTCTTGAGCGGAATTCACCATGGTATTTTCCTCTAGTTTAGTATTAAGATTTTGTAGTTGTCTCGAGTTTCGTAGAGTTTCAACTTTCAAGTTCATGATTTCACTATTTATTCCTTCAAGGATAAATACGTGTTTTTCGAATGAATTATGAATTGATTTCTAGAGTTCGTTTTATATATGATTTTTCTTCTATAAGCTTGGCATAATTAAATAACTATGCATGGTGTGTCTGTATAGCCTGGATGGGCTACAGTACTTGTACCTGTAATAAATAAGTTTTCTTTATTTACATACTTTCACAACCTTACTATTCTTTTACATCATTGTTGATTGGTCTTTTTCGTCCTTTTTTTTTGCAAAATTGACCGGAGAAAAGATGCCCAATGTCGATATCGGTATCGAATCGGGACATCCAAACTGTATCGGCACCGGTCGTATTGTATCGGTATCGGCCGATACTACAAACTATGCATAAAGGGTCAATTTACCGACTAAATACGGCTCGAAAATCAAGAATGAAAATGATAGGCTTAATTACAGTTAATTCAATATATTAACATCATGTAGGGAGGAATCCATAGTTTCGTGCGACTTCGCCAGTAGTGAGAACTTTGGACTTTGGATCCGATAGCAAATAGACCGAGATTGACCACGATAGGCACAGGCACAAGATCTTCCATGATACTGTTGATTGTGACTGAATGATAGTGGTACTGATATTACGATGACAGTGTATCTTATGAAGATTTATAATCGAGATATGACCCTCCTAATATATTGTTACTATTATTAGCATGTGGTATGATATCTCAGGTTATTAAGCACAGTAAGAGAAGAGTCGCTTATTTGTGTAACTGATATAGAGACGTAGCGTTGTCTTGGGGATAGTAGTAATCTTCTTGTTCTTGTTTGATGCAAGGGGTAGTACTACCCTATGACACTCTACGCGTCTATATTCAGGATAGTAGTTTCCACAAAGTTGGCCATTTTCCACCCTACTTGTATTTCATATATATATATATATATATATATATATATATATATATATATATTTGGAAAAAGGGTAAATTTTATTCCACTAACATCGCAATAAGGTTACAACATAAAGGTACAGTCCCAACTCAGGGGGACATAACTAGTACATCCGACTCAATGTTATGAAGGATGCCCACTGGTGGGGTGGACAGTCCCTCATAAATGCGCCGGTTCCTCTCCCTCCAGACATGCCAAACAGATGCAGCAAGCCTCAATCTAGCACGTCTGGCCCAGCTCTGCTCCTGGCCCCTGCAATCACCAATCCACTTAAGGATTTCTCTGAAGTCACGCTCCCTTCCAACCCCTCCCAAGTGTCTCCGGCTCTGCTCTGCCCAGATGCTCCACGCCACATGGCACTGAAAGAACAGATGCCCAATGGATTCATTCTCTGTCTCACACAAAACACACTTAGGGTCAGGGACAGGGACCCCGAACCGAAGCAGTCGGTCCCTAGTGAGCAATCGGCCCAGCACCAGTTTATAAGCAGACAGTTGCATCTTCCTGGCAAGCCCCTTCCCCCAGATAAAGTCGTACTCCTCTATATCATCGAAGTGGGGGCGAACAAGATCGTAGCAGCTGCGAAATCTGAACTCCCCCGCACCCTCCGAGTGGCCGGGAGGGGCCCAAACCCAGACATCAGACAGTACCGTAGGAGTGATATGCACCTGTCTGATCTCCTCTCCTAACTGAGCAGTGAACCGGTACTCCTCTGCCCGCCAGACCCCACCACTGATGATGTGCCTACAAGTCAGACCTCTGTACGCCACACCGTCCGTCTGGGGGCCCAGAATCTCCAGAAGAGACTGACCTGAAATCCACGGATCAAGCCAAAGGTCCGTCTCCCCTCCCTCCCTCATCCTCCTCCGAATAGCCGTCCGAAGTACAGTACGGTTCCGCAGGATATGTTTGAAAGACACAGAGAAGTTGTTGTCAATTTCACATACCCAGAAGTTCCTGCCCCGTAGATACCGACTAGCCATCCAAGCCGACCAGAGAGAACCGCCCTGAAGGAACCGCCATGCCAGCTTGATCCCCGCCGCCTCCCTGACAGATACTAGAGAGCGCAGACCCACACCTCCCTCCTTCCTTGGACGACAGAACTGCTCCCAAGAAATGGCATGAATCCCCCCATGCCATATGAACTTGGCACAAATGCCCTCAATCTTTCTGATAGTAGCCAAAGGAACCATAATAGATTGGAGCCAGAACAAAGCAATAGCAGAGATAACCGATCGAACCAGCTCAATACGCCCTCCAAAAGAAAGGCCAGCCGCCTGCCAACCCTCTACCCTCCTCTGCGCAAAGTCCACCAGACTCTGACATTCTCGGTCCTTCGCGTAGTTGACAGAGAGGGGCACCCCCAGATATTTCACCGGGAGGTCACCCTTTTCCACCCTAAGCTCCAGGGCCCGTTCCTCCTTCAAGGTGCAAGAATTGCTGAAGTAAACTTTGCTCTTGTCCCTATTCAGCCGAAGACCCGATAGCTGTCCGAACTCCTCCATCACTACCGCAAGCTCCCTCATCCCTCGCATGGAAGGTCTCATCAATACCAATAGATCATCCGCATATATGAGATGTGAGACCACCAGAGAGACCCTGCTGTATATCGGAACAATCCGCTCCCGGTGCACCGCGATGTCCATCAAATAGGTAAAATACTCCATCACGAGAGTGAATAGGTAGGGGAAAAGCGGGTCCCCCTGCCGAAGCCCCCTGCTGCTGCCGAAGAACCCGTATGGAATACCCTGAATGAGAACCGAGAAAGTGGGGGAGGTGATGCACTCTCTGACTCTGTCCACCCAAGTCTCGGAGAAACCCATCGCACCCATCAAATGACAGAGGAAGTCCCTGTTGACGGTGTCGTAGGCTTTCCTCAGGTCGAGCTTCACACAGGCCTTCATCCCTCCAGGCTTATGGAACTCCCGAATCATCTCATGAGCCAGCAGGCTATGCTCCGCAATAGACCGTCCCTTGATGAATGCCGCCTGATTCCAAGAAACTAGGCCCTGCATAGCATCCTCCATCCTCCTGCACATAAGATGAGTAATTATTTTATACAAATAATTACAGCAAGCAATCGGTCGGAAGTCAGCAAGAGAAGTCGCCCCCTCCTTCTTGGGCACTAGCGTCAGGAAGGTGTGGTTCAGCTCATTCAGGAGCTTGCCCGTCTCAAAGAACTCCTGAACAGCCTCTAGAACCTGGTCCTTGAGGGAACCCCAATGACGCTTGTAGAAGCCGCTGGAGAAACCGTCCGGCCCAGGGGACTTGGAAGCATCAGCCTGCATCACAATCGCCTCCACCTCCTCCATCCGGATAGGAGCCATAAGAAGACTGTTGCCATACTCCGTAATCAACGTCTTCGTAGTCAGCTGCGGGAATACCGTAGGATAGTCCGTCTGATGATAGAGCTCAGAGTAGAACCGGACAACCTCCTCCTGGATAGCAACCTGGTCGGTCACAAGACGCTCGTCCCTGCCAAGAAGTCTCTGGATACAGTTCCGGTGCTGGCGAGCCCGAATGACATCATAGAAGAATTTGGTGCAGCGATCCCCATCCTTGAGCCAGGAGCATTTGGCCCGTTGGGCCGCACTAATCTCCTGCTGAAGCCGCAGGGTGTTGACCTCTGCAGCCAACTTCTTCTCTCTAGCCGTCATCTCTCCACTCATCATGTCTCCCTGAAGGTCGGACTGCAGGTCTCTCAACTCCGCCTCCTTCTCCTGTAAGGAGGTCCGGGGGAGGGCCCTCACCCAGTCTCTGATGGCGCGTTTAGTCTTCTTCAGCCTATGAACCATACGGAACTGAGCAGTGCCGACCACATCCTGACAAAGACCCCCCGCCACAGTCTCCTCATAGCCAGGCGAAAGGAACCAACTGTTGTCATACCGGAACGGACGGGCTCTCCATCTGGGACTCTCCACGAAGCGCACCAGGATCGGCGAATGGTCACTGGTCCCCGCAGGTAGCCCCTCAGCAACAGCAGAAGGGAATAGGCGGAACCAATCACTGTTCCCCAAAGCCCGATCTAGCTGGCATGCCACCCTGCCAACCACCGCCTTGTTGTGCCACGTCCATATGTGCCCCACCCTCTCCAGATTCCTGAGCCCGGACTGGAGAAGGCAGGACTGAAAGTCAGATAGAATCTGGTCCGGAACCGGCCGCCCCCCAGCTTCTCCCTCCTGTATAGCGTGGCATTGAAGTCTCCCATAAGCAGGGGGAGATGACGATGCATCGCCAATGAACTCAGCCTAATGATGTCCTGCCACAAGACCTCCCGCAGCCTCCTGTCATTGTGCCCATAGGCAGCACCAAGTAAGAAACGGAATCCACCCTTGTTGGTGAAGGAGATGGCCACCAGCTGGTCAGTCATGAAGACCTCCTCCCCCTCCCAACTAGCTCCGTTCCATCTAACCCAGATTCTCGCCATATCACAGAGACCAAGGTTGTGGAGCTGGACCCAGTCCGTAGGGGTTCTACGAGACAGGGTTTTCGCCCCCCTGATCTTAGTCTCTAGTAAGATCGAGATTTCACACTTCTCCTTCCTCAGCACCTCACTAATCTCCCTCCATCTCCCCAGAGAACACCCCCCCGGACATTCCAGGCAAGGGCCGACATCTATTCCGCGGGTGGGGTCCCCTGAACATCCTCTGAAGGCGCACCCGGGGAGAGTGCAACCTCCATATCTCTGGACTCCTCATCTCTATCCCCCTGAAGAAGAGGCTGAGCTAGGACCGCAACCCATTTAGGGTTGGCCTTCCACACTCTCCGCCCCACCTTGTCCGCTGTCCTCACTATGCGACTCCGTAGCCTGGCGCTTCCGACTGTATACCTGAAGAGCTAAGGTGTTATCCTCTCCTTGTCGCCTGTCCCCCTGTCCCATACTCCTGGTGATCATAGTCCTCGTCCCCGTATACTCAACCGTCGCTCCGGTAAGGATCTCCGTCGGAGACTCGTCGTTTTCCCCAGAGACGGGGGGAAGGTCTGCCTCCATCTCATCCTCCATCAAGCCCGCCTGGTCAACTACAGGGGTATGAACTACCCCACCTGTCTCCTGCACTGCCTCCTCCGTCACTACAGCAGCAACTCCTCCACGTCTACAAGCACTCGGGAGATGCCCAAAACAGACACACGCCGGACATCTGGGGGGAACCCACTCATATTCCACCTTCTGTATAATAATCTGGCCCGTAGGTGTCCGGTACTTCAACTGCTCTGGTAGGTCCAACCTGGCGTCTATCTCCACAAATACCCGAGCATACATCAATCTCGTCCTGAAGGCGGTGGCATCGTCCGCCTTAATCGGCTTGCCAATGAGGCTGGCAAGTCTCATAAGAAGGAGAACACTCCAGAAGCGTACCGGGAATTCAGGGAACCGAACCCACACAGGCACCGCATTCAGCACCTCCTTCTCACATCTCAAGTCAGGAGTCCATTGCTTCAGTATGATGAGGCGTCCATCGAACGTCCATGGCCCTCCCTGGAGGATCCGAGCCACATCTTCTGCCATCCCAAATTTAACGAAGTAGAAGCCGTTCTCCTTGGAGAAGAACTCCATGCTACCCTTCGGCCGCCAGACTCTATCCGCATAACCACGGATCTGTCCGTAGAAGGGCTTGCTACCCAACACATATAATACTAAGGTATTCTCCCAGAATGCCGTCACCTTCGCCACTTCCTCAGCCGGAAAGTCGGCGCAGAGCTCACCCCCAACCTCCAGAGGTGCAACATACTCCATCGACGCCGGAGTTTTTGCAACCCCCACCTTGCACGCATCTGCCCAGGATACAGGTCGCGAGCCCGAACTTCGAGGCAGGATCGTCGGGGCCGGCCGGGCACCCACGGTCGTAGCAGTCCCTCTCCCCCCGATAACTGGGCCAGCCGCCCCTGCTGACTCTGTCGCACGAGGCCTCCACGTCGTCCTGGCTTGTCCCTCCCGTCCACCTGTGTGCGCCGGGCCCACCGTAGGTCCAGTTCTCCTGGCTATCCCTGACCTCCTGTCCGATCCCTGCGTAGAAGTTGAGCCCCTCCTAGTCTCAGCGGTATGTGATCGTTGCCCACCCCCTCGCCGTACCCTCCGATTTTGAACCGTGGTCCAAGCCCCCTCCTCACTCTGGCCATCCTCCAAGCCAGTCAATGCCCTTTGGGCGGTGAACACCATAGGGGAGCCCCCCGGAGCACTCGCCATCGAACCACCGACCGAAACCGTGCCCGATGGCGTCGCCGCCGAATGCAGCCATCCCCGGCCACCCCCCCCCCCACCTGAGGTGGTTCGCCGGCCGCCGCCTGCCCCCGGGGGGGGTTCGCCGGACCCCCCCCCCCCCCCCCCCCCCAGCCGCGCCCCTGGCCGCCAGCAAGCCCGCGCGCGTGTAGCTGACGCGGGAGGATTTCCCGACGGCCGGCCGCCGCCGCCCGCCTCCAGATGGTCGCCGCCGGCCGCCCCCGCCACCCCCTTGCCTTTCCTCCTGTCCGGCGGACGGTTGGCCGCCTCCTCACGTCGATTTGGTGATGCCCTAGCAGAGCTAGGGTTCGCCTCCTTCTCAGCCGCCATTCTACTACTGTTGATTGTTGTCTACTCCTGATCATAATTGATAGTCCGTAGGGACTCCCGATTATGAATCTTATTGGAGTAATGTCAATTTTGGTTACCTGCAGTGGCATGACGCGAATGGGTTCCTCACCCTAATTATGAGTGATAACCCTAGTTAGTTAACAGTAGTAAGTATTTGGACTTGTTTCGTCGAGATTGAAGAAATGACTAGATGATTACATATTATTAGTGCTGATTTTTTGTCACTACTATCTGTGAGGGAGTGCATTAGTACCACACTAACTCGACCTATTATTTATTGTCATTCCTGCTTAGCATCTAGAGTAAGACTTAAACACGTAGACGTAGACCATGGGGTAGCTTCGACCATGTGGACGTTGCTTTATCGATGGCCTACAAGCCTTTGTCCAGTTTGTGTTTTGTTTTGTGCTGCTTTTATGCCTACCTTAGAGCTTCCCTTGTGAAACTTTTTATTTGGAGTTTTGACAAACCCCCCCCCCCTCCCGTTTTGTATTGACCAGATGTTGTAGCGAAGCTGAAGGATCTTCCTTATCTTCCTCTCGATGATTCACACCATGTGGACCATAGCCGGGGAACAAGAGTGGGTTTCTTCTCCATCCACTTCATATATGTATTCACTTGGGCGTTTAGCCAAAGGCAAGTGTTAGCTCTAGTTCTGGGAGTTTGCCACCTTCGGGCTTATAATTGTATAAACTAGATTGCAGTTAGTTTTGTGATAATGTATAATTGTACACTCTGTTAGAGGTATCTTTTGTATCTTTAGCTTCATGATTATTATGTTTTAGCGTTTAGACGTTTTACTGATTTATCATATAAGTGATTTATCTTGTTGTTTATTGTTTGCATGGATTGAGGCTAGGATTTTATGAACCATAGGAGACCATTGGATTATAGCTAACCCGCCTGTCTTGTACATTGGTGACCATAGTTCGGGGTGCTAAAGTACTTAATACGGCATAACTAGCCATGTTACCATCCGTCTCTGTATTTTGGATCTGGAGCGTTACACAACCCCTACTCACATCAAATGAAGGTAATGAGACCTTCAAGCTCGAAGGCTATCATAATAAGACTATCATAGTATTGCATGCACGGCACATCTAACTGCCTACTAGGCAAGTTTCAACTTCGAAGTCACCTGATTTGGCAGCAGCAGAAGGAGAAGCAATTGAATCGTCTATCGTATAGTAGTGAACAAGTCCTCAGAATGACCTACTCCGCTTTTTAAAGGCAATCTCATTGTCGCTCGCCTTGATAGCCCCCACTTCCTTCCCATCTGTCCAATAGTCGCTAGACTCGCTTATTTTAATACACACAGAACAGCATGACGAAGGGCTTTTGAGGAAGTTGTTTAGCCTTCTAACAACTTTCTGGCAATTGATTTAAGGCGTGCATTCATTCTTCAATCTAAAATTAGAATAAAACAAAAAAGGTCTCTTGTTTCCAATTTGAACGTAATCAACCACAGTTCAATTACGAGTTTAAGGTTTGCGGTAGATGTTCCCGTTCTTAGATAAACGATAGCTTTTTTACTTTAGGATATCCTCTTCTACTTATCTTTCTGATTTATCGAATTTTGATGTCTACGTGGGCTCAAATTCTTATTCCGGCATGGCCTTTACAATAAATAAGTGATCTATCAACCAACCGCATCATAGCATAGGCCAAAGGGAACAAGGCAAGCTCCAAACCCCCCTCCCCAATCTTCCGCATATCTTGCTCATTTACCGAGAGAAATGGTGACAATAGCAATTCCCTTTGCCTCCCCGACCGAAGAGCCTCCAGGACTGGACAAGGGGGTCAGCAATCAACCATCAATTATCGAGATTTGGGTCCAAATGTTTTGTTTGACATCTTTGGAGCTACCGGCCGGTAAGGTTCTTCCTCCCTACTCAAAGCTTCATATTCTCACTCTTAAGTTTTTACTAGAAAAAACCCGAATACAGGTCGGTCTCTCAGTTCAATCTTGTTGATTCCACCTAAACATGGCTTAATAGAAGGGGTAAGATAAAGGGTTCTTAAAACAAAACTCTTAGTGCACTTCGGAGGACGGTCTTTCGTTAATGTGAGGTAATATACAACATGATACATTTTCATTTGACATGAGTACTCTTGTGAAGGTAGTATAAAGAAATGTGTCCTTGTTAGTAATATATAGGAAAAACAAGAGTGACCAAAGGCGCGTGGCATTGAGCGCCTTCGGCCGCCTGCCCATGCCTCTCCATGTCAATTTCCCTCAATCGGTAAATGTCCTAGTAAATATAAGAATTGGATCAATCTAAACTTATTATTGTTATGAAGGATTCGATCCAGTCACCCCAACCGGAAAAGGAAAATCACATCTCTCACAAAATGTCAGGTGTCCTTTTTCGGCTACGATCGCTCAATAAGCACAAATTCCACTTTTTTATGGGTCCAAAGATTCTTTCAAAAAAAATTATATAGGAATATCCTTCTTTACGGGCTATTACCTCCCTAATGGCCACATCCCCTCGGTCATAAAATAAATAAAGATCGATGCCTTGATTTTGGACAAATTCCTCAATAAGTAAATTTGGAAGTTCTTGCCTTCCTCGAGTTATTCCTTGGAACAAATAATTGGCTTGCACTTCCTCAGTGACGCATTGATCCCATCACCTTTTTTGCATACAAATCGCACCCCAAAATTGATCCTCGCCTGATGGTTGAAGTTCATGATCCATTGTCTACCACTACAATAATGAGATCACGAAAGTTCCACATGTGCTTTTGCTCTTTAGGGTTCAAAAGTTTTCTTTAGCATGTAGCTCACACGGGTACCAAACGAATAATCGTGGTGTCTGTCACATTGGCATTACGCATTTATACTATATAAAGTAGATTTGGTCATATGTTGAGTAGGAGAGATAACTGAGAGATGTGGATAAAGATGTTGTCCTAATGAGTGTCCTCAGCAGATTTGGCTTCCGGTCGTAAAAAGAATTGAATCGATGTTGTGAAGTCAAGGCATCCGAAGGAAGCAGGATCGAATTGTAAAGGTAGCGTTTCGGTTTAGGAAAGCCCGACCAGCACCACGTGCAAGTTTTCCTGCATGTGGCTCGTCCATGGTAACTTCTTCGAAATTGCTTGAACTAGCGGACCGATCACTAAACACCCTCCAGCATGATCGAAATCAAAAGTGGTTATGAATGGGGGACACTACTTTTTCTCCTCGCAGAGTCTACGCTAGACTTTTGGGTAGTTGGTTGGCCTTCTTCGATTTGATAAGTACAAAAAAATAGTTTGTTTGATTACATTACCCGATCATGCGTGTCACTTTCATTCATCCCTCACGTTGGAATTCAAAACTAAATGTGTCTCCGCATCCAACCACCATGTGGCTTCCGGTAGTAAGAAGAATAAAATCGATATCATGAAGTCAAGACATCCGAAGGAAGCAGAATTGGATTGTAAAGGTAGCGTTTCGGTTCAAGAAAGCCCAACCAGAACCACATGCAAGTTTTCCTGCATGTGGCTCGTCCGTGATAACTTCTTCGGATTTGCTTGAACTATCGGACCGATCACTAAACACCCTCTACTTTTTCTCCTCGCAGAGTCTACGCTAGACTTTGGGTAGTTGGTTTGATTACATTACCGATCACGCGTGCCACTTTCATTTACTGTTACGTTGGAACTCATAACCAATTGTGTCTCCGCATCCAACCACCATGTAATTCCCCCTATGTAGCATAGGATAGGTCGATCACTTGAGAAGAATCTTTCCTACGATCATACCCAAATTATGTTATGCAAGAACAGGCTTAGTAACATCCCGTAGAATATAGTCAAGCCAATGTATAAAAGAGCAAACTCTCCAACAAGTCCAAGTTAACGAGATGGTTCCAGGGTCGTGTGAAATTAGGTCAGAATAAGAATCTGACAAAGTAATAAAGGAAGCAATCCAAAAACGAGTCTTTTAACAAGACACTAAAGGGCGTAGCAATTCCATAATTGTCTTTCTTGATTTCAATCAACAGAACAACACTCGACTTGACATTCATCGTATAATAACACAAAAACCGCCAACTTCCGAAAACACGGGGTGATTCACTACAACCTTAAACGGGAATGCTAAACGGGAATGCTGGCAAGAGGTTGAGGAATTCTGCTCGAAGAGGTTAACTTAAAGTCGACATAGGCCTTATAGATCTCGAAATTACGCGATTTTACGAGTAAAATGGTTCAGGAATCGAGTTTATGATTAGCTTTTGTCGATCCAAGCGAGTTATAGGCTGACTTATTAGAGCCTCATAATGACAATTAAGGTTTCTTGACTCCTATATATAGGAGGTTAAGGAAAAAAAATTATGTGTGATCTGCATTAGGGTTCAAGGAATTTCACCACCATCTAAGAGGTCAGGAGCTTTAGCGTTCTTCCACTTCAGGAAGGAGAAAGGTTCTGAAGGAGCTTCGTCAACTCCACTATATTGAAGATCGTCTCCATCGGGTCGGTAGGCAACCATTATTAGGTGAGAGCTTCCTTGTAAGAGAGTGGGGTTTTCTTCTTGTGATCTCCATCATATTTCCCTCTTGAGAAGAGGTCAACTATTTAGGCAAGGGAGTTGACATATTTATTGTAATTGCAATATTTGATAATAAAGTTTGGGACTTGTCCGGGTGGCCCTAGCCACCACATATCTTTTGTTTGTTCTTTGCTTGGCCTCGTAGTAGGTCTACGTTTAGTGTCATTGTCGGATACATTTCACATTTTCGCACGCGCATACCCCTAGACATTTAGCCTTAATGGACTATTTGGTTGATTGTAAATGAAAATAATATGCAACAAATGTTGCACGTAGCATTTATTGTTGTAAGTGCATTGTGAATTGGCTGCATGTAAATGATGTTATGAGATTTTAAAAACTATAGTTTGGAATGATGCAATTGGCACGTATGATTGCAACTTTTGTTGCGGTAAATGAAAATACATCGTTTGATTGTGGCTTTATAACAATAAATGAATAGAGAATGTGAGGAAATTATTTAAATATTGTAATAAATGTTGATACAAGTGGTGTTGCGGTTATTTTGTCTACAACAAATGTTGCGGTAATCGGAGGAAATGATGCAACATTTGTTACACTAATTTCATCATTTACATCAAACTACACATTGGAAACGGTGTAACTGAATAACACTTGCTAGCCGAACAATTTGACTTGTTATCTAAGATTGCAAATATTGTTGTTTCACTCATATATGTATACATGTATTTCCTTATGCATCGTGTTGAACAATTAGACATGCTATTTGGATAGTATCATCTAGAAATGGATGAATAACCAAGATATATCTGTATGATTTTTAAGCCATTCTATTTCCAATTTAACACAATGGGTTTGTAACAATTAGTATCTCAACTATCATTCAAACTATGAAATCAAACACTGAAAAGACGAATTCACAAGAGATTTACCTAGAGAAGCATGAGCCAATTTTTAGTAGAACGGGATACCTGCCATCGTGAAGCTTCCTGGAGTAAATGTAAGACAACCTAAAAATGGGCAGCTAATTGAGATTGAATTGGGCTAGCCTGGAATGGAACAAGTGAGACTTCATCTGAAGTATAGGCTTCTTTAGGTATATAGCCTAACCACCTATAAATACATAACCAATTATATAGTCTGGCCTGGAATGGTGTCACGCCCCGCTCCCGTAGGAGCGATCGTCCTCGCTAAGGCGTGATGCCGCACGAGCCTAGATTGCGCTCGTGCAAGGCAGGTTCCATAACGGCCGATTACAGCGGCGGCGACGGGGTCGTCGCACAGAAGTCCCAAGCAGATACATTGAATACGCAGCGAAAATTAGAACAAGAACACATGAACACAAGTCATTCAAAAGAAGCTCTTTATTGATATTGAATACAAGATTACATTTGTGGGCGCAAGGCCAAATTACAAGTCTCTCGTGCTCACTTTTCCCTCATTTTACAAGTCACTCTGCTCTCTCTCATCTCTCTTATTTACAAATGCTTGAGCTAGCGGATGCTTCGGAAGGCGATGTCCATACATTATGTCCCGTATAAGTCTTCAATCCACGCGGCCGCACGCTTCGAATCGCCACGGAATTCCGTGCCTCGACGCATCCAAGCGAACTCCGCGCCACGAGCTTCTACCTATGCCTGCACATGAACACTGTGTGGGTGTCAGTACTCAACTGTACTGGTGGAGTGAGCTTCTCGCCCACCCATACAAAACCAACACGTTCATTTACTTTGTGCAGCTTAAAACCCTTTCGATTGTCTTGCTAGTCTTGCCTTAGGATCAATTTTAGGACAAGGACGTTCGACCAAACCGAGGTGCCATGACATAGTCGCGCTATAATTCCAACGTGTATTTCGATCGAGGCAGTGCCTCATCGCCTAGGTACTTGACCATACTTCAACTCGGGACGGCAGGGTCGTGCCATACTCTATTCGAGACTTCAACATATTCGAGATAGCGCTTCGCCGAGGAGCAACTCATGCGAACTCGGCCGTGCCAAGACTTTCAATACTTTCGCGTGCCTCTAGACCAATTCTCGTGCTAGCGACGTCAAGGGGGAACGACTCGTGCAGGTCGTGCCTCTAGACCAAGCTTAGACTTGTCCGTGCTTCAAGATGAGGTCGTGCCTAACGACTCCCTGACTTAGCAATGCCGATACGCGAAAGCCAATACGCGAATGCCAATACTTGATACGCGAAAGCCTTGCTTAGTGCCGAAGCACGTGTCTCTCTGACATAAGCTATAACTCATTCCTTTTGTGCCGATACAAGGCTGGCACTAACGGAATTACATCTTGCTGACTTTATACACGTCGTGCTAGACTGTCTCATGATTTGACCAACGCCGTGCTAGTACTTGACGCTATCCAAAGGCAAACATGCGGATTGCCGCTCTTGCCGACACATCTACATGAGTGGTCACTAGCAATGTCAAGCTATCTTAGACTCGGCTCGAGATCTCGGCTCGTCCCTCTGCGGGTAGCTAGCCCGGAGGCGCTTTGTATCTCCCATGCGGTTATCCAGCATCCTACCGTGAGCCGCCTCGTTTCTCCCGGGCCGAATGATCCCGGCGGCCCGGCAATCATTCGAGAAGACTACACCTTGTCGACAAGTTGTCCAATGACCATGCAAGTCTCAACTCGATTTATCCAGTCCTTCCTTAACATGATCATGCTTTCCTTCTATCTGTCGAGACTCCCAAGTAGCGGGACCGATCTCGTGTGCGGAACTTATCAAGACTTAGCGAGACTTCCAAGTAGCGGGACCGATCTCGGCGACAACAAGTCGCGTGGACTTCCTTTGATCGTAGCATACTCTTTACTAGATCCACCGTAGCTCGTGCCTTAGACAGACCTGGTTCTACAGGCGATGCTAATGCTCAAGTCATATACTTTATACGACGAGCCTTGTTCTCAAGGGACTACGCGACTTGACAACCGCAGATAGAGCGGAACAGTGCTAGAAATGGCTTCGATAGCCCAGCACAACACTTGTCTAACTTATTCGGGCAACAACTCAACGAGCAAAGGCTACGTCGAGCTTCGCATCGAGGGAACGTGCTATGCACGGGGTCGACTTGAACAACCAACTCTTGGGTGCCTAGACTTAAGCCAACGGTCCGTGCAAGACGACTTAAACCACGGGACGTGCGAAGGCTATGCCAAGCCTTGCGGGACAGGACCGTGCATGCTTTTCAAGCATTCACGCGGACGACGCCTATGACTTAGGCCAATTCGAGCGTTGGGACAATACGATAGGACCGTGCATGCTTTGTCAAGCATACACGCAGACGACGCCTATGACTTAGGCTATTTCAAGTGTCGGGACAACTTAGCAACTTAAGCCAACTTCCTTCTCCCAAGCCACGGGATCGAAGGATCGAGTGTCATTTGAAAGCACGCTGAGCCGACTTCTATGAAGACCGTGGGACCATTTTCCAAGTTCTAAGACATTCCGACGGGTCGGGATTATTCCCTTAGCTATGTGGATGCGTCTCTTTTATTAGCAATCCTAACTTGTGCAAGTTGAAAACATGCGAGTTATTAAGTGAAGGCTAAGATGAGGCAAGTTCACCAAAACTACCCCACCTGTGCGAGGAGTCGCCTCGACCGAGCGAGCCTTCAAGTAGCCGTTGCAAGGCTAAGACCGAACGCCGTCGGCGTTTCGATTCCTCCGATTGACTTTGCGAGACGGGGCACTACAAATGGAACAAGGGAGACTTTGTTTGATGCGTAGGCTTCTTTCGTATATAGCATAACCAACTAACGATACCTAACAAATTGAGTAGTTGTCAAATTCTGTGACATGATGGCAAGATATCTTCATGGTCAATAATTTGACTCTGGAGACCCTTGTTACCATATTATGAACATGTTCATGTCCTACACACGATCTGGTATTGCCCATTGCAATGTTCTACATTGAGGCACATAGCTTAGCATAAGTGTACTCATTTACATGTTAAAGCCAATGGGCTATGAGATTAATGGATATCATAGTACTGTCGCGGAAACTGGTGGTTATTCAGTCTCCTATCTTTCCATCCCAAGGATGAGGCTCTAATTGAATGATTGAATACAAGTATGTAGGCATAAGCACCTTGAGAATTATATCTACGTATGTTTGGGGGTCATTCTTTTTCATTATTTGGTTTAAGATGCAATTACCTATAACAAATTGTGTCATCCTAACTCTTCATCTAGATCCTTTAGAGTCGAGGGGAACATGGAGCGTGCTCCGTTATTGCATAAGCTTAAACCGCATAGCCAAAAAGTAGGTCTACATAATCGTCAATTGGCCGTCTAGATTTTTTGGCATGGCCCTCTCATGCTCATAGTAACCTAGCTAGAAATTTGGTACCAACATAAAGGTTTGGAATCATGTGCCCAGCCGTTCATGAAAATTTTGTCTATTCATTTATGGGAGAAGGCTTGGATGATGATGTAGAATGTATAGGTTTATCCATGTCCGGAATCATATCGAGTATCGATCACCAATTTAATTCATATCGAGTATGGCACCAAT
This sequence comes from Iris pallida, assembly GCA_029216955.1. Taxonomy (NCBI): domain Eukaryota; kingdom Viridiplantae; phylum Streptophyta; class Magnoliopsida; order Asparagales; family Iridaceae; genus Iris; species Iris pallida. The sequence continues at coordinate 14,056,271 of JANAVB010018994.1, read as the reverse complement.
TTGACTGATTAGTGCTTCCTAGAAAAGTTGCACCTTTAGGATCCAAATTGGAGGCTCATAAAGCAATGTTGCATAGACATGGACCACTTAAAGTTTAACCCTCCCACACCCCTACCCGAAAAAAATCAAAAATAAAAACAAAATCCCTTCATGAAAAGACATCATTAAAACCCCATATTGTCCTGTTCCATAGGGCAGAATTTTATTTTATAGCCCTTGACAAAAAGGTTGAAATTGCCTTAACTGCTTTCATCCATTCATTTAGTTAGCCATCTTAAGTGTTTTCTATGGATGCCATTTGAAGTATGAAATTCCCTCCAACCTCACTAGAACATGGGGGAGATTGTTGACCGGATTCTCACTAGAGTAGCTTCTTTGACTTCCAGTTAAACGAAATGAAAATAAGAGAGGTAATGAAAATAAGAGATGTGAAAGGAAGCAGCTTCAGGAAAACATGTCATACCTTCACCGGTAGGTTTTCATTATATGGATTCCTCAGATGGTGTGTTTTATTGAAAGATAACTCACATAGCTGCATAGCAAATTCATAACAAAGAAGGTATAAGGGGAAAGGGACCTAATGTAACATGCAACAATAATATTGACCAGTATTAGATACGGAATCACCCAAAGGTGATCTTGCCAACCAGGATACAACCAGGGGGTAACTCACCAAGCATACTGCAAACTTAAGCTCAAAGAAAGAATAATATTTTATAACAGAAGACAGACTTGGAGATATAATCGGTCCAAAATTCATGACTCGTTTCATTTGTAGTCATGTTATAACGAAATACAAATCCTTACCATGTGCCAAATATTATTTCAATAAGAAAACAAGTATAATTATATAGAGAGATATGTCTACTTGTCCAAATACCACAAACAAGTACGATTTTACTACCTATCTAGATTGTGTCCGGACAACCTAGGAAATGCACATGTCGCCAACACTGGGGCCATGTTCGTATTCTGAGTCTGATATAGCATAAACTGGGTACACGCAATCGTTGCCTCATCACTTAATTGTGTTCGACAACTGCCCAAGTCCATAAACCACAGTATACAGCTTGTTTATCTATTCTTGCAGAGTTTGTCTATATATGCATTTAACTTTGTATAGATGCACAAACATGTGTTTCTACTTTCTACATACAAGTTGTTATTGCATAACAAACTATAATCACAGTAGCAGAATTCGTACCTTCTCTGAAATCGTGAATGGTTCATAAACATAGAGCAAAAGAAATAGTACACCAAATAAATGTATTCAAAAATCATGATTTATTTGAATTTTGTACACAAGAATCATGCGGGTTTGCATGTTCCCAATAAACACTCTTCATATAAAACTGCAGGGGCAAACCCTAGTCTCACTAATTTGCCCGGACCATGCAACAGGCTTCCTTTATGATACTTGGAAGAAACCATCTTCTGCTTTCAGACCATGTTTTGACATACGTCTCAGGCCAATTATGACACCATCAGACAACAAGGACTCCATGCAAGGATGCTTTCCACAGCCACTTTTGTCATTCCTCTGCCAATGTTAAAGTTCAACGATGACCAGCTCCTTTTTATCCATTTGACAAGTAGCAACAACAGATTATAACCACTATACATGCACTTGTCCGGTCGCATGTCCATCTGTCCCCCCTCATGTTTGTTTTCTTTGCTAAGAAAGAAAAACACTTCCTCGTCAAAATAATAGGAACCCCCGGTCAAGCCAAAGAAAGAATGATTTCTGCTAATATAAGCTGACAGGGTTGACACCTCATCACCCAAGCTTCTCTCATTAGAAAGCGGTCAACCATGGAGCACATGGAAGCGCCACAATGAATTGACAAAGATTTTATGACCGGTATCATTGTGTTCGTGTTGGGCAGCTTGGGCTCCTTGCCAAGAAAGCAATGAGCAAGATAGGTTCTTGTGATAAAACTTGACATGCAAGTTGGCAGGTAAGTAAATCTACTTTTACTTTTTTGGTACGTTAAGCTCATGCAACAAAAAAGGACCTCGAAAGTGCCTCTAGACTGTAAGAGTCTACAAAGAAGTAAGCTTATATGATTTGGTATAAGGATTTCATTATCCTACTACATTTTTATAATTCCGGAAATGGGTGTTTGAGCTTCTGAATGAGGGGGTGTGTTTGGTTTGGATGAAATGGAGGGCTATCAAAACACTTCCCAGTTGCATTTAGTGCTCCAAAGGGAGCCCAAATGAAAAAGTAACTACAATCCAATCAGGCCCTTAAACTCTTAATAATCTAGGAACTTGGACAGTGTTCCCTAGTTGCATAAGCTTATACTGCATAGCCAAAGGTAGGCCGCTACACTCCAACTAGCTGTCTAGGTTTTATGGCATATCCAAATTGCCACCAACATAGAGGATTGATGTCACGTTGACAACCAGACAGAGAAAAAGTGTTAACGTTTTATGGAGCTTTCTTTTCCTCCATTGTTGACTGCATTATTGTTGACCGTACTGATGTTATTGCTTGAAAGAAGAAGATGCTGATGATTCATGTCTATGGTACAAACCATAGAATGAAAAGAAACGACACTCCCATAAAAGGTTGACGCATGTGCTAACAAATTTCTTCATATTACACAACTGGTTTTCAATTACCATAAGGTCCTAAGATATAGATTATGTGGGTTTGGAAAAAGAAACATGTTTCTAGTAATTAAATTGAGATTATTAAGCATACGTATCACAGTTGTTAGAGATGAAAAGCACACCTAGACGCTAAGGTCCTATAGAGCCTAGGCGCAAAGCGCAAAAGTGAGCTGTGCCTGGAAAAAAAACACATGGTAAATATAAAAACATGTGTATTTATGTTATATTAGTTTGTTTTGTACATGGCTTTAATTTGTCTAGTATTAGTAAATAGTAACATTTCAGGCTTTAGCACATTTTTACTAACAATTTAGGCTTTGAGCATATTTTTCTAACATTTTGGGCGATGTTGTTAGGGGCTATGTTATCTGGACTCGGGTACGGGTACATATCCAAGAATCATGAACCTTCAAACTCATAATTGAATGACACGCGGACTCGACTAAAAAGAAAGCAAATTTTGGGTACGGAGGATACGGCTATTAAAACAAATATGTTTGCTAAATAAATATGATGCTTTAATATCCCTTATTTCCATGTATATTACAAAGTTTGTTGTTTAAGCCAAGTTATAGACAAGAATTATGACGGTGCATATTTGTATTTATGTGCATATATGTAGATCATTATGCAGATGGATTATATAGGCTTACTAATGTTTCTCACTAGTAATCAGTTCTCCCTTGGAGTAATAAATGTGAATAAGAGTTGAATAAGAGTCCATTCGGCTTCCTTAAAAAATAAAGAAGGTAAACATACTTTACTACTGTCATAAAGCATGCTTTAAGTCTCATTAGTATATTGTATAGTTTGGAAAAAAAGCATGGGAGCTGAATGGACTCTTACTATTAATTATATTGTATAGTTTACTTTTCAAAGGAGCTAAAGGGACTCTTATTCTGTTGTGGATGGATATATTGTTGCCATAAAGTATGCTTACCTTTTTCTTCTTCTAATTTGTGCAACAATAGCAAATTATACCAAAAAAATGATAACCATAGAGCTCCCCTAATTTCTTTGTCTTTATCTGTCGTGTCTGATTGTCACCGTGAAGGATCTGATCTTGATCGTGTACCCGTGTCATGTTGGGTTGACACGAGTACTTTGCCTTAAAGTGACAAGTCTGGATAACAAAGGGTAGGGGAGAAAGAATGTGGTTGTGTTGAGAGTTGATGGGATCAGCAAGTTTGGTGGGGGAGGCTGGTGCTAGAGCCGAGATAAAAGAGTTGGTGGCAGTCGATTTGGAGTCGAGGCGGTTAAAGATCATTGGCAGTCAACGGTCGAAGACGATTGGTTTGTGAGAGAGAGATCTTTAATTAGGATATTAGGTTATAGATAAGTACAAAGAAAAACCAAACGATGGGATTTGGACCTCGGAGTCTTGGGTTTTTCTCCAATACAAAGAAAAATCAAAATCAAGAGAATAAGTCAAGTTACATGCCTAGGTGCTTCATCGCCTCACCCTTGGCACGCGCCTAGGTATCGCTTTTTATGACTGAGCGCACTTTATACAAAACAAAGCTACATCTGGCTGCACCTTGCGTCTAGACATGCCTCTGATAACTATGATGTAGGCAGGCTTTTGATAACTATGATATGTATAATAGAGCTAGGGGTATTATGGGAACAAGTCGCGCATATGTCTTTTGATAACTCTAATGTAGGCAGGATTTGATAACTATCATATGTATAATGGAGCTAGGGGTACTATGGGAACAAGTCGAGCATATATGTCTGTGTTTTCCATTACGACAGGCTTACATCAAGAATCAACAATAAGTCTTCACTCTTTGCACTCGTTATCACTATCGTTATTGTGTTGGCTGTGAGAGTTGAGAAGGATTGGATGCTAAAATATTAATACGAAGAGAAACTTTGGAATATAAGAATTTTAAATTAATAAGACGAAAACATAGTATATAAAATGCAACTTCATCAGAAGTCACAGGGAAATGAGGGAATACATATAGATGGACATGAGATATCTAAGAGTAATAGTTTTCAATATTTAGGATTAATCATTCATCGTAATGGAGAGATTACGAATAAGGTAATGCATAGAATTAAAACATGGTGGTTGAAATAGAATATTGTGTGAGATACTTTCGAAGTTGAAAGGAAAAGTCTATAAGACGGCTATAAGACCAACATGCTTTGCAGATCTAAGGTATTGGACAATTAAAATATGCCACAAACATAGTGTAACCGAAATAAGCAGGCTAAGATGGATGAGTGAAAAACGTAGAAAAATAGGATAAAAAATGAGTGTATTAATGGAGAGTTAGAGGTGGGGGCAATTAAGGATGAGATGAAAGAAATTCGTCTTAAGTGGTTTGGACATGTACAACACATACCAATAGATGCCCTTGTAAGAAAGGACGATAAGATAGTAGTTGAAGAAGCTGCTAGGATTAGAGGTAGGCCAAAAAGAACATCGATTGAAGTTTTAAATAAGGATATGGTTTTTGTTAGTGTTGCACTTGAAGTGGCCCTTAATAGAGATGACTGGAAGAAAAGGAGGTGACTAAAAGAAAAGGATTCAAACAGCTAACCCCAAGAAGTTGGGATAAAGGCTCTTTTGTTGTTGTACTCGTTATTGATGAACTAACTAAGCACATTCTTAATGAGGTTGCATGGTGTATGCTACTTGCTAATGATATTGCCTTAGTTGATAAGAATAGGGTTAGCTTCTGAATTAAAAAGCATATAGATAAGAAAAGGTTTAGGTTCTAAATTAAAAGCATATAGAGAAGCTTTCGAATCTAAAGAATTTAAAATTAGTCGGCCATAAAATAGTATATGAAATGTGGCTCTAGAAAGTAGCAATGGAAAGAAGAAATGTCGATCCATGTAGTTTAAGCAACTTCAAGAAAAAATGAAGAAGTGATCCATAGTGATGATAGACATATCTTTGAGTAATTTTAGGATGTTTTTCACAGAACTAAAGTGAGATGAACGCTTCTGGAGTGCATTGTAATCTAGTTATACACTTGAATACCCTTGAAGTTGAAAGAAAAGTATTATAGGACAGCAATAAAACCAGCATTGCTATATGGGTCAGAATGGATATTCACAGAACTTGTCCACTATTGAGCATAGATGAAATGATAACGATGAGATGACTAAGTGGCAATACATTAAAAAGATAGGATACTGAATGAGTGCATACGTAAAAGTTAGAGCCTGGCATCGATTGAGGATAAGATGAGAGAAAAACCTTAGATATGGTTTGGACATGCTCAATGGAGAACAATGGATTCACCAGTTAGGGTGAGGGATAGACCTAAATAAACTTGGATTGAGGACACGAAAAATAATATGGCACCTGCTAATGTCAGAGGAGACGGCACTGATCGTACCTGAAGGGAAGATAAGGATATATTCAAACGCCAAAACTTTATGAGAAAGGCTTGTTAATAACTATCCAAGTACTGATACTTGACAATGAGAATCATTATTTATCAAAATGCAGCAGCCAATAAGCAATAATGAATAACACACTAACACGTATATATAAATATCGCTCCAAAATACACAGGTTTTAATCAGGCTATTGTGCCCTGTACCATGAGAATGTACATGTTTACTGATAATGTAAGTCATGAAAAAGGAGCTCCAGTGATTGATTATTTTACTTATTTCCAAATATTTCATTGAATCTTCAACCCCTTAAGCCGAAATGGAGTGTTTATGCCAAATTACTTAAATCACAATGGGGCTAAGGAATAGTTAGATAAGTCGTCAATCAATATTTCATAACAAGTAAGCTTAGCTAACAATTTAACTGAGGGGAAATGGAACCCCTGTCTGGTATAAATTTAGCTTGCACTAACAACTCAGTACTTCACGATCTGATGAAATGGTCAACAATTGTTCCACCAATGTACCATGTGTTTTTATGAAGGATAAGAATAATTTCAGGAAGTTATTCTTTAGGTACTGTCAGGGTATGCCTAGCCAAATTAATCACAATAACAGGGAACACGGTAGCAGAAGCACGGGCATCGACATTATAAAATGAGAGAACTTTTCACTAGCAATCATCTGAACCTCATAGCAGGAAAGAGAATGGAAATGATAGCTACGAAGTAGTTATAAGGAGAAATTAAGCAGAAACTGGAGGAACAAGTGAGGACATATATATACGAAATCAGAACCACACAACAAGAAACAAAGTAGAGCCTAGAAATAAGGAAAAGACAATCATACCTTTAGCCATTTGATCGAAAAGTTTCGTCCATAATGTGCTGTTCCATGGGCATACTTCCAATTCCCTCCACCAATAAATCCCCCAATTTTAGAAGTCATCTTCGCACATCCCTTTAAAGAATAATAAACATTTTATGTTTAGACCTAAAATTCAGTTTCTGTCACAGGCGTGCTGGAAAATGAAACAAAAATGTTTCCTTATACTGTAAAATTTGAAGCTTTATAGAATGTTGAAAGTTTCATGATATGCCTTATGACAAATTCTTCCCTACCTGGAAATGGCGAGTTCTGTTGACTGAGAATATTAATATAACATTCTCCGAGGACTCAAAAGCCTCATTAAGTTTAGCTTCATTACTCCTTTGAGTAGCCCAAACACCTTGCTGAACAGAAATTTCCAGATTTTCTCGGTTGCAACTTTTAACAATAAAATACCTAGTTCTCAATATTAAGAAATGGAAAACTGATTAGAAAACAATGACTGAATCTCTCTATATTTATCCAAAAGAAACTTGCAAAAAGGAAAACCATGCAACAGGTTAGAATAATGTCGAATGATACAGGTGGCTATCAATAGAATTTGATTGGCCCAAGAAAGCTCACAAGTAGACTTTCATGAAGAACATAGCTTCGGCAGGAGGCCATCATGACTCATGCATTCTAAGAATCGTATGTTGAAACTGAGGTAATGCAAGTCCATACAAAATACTTGCATCTGAGATTGCGTGTAAGCCAAAGTGATCCCCTTCATATTCTGAGAACAGTCTCACAATCTCCAGAAACCGTTTTGTTAAAGAGGTTCACGCATACAAACCTACAACTAAAATATATGGTTCTATATGATTTTTAAATCAGCTTCATGTTCCAGGATACAAACTTCTACATCAGACAACTGATGATACAGTTTTAGTGTTACACTAAATGTGAGTCATTACAAACAAAATTATAATTAAACATAATTTCTATGCTACATACATTTAACATAAGCACTTCCGACTATATGATCTCCACATAATTCTCATGTGCTCGACATCAGCAAATATCGGAATGCGACTAATTCATCTACGTTAAATTTCAATTTCATTGGCCATGAATCATTGCTTAAGCAGAAAAGATATTAGACTCTTGACATAGGACAAAAACTATATATAAAAAATGGCACTTGATGGTAATAATAAACTTATTCGCAATACTTGTCATATGAATAAAAGTAAGTCATTAATATATGCTTCATAGAAGCTAATACAACTTATGTTGGGCCTTCAGAAATTATTTCACCATAAAGCACTACAAAAAGTGTTTTTACAAAATCTGAGAAATTCTAGAAACTCCAGACACACCTAGATTGCCCTTGAGGAAGCGGTGATGCAGTTCTATTGGCTTGGTTTGACAAGCCATTTGAAATATTGTGTGCCTGATTATCGCTGAGTTGTTGTGGCTGGGGCTGTTGAATTTGTGATTGTGGCTGCTGTACACTTGGTGGATCAACTGTTGCAGGAGGTTTTGCCGATGCTTGTTGATTGGCTAAAGCAGAACCTTGCAAAAACTGAGACTTATCTCCTTGTTGATTATAACCAGTGTTTCTGTGCTGAAAAAATCTGTTTGAAGAGCCAAAACTGAATGAACATAAATGCTGAATCTTCTGAAAAACTTCTTCAACAGGGGGAGGAGGACCAGGCAGCTTTACATGTCTATACCGACAATCAGGACCGTTTGGGCAAAACCCCAACTTGTACCTGTGAAACAACATGGGAAAAACAAATAATACATCAGAAGAGCTTAACATTTAGCATATCTTGGATCATATAGATCCCAAATCTTAACTTTCATGTTCCTGAGAGTGAGCCCAAATTGCGTAGACGCCACTGCACCACATCTATATTAAAGTTATGAATATGGAACCTTTATTATGACAGTATCAATGCCTTCTTTATATTAAAATAATTAACTACTATTCTCTAAATAGATTTTCATCAGATACTCATCATAAATCTCTCTTACCTAAAAGCCTAACATGCTGATAAGCAACAATCAATGGGGAGTGAAACCTCTAACAAGAATGCGTATAGGCAACCTTGAATACCAGGCGATCGCACCTGACAGCGTCCAGAAATGTAATGTGTTTCCTTTTTGTGTTTGTAGCATGTCATATCAAAACTAAAACAGCTTTCTCGTATAGAATCCTAAAGCAAACCATTAAAGTTCCCTTTTTAGCTCAACCCAGAGGGTAACTAGAAACAGAATGTAGATCAAATGGCTTCCCCTTATCACTCGGATTTGAGCTCCTCATTAATCATAAAAAAAATGCACCATAGACAATCCTAAATCTCCTCCAATCTATACACTATTAAGGGCTAGTTTGGTTCCCATTTGAGTGGCAAATGCTCCATTTTGAATGCCAAATGATGCTGTCACGAACCGTTGGCATTTGCCTTTTCTGTCTTTTTTGTAGGTTGAAAACTGCAAACATTGGGAGCCAAACGATGTTTTGCCATTTTGGCCAAAATGCTGGCAGAAACAGCAAATGTTCCATCTCAAACGGTAACCAAACTAGCTCTAAGCTGACCCATTGGTAGCATGTAGCTAGTTTCAGAAGTAAAACAACTGGCAGAGTGGCAGTGTTTATTACATTTGCTCTTTTTCATTAACCTCATATTGTTTAGACAGTAATTGCATATAAAATGTATTTCCTCTTACTAATATTTGACCCTTTATCGTATACATCTTATCTCACAACGAATAAGCTATTTGATGTTACAGCAACGTTTTCCAAGACATGAAAGATTGGTTCCATTTGACAGGCCATATGGCAACCGTAGAAGGGGTTGACTAGGGCTTAATGTTACTTTAACCGAATTTCGCAAATATAAAAACAAAACTATCAACAGTAAATAGTAAAGCAGAAAATATCAAGGGACGGGACAAGACATATTGTGTTCGCACTTCTGTTGGCATAGTCAATACCCAAGCAAAACACAAGTTAGGATTTCCACTATCCGAGGATCATTAAGCCTCCCCCAAATGTATGGTTTCCACTAGTCACAAAGCAAGAAAGCTATACACCAAAGCCTATTGTGAGTTCTCGCTCTTAACAGAGCCATAAAGCTTTACACCAAACACGTCTATAACCGTTAGGTACTCCTCATAAATCCACGGGCCGTGACTCATACCTCCAAGTTGTATTGTTTCATCAACAATCAACAACTTCCAACCAAATACCTAGAGCTACAAGTACCACTTTTGGAAGCCTCGGTACCTCTCAGTCCTTTCTTAAAGACCACAAGAGAGCAACCTTTCCTCGGGCACTAGGGGCAAACTAAAACTAACCTTAAGTTTTGGCAACCAAAAAGTACATGGAAACTAGGAAAGTAGTACTAGTTTCCGTTTGATGTATTGTTTGGTTGTTGGAAATCATAGCAGAAATGGAAAGTAAGGACTGATCTAGTTTCCATCCAAGATGGGGAAAGTCAACAAACTAGTGAGGTCAACATTTATTATTATTTTTCATTTACAAAACTTGTCCAAACTAACAAACATTGTCCGCGTTTATATTATTTTAATAGTGACACATCGTCATGTTGCACTAGTTTCCTCATTCTAGTTTCTAGCAACATTTTTCGTTCAAAAACCTAGTTTCTTTAGTTTCGTTAGTTTATAGAAACTCAAAAGAAACTAGGTTTCTAACTTTCAAATAGTTTGTGGTTGCCAAACAGGCTCTAAGAGGAAGTAAGAAAGTTTCACCCCAAAAAAACAACGATGAGATCAAGCTTGGAACTTTGAAGAAGTCGTACAACTCATTCTCTCTTGTACTGTGATATAGAACTAAGAGATGTGCAAGTTATTTTGAGCTCGAGGAGAATGATGGAATCAAGCAAATTTCGATGGACGATTAGTATCAACTAATCTTCTCTTATTTATAGAGCTTTGAGCCCAAAGCTTAGCAAACTAGATTTTATAAACACAAATGGAGTGTACACGGAATTCCAATCCATTGTGCCGGAATTCCAATCACAAAAACAGTCCCTGCAGATTTCTACTGACTGAAACTGACCGATCTCTCAGGTAATTGTGGCCATAAATCCTGTCGCAATACATTTACAAGATCTTCATAGTTCATCAGTAGTATCTTACGGATTTTGAGCATGTTTCAAGTCCAACCATGTATCTGATACCAAGTTCGGTGTCTTGGAAGCACAAACACTTCAAAGGTCTAGCATTTCGTGTCAGACACATAGTGAACACAACATGGACACTCTAAACTACATTAGCACATACCAAAATAGGTGCCACGTCCGTGTCGTATCCGTGTCCATGCAACATAGTTCGGCATCACACCATATGGTCAATGTTTTAAATTCAAAACGCATGGAATCAAATCCACCTAGATATCTATCAAATCAAATTCATTCTGCACCTAGGTATTATTAAGTTGATGCACCTAGAGGTCAATCAAGTCATGGCACCTAGACATCTAGTAAGTAGACTTTATCTTTTCCTTTCCTAGTCCTTTTCCATAGAGTGGCCCTTAATCCTAATTCAGTATATACATAAATAACCTCACTCAACCCCACAATTTGTGCAACCATATTGAATCTTGATATGAGATTGATTAGCTTGTCTGCACCCATGAAAAACATGAACTGAACTTGATGTGTCATGTCATTGAATATGTTTCATGTCTATTAACTTCACTTCAGTTGACATTAACTTGAGTAGATGAGAGTTATCACATGCAACCTGCACTTACAATGAATGTAACTATGTAATTAGAGATTAACTAACCTAGTTAAACATCATCAACCGCATTCATATGATAGGGTCAACACCATCCTGACACACCCTCTACGTAAAATGTGAATTCATAGTTCATTTGCATAAACTTTAGTATTATGACTACTACTATCTATGTGAGGGTATCTCGCGTGCAATGGCAATTAACACTAATCTCCTCCTTTAATTTTAACTGTTAAGACATTTAAAGTACATCTTCGCCATCTAAATGATTTGATCATTGGTGCAATAGGTATGCGGCTGCAAAAATACTCCTAAACTAGTTTGTAGTTGTTCTAGCAATCAAGCAGGACAAATCTCAGTGTCCTGGCTAACAAGTATAAAGAGAGGGAAACAAGAGAAGAGGATTGAGTGTGTGAGTGAGTCAGAGAGAGAGAGAGAGAGAGAGAGAGAGTTTTCACATATGGTAACACGCATGCACACAATTATGCTTGTGCTCCCTCCCATGATTCAACTAAACCAATCGTCTTGGCTCATCATACTCGTGTTGGCATGTATTAGAATGCATCTCTTTAAGTTTTAACGTTGTTATCTGTTCTGTAACTATTCTTAAACATTGAGTTACAATCTTTATATGAAATAAAGTTGGACATTTGATGTAGGTAGGAAGGAATTAAATCAAATTGAAGTTACCACTGAAAGGAATGAGCTAGAGATCCTAGTTTGATACCTTTTATACTAAGGAAGGCAATAATAGATGCGACCAGCTAATCCCATCTCTTAAGGGGAGTTTGGTTCAAGCTTTGGAGGCTTGGGAATGGATTTTGAATTCCTTATTTGGTATGTGGCTTCACATTTCCAATGATGTGGGAAAGCTATTCCCAAGCCACCTTGGGAATATTTTTGCTTTTCTAGGAATGTTGTTTGGGTTTTTTTTACGGTAATACCCTCTATTTACTTTCAAAATTTCAACTTCTATCCCAAACATGTGAATTCGGGTAATAGTACCATCATGAAATCAATGAAAGGGTATTTATGTAAAACTAAACAAATTAAAATTCATATTCATGTGTGAACCAAACATGAGTGTAAAAATTGAATTTTTCGAAATGTTGAATTCCTTTCCCATGGGGAAGGAATTGAAAATGGGTTCCTAGGAGTACAAAAACTTCATCCGGAAGCCCTTAGGCCTCGTTTGGTTCGCGGAAAGGAATGGAAAGGAAATCAATTCCTTGGCATTTTCTTTCCTTTGGGAACTTACAATTTCCATTGATTTTTCTTTCCGGTGTTTGGAAATGTCAAAGAATTTGGAAAGGAAAGTGAATACTTTAAGGTGGAAAAGTGATTCATTGACCTTAAAGTGAATACTTTAAGGTGGGAATACAAAACTCATTCCCAAAGTGAATACTTTCCGCACCCGGTGGTGGTTGCCACAATGACGAGCGTGAGTTCACCGGGATGATGCGCGAGCGTTGGCACAAAAACTCCATGATCTCTTTCTAATGACTTGAATATAATTCTGGGTATAGTCCTTCAAACCTTCGGCCGTTTAAATAGGTTTGGTGGGACTAAAAGAAGCAACTCCGAGAAATTATTTGTATTTAATGACCTTTCTTTTTCATGCACCTCCTTCCTTCTATTAATCTAAAAAAGAAAAAAAGTAAAGAGTGTAATCTATGCATCTAAGTATATATACATGCCATTTTTGGTTGTCAATATATAAGGATGAGTGGATATATATATGGGTTCATGTGTGGGCCCGGTTAATAGGTGTGGCGGGAATATTAACAGGGTTATTACGGAGAGAAGTTTCCTTCGGTTATATTACAATATACGCGTGTTATGATATATTGTAAATTAACTGTTGTTATTTTGTTCTAAAAAAATATATATATTGAGATGCTAAAATAGGAAAAACGGTATTTTAGGAAATCAAATATTTTATTTTCTATTGCAATCTATCCGTATATTCATAACAAACTAAGATTTGTATATTTTAATGCATACATAAAATATGCTAACAATAACTATTGTCAATCCTTGAAAAATATACTAAATATATTTCAATAAGATTCACATTCAAGAAACAAATTGTAGATATTTTAGATTTAAGGAATAATTGTGTTGGATTTTAGGTGATTTTTTTGTTCTTTTTTGTTATAACTTTAATGTTGATAGAAAGAGATGAACTAATAATTTCAGATATAGTCACCACAGTTTCTTAAGTAATCACTGCATGTACTTGTCTCAATTAGTTGGAGGCGACGTGTGCGATACGAACATGTCAACACGGAAGCGGTACATATGCTATGCTCCCCAAGATGGTCCCAAATGATGAAATAGACCGTTCTATTAAGACTCGAATAATCCAAATAGTCCGGTTTGATATATATAAGTCCAGAAAGAGAGTTCGGCACGATTACCAATATCAAGATAGAAGTCCAGAAACAGAGTTCGGCACGATTACCAATATCAAGATAGAAGTCCAGAAACAGAGTTCGGCACGATTATCGATATCGATATCGAGATAGATGTTCATGATCGCAAAGAAAGGATTTAATTAGTCATGATATATATAACTAATAATATTTAGTTGGGCTTGTATTACCAATTAATATTTAGCCTTAAGGTGGGAAAGTGATTCCTTGACCCTAAAGTTAAGATTTGATCAATTATTTAGTTGGACTTGTATTATCAATTAATATTTAGCCTTAACTTTCAAAATAATACTTTCTAATAGTATTTTTGGCTAAATATTATTAGTTATATATATTGACCGGTTCCATTAATCATCTCATGATCATGATTGATTAAATCGTTTCTTTGCGATCATTGACATCTATCTCGAAATCGATAATCGTGTCGAACTCTGTTTCTGGACTTCTATATATATCAAACCGGACTATTTGGATTATTCGAGTCTTAATGAAACGGTCTATTTCATCATTTGGGACCATCTTGGGGGGCATAGCATCTATATCTATTCTGTATTGACATGTTTGTGTCGCACATGTCGACTCCAACTAATTGAGACAAGTACATGCAGTGATTACTTAAGAAATTGTGGTGACTATATCTGAAATTATTAGTTCATCTCTTTCTATCAACATTAAAGTTCTAACAAAAAAAAAAAAATTCACCTAAAACCCAACACAATTATTCCTTAAATCTAAAATATTTATAATTTTGTTTCTTGAATGTGAATCTTATTGAAATATATTTAGTATATTTTTCAAGGATTGACAATAGTTATTGTTACCATATTTTATGTATACATTAAAATATACGAATCTTAGTTTGTCATGAATATACGGATAGATTGCAATAGAAAATAAAATATTTGATTTCCTAAAATACCGTTTTTCCTATTTTAGCATCTCAATATATATATTTTTTTCAGAATAAAATAACAACAGTTAGTTTAGAATATATCATAACACATGTATATTGTAATATAGCTGAAGAAAACTTCTCTCCGTAATAATCCTGTTAATATTCCCACCGCACATATTAACCGGGCCCATACATGAATCCATATATATCAAGCCATCCTTATATATTGGCAACCAAAAATGGCATGTATATATACTTAGATGTATAGATTACACTCATTATTATTATTTTTCTTTTTTCCTTTTTTAGATTTATAGAAGGAAGTGCATGAAAAAGGAAGATCATTAAATACAAATAATTTCTCGGAGTTGCTTCTTTTACTCCCACCAAACCTATTTAAATGGCTGAAGACTTGAAGGACTATACCCAGAATTATATTCAAGCCATTAGAAATAGATCATGGAGTCTTTGTGCCAACGCTCGAGCATCATACCGGTGAACTCACGCTCGCCATTGTGGCAACCACCACCAGGTGCGAAAATTATTCACTTTGGGAATGAGTTTTGAATTCCCACCTTAAAGTATTCACTTTCCTTTCCAAATTAATACTTTAAGGTGGGAAAGTGAATACTTTAAGGTGAGTTTTGAATTCCCACCTTAAAGTATTCACTTTCCTTTCCAAATTAATACTACAGGTCAAGCTTGGAACTTTGAAGAAGTCGTAGAACTCATTCTCTCTTGTACTGTGATATAGAACTAAGAGATGTGCAAGTTATTTTGAGCTCGAGGAGAATGATGGAATCAAGCAAATTTCGATGGACGATTAGTAGCAACTAATCTTCTCTTATTTATAGAGCTTTGAGCCCAAAGCTTAGCAAACTAGATTTTATAAACACAAATGGAGTGTACACGGAATTCCAATCCATTGTGCCAGAATTCCAATCACAAAAACAGTCCCTGCAGATTTCTACTGACTGGAACTGACCAATCTCTCAGGTAATTGTGGCCATAAATCCTGTCGCAATACATTTACAAGATCTTCATAGTTCATCAGTAGTATCTTACGGATTTTGAGCATGTTTCAAGTCCAACCATGTATCTGATACCAAGTTCGGTGTCTTGGAAGCACAAACACTTCAAAGGTCTAGCATTTCGTGTCAGCCACATAGTGAACACAACATGGACACTCTAAACTACATTAGCACATACCAAAATAGGTGCCACGTCCGTGTCGTATCCGTGTCCATGCAACATAGTTCGGCATCACACCATATGGTCAATGTTTTAAATTCAAAACGCATGGAATCAAATTCACCTAGATATCTATCAAATCAAATTCATTCTGCACCTAGGTATTATTAAGTTGATGCACCATGAGGTCAATCAAGTCATGGCACCTAGACATCTACTAAGTAGACTTTTATCTTTTCCTTTCCTAGTCCTTTTCCATAGTGGCCCTTAATCCTAATTCAGTACATACATAAATAACCTCACTCAACCCCACAATTTGTGCAACCATATTGGATCTTGATATGAGATTGATTATGTTTCATGTCATTGTATATGTCATTGAATATGTAACTATATGTGCACCCAAGAAAAACATGAACTGAACTTGATGTGTCATGTCATTGAATATGTTTCATGTCTATTAACCTCACTTCAGTTGACATTAAACTTGAGTAGATGAGAGTTATCACATGTAACCTGCACTTACAATGAATGTAACTATATAATTAGAGATTAACTAACCTAGTTAAACATCATCAACCGCATTCATATGATAGGGCCAACACCATCCTGACACACCCTCTACGTAAAATGTGAATTCATAGTTCATTTGCATAAACTTTAGTATTATGACTACTACTATCTACGTGAGGGTATCTCGCGTGCAATGGCAATTAACACTAATCTCCTCCTTTAATTTTAACTGTTAAGACATTTAAAGTACATCTTAGCCATCTAAATGATTTGATCATTGGTGCAATAGGTATGCGGCTGCAAAAATACTCCTAAACTAGTTTGTAGTTGTTCTAGCAATCAAGCAGGACAAATCTCACAGTGTCCTGGCTAACAAGTATAAAGAGAGGGAAACAAGAGAAGAGGATTGAGTGTGTGAGTGAGTCACAGAGAGAGAGAGAGAGAGTTTTCACATATGGTAACACACATGCACACAATTATACTTGTGCTCCCTCCCATGATTCAACTAAACCAATCGTCTTGGCTAATCATACTCGTGTTGGCATGTATTAGAATGCATCTCTTTAAGTTTTAACGTTGTTATCTGTTCTGTAACTATTCTTAAACATTGAGTCACAATCTTTATATGAAATAAAGTTGGACATTTGATGTAGGTAGGAAGGAATTAAATCAAATTGAAGTTACCACTGAAAGGAATGAGCTTGAGATCCTAGTTTGATACCTTTTATACTAAGGAAGGCAATAATAGATGCGACCAGCTAATCCCATCTCTTAGGGGGAGTTTGGTTCAAGCTTTGGAGGCTTGGGAATGGATTTTGAATTCCTTATTTGGTATGTGGCTTCATATTTCCAATGATGTGGGAGCCCCAAGTCACCTTGGGAATATTTTTGCTTTCCTAGGAATGTTGTTTGGATTTTTTTTTTTACGGTAATACCCTCCATTTACTTTCAAAATTTCAACTTCTATCCCAAACATGTGAATTCGGATAATAGTACCATAATGAAATCAATGAAAGGGTATTTATGTAAAACTAAACAAATTAAGATTCATATTCATGTGTGAACCAAACATGAGAATGTAAAAATTGAATTTTTCGAAATGTTGAATTCCTTTCCCATGGGGAAGGAATTGAAAATGGGTTCCTAGGAGTACAAAAACTTCATCCGAAAGCCCTTAGGCCTCGCTTGGTTCGCGGAAAGGAATGGAAAGGAAATCAATTCCTTGGCATTTTCTTTCCTTTGGGAACTTACAATTCCCATTGATTTTTCTTTCCGGTGTTTGGAAATGTCAAGGAATTTGGAAAGGAAAGTGAATACTTTAAGGTGGGAAAGTGATTCATTGACCTTAAAGTGAATACTTTAAGGTGGGAATACAAAACTCATTCCCAAAGTGAATACTTTCCGCACCCGGTGGTGGTTGCCACAATGACGAGCGTGAGTTCACCGGGATGATGTGCGAGCGTTGGCACAAAGACTCCATGATCTCTTTCTAATGGCTTGAATATAATTATGGGTAGTCCTTCAAACCTTCAGCCATTTAAATAGGTTTGGTGGGAGTAAAAGAAGCAACTCCGAGACATTATTTGTATTTAATGACCTTTTTTTTCATGCACTTCCTTCCTTCTATTAATCTAAAAAAGAAAAAAAGTAAAGAGTGTAATCTATGCATCTAAGTATATATACATGCCATTTTTGGTTGCCAATATATAAGGATGAGTGGATATATATATGGGTTCATGTGTGGCCCGGTTAATAGGTGTGGCGGGAATATTAACAGGATTATTACGGAGAGAAGTTTCCTTCGGTTATATTACAATATACGCGTGTTATGATATATTGTAAATTAACTGTTGTTATTTTATTCTGAATATATATATATATATATATATATATATATATATATATATATATATTGAGATGCTAAAATAGAAAAAACGGTATTTTAGGAAATCAAATATTTTATTTTCTATTGCAATCTATCCGTATATTCATGACAAACTAAGATTTGTATATTTTAATGCATACATAAAGATGGTAACAATAACTATTGTCAATCCTTGAAAAATATACTAAATATATTTCAATAAGATTCACATTCAAGAAACAAATTGTAGATATTTTAGATTTAAGGAATAATTGTGTTGGGTTTTAGGTTATTTTTTGTTCTTTTTTGTTAGAACTTTAATGTTGATAGAAAGAGATGAACTAATAATTTCAGATATAGTCACCACAGTTTCTTAAGTAATCACTGCATGTACTTGTCTCAATTAGTTGGAGGCGACGTGTGCGATACGAACATGTCAACACGGAATAGGTACATATGCTATGCTCTCCAAGATGGTCCCAAATGATGAAATAGACCGTTCTATTAAGACTCGAATAATCCAAATAGTCCGGTTTGATATATATAGAAGTCCAGAAACAGAGTTCGGCACGATTATCGATATCAAGATAGAAGTCCAAAAACAGAGTTCAGCACGATTATCGATATCGAGATAGATGTTCATGATCGCAAGGAAAGGATTTAATTAGTCATGATATATATAACTAATAATATTTAGTTGGGCTTGTATTACCAATTAATATTTAGCCTTAAGGTGGGAAAGTATTATTTTGAAAGTTAAGGCTAAATATTAATTGATAATACAAGCCCAACCAAATAATTGATCAAATCTTAAGGTGCGAAAGTTATTCCTTGACCCTAAAGTTAAGATTTGATCAATTATTTAGTTGGGCTTGTATTATCAATTAATATTTAACCTTAACTTTCAAAATAATACTTTCTAAATAGTATTTTTGGCTAAATATTATTAGTTATATATATTGACCGGTTCCATTAATCAACTCATGATCATGACTGATTAAATATTTTCTTTGCGATCATGGACATCTATCTCAAAATCGATAATCATGCCGAACTCTGTTTCTGGACTTCTATATATATCAAACCGGACTATTTGGATAACATGGTTTAAAGTATCGGCCGATACCGATCCGATACGGCCGATACCGATACGGTTTGGCATGTTCCGATCCGATACCGACCGATACCAAATATTGACCGATACCGACATTGGGGGTCTTTGTTCCGGTCAATTCGGCAAAACCAATCGGTAAGGGTGACTACTATTTCATATAATTTCAAAACTACTAAGAAATAACGCTGAAATACTTAAAATTATGCCTAAATGTATAAAATATATGTTTTTAAATGTAAATAATTTATTAATAATTATTTGTTTTCCGATACCAAAGTCCGATACTCCGATACGATACCGCCGATACTACCGATATCGCCGATACCAATACTCATAGGAATAGTCCGAAACCGATTCCGATACCGATATTGTGAACCTTAATTGGATTATTCGAGTCTTAATGAAATGGTTTATTTCATCATTTGGGACCATCTTGGGGAGCATAGCATCTGTATCTATTCCGTATTGACATGTTTGTGTAGCACACGTCGACTCCAACTAATTGAGACAAGTACATGCAGTGATTACTTAAGAAATTGCGGTGACAACATCTGAAATTATTAGTTTATCTCTTTCTATCAACATTAAAGTTCTAACAAAACAAAAAACAAAAATTCACCTAAAACCCAACACAATTATTCCTTAAATCTAAAATATCTATAATTTTGTTTCTTGAATGTGAATCTTATTGAAATATATTTAGTATATTTTTCAAGGATTAACAATAGTTATTGTTACCATATTTTATATATACATCAAAATATACGAATCTTAGTTTGTCATGAATATACGGATAGATTGCAATAGAAAATAAAATATTTGATTTCCTAAAATACCGTTTTTCCTATTTTAGCATCTCAACATATATATTTTTTCAGAATAAAATAACAACAGTTAGTTTAAAATATATCATAACACATGTATATTGTAATATAACTGAAGGAAACTTCTCTCCGTAATAATCCTGTTAATATTCCCACCACACATATTAACCGGGCCCACACATGAACCCATATATATCAAGTCATCCTTATATATTGGCAACCAAAAATGGCATGTATATATACTTAGATGTATAGATTACACTCTTTACTTTTTTTTCGTTTTTCGTTTTTTAGATTCATAGAAGGAAGTGCATGAAAAAGGAAGGTCATTAAATACAAATAATTTTTCGGAGTTGCTTCTTTTACTCCCACCAAACCTATTTAAATGGCTGAAGGTTTGAAGGACTATACCCAGAATTATATCCAAGCCATTAGAAATAGATCATGGAGTATTTGTGCCAACGCTCGAGCATTGTTTCACGCTCGCCATTATGGCAACCACCACCGGATGCAAAAATTATTCACTTTGGGAATGAGTTTTGAATTCCCACCTTAAAGTATTCACTTTCCTTTCCAAATTAATACTTTAAGGTGGGAAAGTGATTCCTTGACCTTAAAGTGAATACTTTAAGGTTGGAAAGGAAAGTGAATACTCCCAATCCCATCGCTTAGGGGGGCATTTGGTTAAACTTTTGGAGGCTTGGGAATGAGTTTTGAATTCCTTATTTGGTATGTCTAGGATTGGGAATTATGGGAGAATACGAGGGGATTCATATTCTCATTGATGGAAAAGCTATTCCCAAGCCCCCCCTTGGGAATAGTTTTCCTTTTCTAGGAATGTTGTTTGGATATTTTGTTTGGACGGTAATACCCTCCCACCATTTACTTTCAAAATTTTAACTTTTATCCAAAACATGTGAATTTAGGTAATAGTATCATCATGAAATTAATGAAAGGGTATTTATGTAAGACTAAACAAATTAAGATTCATATTAATGTGTGAACCAAACATGGGAATGTAAAATTTGAATTTTTGGAAATGTTGAATTCCTTTCCCACGGGGAAGGAATAGAAAATGGATTCCTAGGAATAGAAACACTTCATCCGAAAGCCCTTAGGCCTCGTTTGTTTTGCAGAAAGGAACGGAAAGGAAATTAGTTCCTTGGCATTTTCTTTCCTTTGGGAAATTACAATTCCATTGATTTTTCTTTTCTGGTGTTTGGAAATGTCAACAGATTTAGAAAGAAAAGTGAATACTTTAAGGTGGGAAAGTGATTCCTTGCTTGGATGGATGGAATCATTTTTTCCCGTAATTTTCCTTCTATTGGAAATCACTTTTCTTTCCTCCTTAATTCCTTTGGCACCCAAACATAGCAAAGTTATCACTTTCCTTTTCCAACCCCATGATTCCGCGAACCAGAGGTTTAGTTTGGGATTTCTTCTAATACAGGCGGCAGAGTAACATAGAGCAAGCATTATGGTCAGCAATGACTGTAATTAAATAAATAAATAAATAAATAAATAAATACATACAGCATAGCATGGGAAATAGATGTTAAAGAACATTTCTTACATATTGCACTCCTTGATATCCTCGTTGGTATGCTTATAAACGCAATCCTGCTCTCGGCACTCTCCGTAGAGACGGAAGAAACGGCAGATGGGCATCCTCGCCTTGTCGTACTGATGAAGGAACCCACACGCTTCGCCCTTCATGCATAGACTTCTCAGCCAGTGACGGCACACAGTCTGCCGGAAGCTCCGCCGCTGGTTCCCTCCTCCTCCTCCTCCTCCACCTCCACCTCCTCCTCCGTGAGTCGGATCCGCGATCCCCCGCGGTTGTGCTGCCGCCACGTTGTTAGTCGAGGGATCGGAGGAGGGAATTAAGGGGTTCGGGGCTAAGGAGGAGTTCTGGTTTGTTGGGGCGGCGGCGGTGGCGGCACCGGCGGCGGCAGCGCCAGGGGTAGCTTCGAGGCCGCCCTCGAAATCGAAATTAAGGCCGCCATCGTCGTCCATGGCAACACTAACTACTGCTACTTCCTCCCTTTCTTGCCAAGTTTTTTTTCGAAGGGGAAAAAAACTTTAAAAAGGTCTGAAACCCTAACTAGGGTTGTTAGAGAGAGCGTACGACAGATTGGGGGTGGATTAAGTGCGAAAAAGGCCCACTAATCCATTTGTTTTTGGCTATTTATAAGGGCACATCAAAAGTTATCAGAACTTGCAAAAAGTAAATTTTGAGTTATTTACAAGTTTGTCATTAAAAAAATTACTCAGGACTAGCCAACATGTGAGTATATAAATCAACTTTTTTTTTCCTCACAAGAAGAACAAGAAAAAGAACAAGAACAAGAACAAGAACAAGAACAACAAGAACAAGAACATCAATTTTTTCAAACCTAGTTTATTTTGATTTTTTGCTCTCTTCTAATTTCTCAGATCTCTTTCTCCAAACCCTAGTTTATTTTTCTTCTTCTCGTTTGGGCATTATGGATGAAACCCTATTTGTAGAAGAAATTGGGTTATCAAATCTATCAAATCTATTAGTCTATTAACCATTTTTTCTTTATTAATAGAAGAATTATGCATGAAATCCTAGTTGTAGAAGAAAACTATGGAAGAAACCCTAGTTGTAGAAGAATTGGGTTCATATCAGTATTGCCACAATTTCTGACAGTCCTAGAAGTATTGAGGACTGCTAGAAATTGTGGCAGCCTTGAAATAGACTCGATGTACAACAGGACTGCCACAATTGCTAGCAGTCCTAGAAGTACTGAGGTCTGTCAGTAATTGTGGCAGTCCTGAAAGGGACATGCTCTACAGCAGGACTGCCACAATTTCTGGCAGTCCTAAAGTCGAAATCTCGAATGAAAAAAATATGTTAGGATTTATTGCAATCTTGATAATAGAGTAAAATATGCATTTTATGGTTTATTTTCATGCATTCTTTGTGAGGAAAGGAGTATTTAAGCTTTATTTTCATGCATTTTATGGTTTATTTAATTTTTTGGGTGCCATCGAAATTGGGAATGAGAAGGAAACTAGGATTTTGATGGAGATGATGATGATGAAAATGGTGGATAAGAAGAAGAAGAAGAGGAGGAGGAGAAAACTAGGGTTTTGATGGAGATGTGAGAATAGAAATTGTGGAGAAGAAAAAGAAGAAGAAGAAGAAGAAGAAGAAGAAGATGGATAGAAGAAGAAGAAAGCTAGGGTTTTGGAAGAGAGAGAGTGAAATTTAGAAATAAGAGTGAAATTTGGGCTTTGGGGGGGTGTGGGGTTTGGACAGCCCCATGGGTAGAAAATTTGGATAGCCCCAGTAAATTCTCCTCAAACATTGGCTAGCCCCAATCCTGGCTAGCCCTTATCAACTTTTGATGTGCCCTTATAAATAGCCTTATTTTTAGGAAAAATTTGGTGGGGCCCTCTTTAAGTTCCCAGGGTCTATCCAGCAAACTTTTTTCTCGGGACTTCTTTTTTCCAACCCCAAATATCAATATAGTGTTGTAAAGTGAAGAAGAACAATATAGGAATTGAAAGAAAAATGTGTTTCTTTTCTTATATTTATTCAACTAAAGAATGGTCTTTTTATAGACTTACAAATAATACCAAGAGACATAGGTTAGGAAACCCAAAGGCCATATATTATGGAAACTAGGGGCCATGAGTTACATGAGTTATAGAATACAAATGGACATCCACCATATTTACAACATTCCCCCTTTGATGTCCAATATTTATAGAATATGCCTCGTTAAAATCTTGCCAAGAAAAATTTAGTGGGATAAAAACTTGGCCGAAAGAAAAAGAGTACATATTATACAAAATAGTAAGCGTGATAAACTGTCTCGTTAAAACATTGCCAAGAAAAATCCAGTGGGATAAAAACTTGGACGAAAGAAAAAGAGTACAGTATGAAATATTAGAGATCACGCTCCCCCTGATATTGGCAAGAGTTCCTTTAGCTGACGTATCCCAATATTCAGAATCATCTTTCTGAATGTTGTGGTCGGCCATGCTTTAGTGAATAAATCTGCAAAAATTATTACTCGATTGTATCTGTCGAACATCAATGTCACCATTCTTATGTAGCTCGTGAGTAGAAATTTTTTGGTGATATATGCTTAGTTCTGTCACCTTTGATGTAGCCATTTCTAATTTGTGTAATACAAGCAGCATTATCTTCATACAATATCGTTGGAGTATTTTTTGTTGAAGGTAACTCACATGATTCTCGGATATGATGAACCATTGTTCTCAACCATATGCACTCTCGACTTGCTTCATGCAATGCCAGAATTTCTTAGTGATTAGAAGAAGTAGCTACTAATGTTTGCTTCACCGAACGTCATGATATTGCAGCACCGCCACAAGTAAATACATATCCACTCTGAGATCTTCCTTTATGTGGGTCAGATAGATAACCGGCATCAGCATAACCCACAACTTGTGATTCTAAATTTTTTGAGTAAAACAAGTCCATGTCAGTTGTTCCACGAAGATAACGTAATATGTGTTTAATACCATTCCCATGTCATTTTGTTGGTGCCGAGCTATATCTTGCCAGTAAGTTTACTGAAAATGCTATATCAGGTCTCATATAATTTGCAAGATACATCAAAGCTCCAATAGTACTAAGATATCGTACTTCTGGACCTAATAATTCTTCATTATCCTCTCGAGGACGGAATGGATCTTTCTTTACATCTAACGATCTAACAACCATGGGGCTACTCAATGGATGAGCTTTATCCATATAAAATCTTTTTAGAATCTTTTCTGCATAGGTAGATTGATGAATAAAAATTCCATTTGATAAATTCTCGATTTGCAGGCCGAGACAAAATTTTGTCTTCCCAAGATTTTTTATCTCAAATTCTTTCATCAGATAATTAGCGGTTTCTGTGAGCTCTTCGGGAGTTCCTACAAGATTTAAGTCATCAACATACACCGCAATAATTGAGAGTCCATTTTTAGATCTTTTGATAAAAACACATGGGCAAATTGGATTATTTACATATCTTCTCTAACAAGGTATTCGCTAAGACGGTTATACCACATTCTTCCATATTGTTTTAATCCGTATTGGGATTGTTGTAATTTGATTAAGTATAACCCATTATACCTTTTGTTATTTGCTTCAGACAATTTGAATCCTTCTGGGATTTTCATATAAATGTCATTATCCAATGACCCATATAAATATGCGGTAACAACATCCATAAGCCGCATATCAAGTTTTTTTGTGACTGTTAAACTGATCAAGTATTGTAATGTGAGCGTGTCGATCACAGAGGAATATGTTTCATCATAATCGATTCCAGGTCTCTGTGAAAAATCATGTGCAACAAGTCGTGCCTTGTATCTCATAATTTCGTTTTTCTCGTTGCGCTTTCGTACAAACACACATTTGTATCCAATAGGTTTCATACCTTCAGGAGTTTGAACTACTGGTCCAAATACTTTACGATTTTCTAAGGATTCTAATTCAGCTTGTATCGCATCTTTCCATTTTGGCCAATCATTTCTATTTCGATATTGTTCAATGGATTTTGGTTTAGGATCTTCATTTACTATATCAAGTGCGACACTATAAGCAAAAATATTGTCTATAGTAATTTTCTTTCTATCCCAGCTTTCCCTTGTACTCATATAATTTAAAGGGATTTCTTCTGAAATTTGTTCATTGTCATATGTCTCTTCAGGAGCTAGTTTAGACTAATCAGTCAAATTTTCTATAGCACTTTAATATTTCTCTTCTAGAGTAATTACTTGTACCCTTTTCTTTCGAGGGTTCTTATCTTTAGTGCCAACAAGACGTCCACGTTTCATGTACGGTTTTAGTGTGCTATCATGTTATCCTTCAGGGATATTAATTCGTGCTGGTACATTTATAGCCGATACATGAGATTTTGTCACTTTCTTAATATCAGTGAATGCATATGGCAATTGATTTGCAATATTTTGCAAATGGATGATCATTTTTACTTCTTGCTCACATCTACTTGTGCGTGGATCATTAAAAGATGATAGATTCCATGTAATTTCACGTCGTTCTACAGGAAGTGATATTTTATCTCACCCTAACGGTGGGAAAACTGATTCATCAAAATGGCAATCAGCAAACCTTGCCTTAAATAAATCGTCCGTCAGGGGCTCAATGTATTTTATTATAGATGGGGAATCAAAACCAACATAAATTCCAAGACGTCTTTGTGATCCCATCTTTGTTCATTTAGGTGGAGAAATGGGGACATAAACAGCACAACCAAAAACTTTTAAGTGTGAAATATCAGGCTGCTGGCCAGAAACAAGTTACAATAGTGAATAATAATAAAATGAACTTGGTTGAATACGGACCAATGTAGCTGCATGTAATATTGCATGTCCCCACGCAGAAGTGGATAAACTTGACCTTAGAAGTAACGGTCTGGCAATCAATTGCAACCTTTTAATAAAAGACTCTACAAGTCCATTTGAGTATGCACATGTGCAACTGAATGTTCGACATTAATGCCCATTGACATGCAATAATCATCAAATACTTGAGATGTATATTCACCGGCATTATCAAGACGGATAGTCTTGATAGAGTAATCAGGGAATTGAGCCCTTAGTCTTATAATCTGAGCAAGAAGTTTGGCAAAAGCAACGGTTCGTGTTGACAGTAGACTTATATGTGACCATCTAGATGATGCATCTATCAAGACCATATAGTAACGAAATGGTCCACAAGGTGGGTCAATAGGTCCACAAATATCCCCTTGTATTCTTTGTAAAAACGTAGGGGACTTAAGATTAACTTTCATTGAAGATGGTCTTACAATTAATTTCCCTTGTGAGCATGCAATACACACAAAATCACGAGGTAAAAAAAATCTTATGGTTCTTTAGTGGATGCCCACGTGAGTTTCTAATTATTCGATGCATCATACTTGATCCAGGGTGGCCAAGTCGATCATGCCAAAGCATAAAAAGTTTTGGATCATTGAAATTATGGTTTATCGCAATGTTAGATTCTATGGCACTTATGTTTGCATAATATAATCTTGATGAAAAAACTGGGAGTTTTTCTTTCACATGCTTCTGGCATGAATCATTGGATGTAATACATAGATATTCCATATTTCCCTCATTCATAGTCTCGATATGGAAACCATTTAGACGCATGTCTTTGAAGCTTAACAAATTTCTTTTTGACTTGCTAGAATATAAAGCCTTTTTCATCAAAATATTTGTTCCACCCAGTAATATAATATTCGCTCTTCCGGAGCCCTCAATCATTTTTGTAGTACCAGAAATTGTACTAATATTTACTTTTGCTAATTTTAAGTTCGAGAAATATTTTCGATCTCGAAGAATTGTGTGCGTTGATCCACTGTCAACCGGACATATATCTCCACCGTTGGAGTTGTTTACTGCATCTATATTTTTCATATTTCTATAAACAAAAAAAGAAGTAAGAAACATTATGAAACTTAATTTATTAATTCGACATTATAATAGCAAAGATTTAGAAACATGAGAATACAAGCATTGAACTAAAATCAAACTTAGGAAAATAAAGTTCAAATAGTCTAAATTCCAACACAATCATTTTAGTTCTTTCCATTGACATTGTTAGCATCATCACCCCAAAACTTAATCCCATTGATTCCTTCATTTGGCTCGTTTAAGAAATTATCAACATCCAGATGAGTAAATTCCATTGGATCATTTTCATCTTCATCAATTTTACTGAAATCTGCAAGATTGATTTCTTTCTCTTTTCCTTTACCCTTGATAGATGCCTGGTAAAGGTCAATTAGGTGCTTTGGTGTACGACAGGTACGAGACCAATGCCCTTTTGCTTCACACCTATAGCAAGCCTCTTCATAATTCTTCGGATAAACTACTTTTACACCCTTTCCTTTATCTTATTTTCTGCCATTTTTGTTCCACTTCAAGTGGTATGGCACAACCTTCTTGTTGAAGGCATAATAATTAGGACCACCATGATCTCGAGTTTTACCATGACTATAACTACGACCGTGACCATGACCACGACCGCGACCATGACCGCGACCGTATCCTTGCCTATAGCTATTTGCATTCGCTTCAGGGAATGGCTGTGATCCAATAGGGTGGGAGTTATGATTTTTCATTAAGAGCTCATTATTTTATTCAGCAACAAGTAGGCATGAGATCAATTGAGAATATTTTTTAAAACTTTTTTTACGATACTGCTGCTGCAGGAGCATGTTCGTGGCATGAAAATTAGTGTATGTCTTTTCCAACATATCTTCTTCGGTAACATTATCTTCGTACAATCTCATTTGAGATACAATTCTAAACATTACAGAGTTATATTCGTTTACCGTTTTAAAATCTTGCAACCTCAGGTGCATCCAATCATAACGAGCCTTTAGGAGTATCACACTTTTTTATGATCATAACGTTCCTTCAAGTTTTTTCATAAAACAGCTGGGTCTTTTACTCCAAGATATTCAGATTTCATCCCTTCATGGAGGTGATGTCGAATGAAAATCATTGCCTTTGCTTTGTCTTGTTCGCTTGCCTCATTCTTCTCTTTGATGGCATGTGCAAGGTTCTTTGCACTCAAATGAATTTCAGCCTCAAGAACCCGAGTCAAATAGTTTCTTCCAAATATCAAGAGCAGCGAACTCAAGCTTGGTGATGTTTGCCATATGTCTGAAAAAGAAATATTATTTTAGAATATAATACACATACTCAAATCTACAAGTTTGAGTTTTATCAATTAAGCTTCAAGCCTAACATATTCTATTTTGGCTTCAAGCCTCATATTCAATCTATGTTTCGAGCTGAACATTTTCTTTCAAATTTTCTTCATGAAACTTCAGGTTCATCAAAAATATCGTCAAACTACAACACAATAATTTCTCGTGACAAGAAAAACATGATTTATTATTGGAAAAAAATAGTTTATGCAAGATTATTCTTTAAGAGAACAAACAGAATATAAATGCAAATCTATACCACAATGAAAAATCAAAATATCAAACGTCACGATAAAGTATATGATGAATTTTGTTAAATGATACAATAACAAAGCCAAGTACTTAAATCAATCAATGTTTGTAAAATAGGCTTTATGGTCGTTATAAAAAAAATGTAAGTAGTAAACAACCTTAACAAAGATAGTAGCAAAAGGAATTAAACATAACTAGTCCGAGTTCGGATTTATACACATTTACCATTAATAGAGTTTGATTTTTAGTCATAGCACAGTGAAGCAGAGGGCAGAATTAGCAAAAATCAAAATCTAAAAAGGCAATAAAATGAAAGGACAATGAGTGACCAAGAAAGATCTACAATATGCTGTGTACCAAGTTTTTTTTTTTTGAAATGAATGACTAATCATGAAGAGGCCTACAGGACCTCATATTGATACAAAAAAATATATATATATATATGATAAGAGAAGAAAGTCTACAGAATCTAATAAGACCTAAATTGATAACTCAAAATCAGTTAATGTAAATACATGTAGACAGACAATATTAGGAACATTGACTACCCATCCACATAAACATCATATAAATTATATATACACATATTCGTACCATAATATCCATTATTTAGGCACCACTAAAAAAATGTCCATCTTTGTTAAGGTACCAAGAAATGACCATTGATACACCATATAACAGTAGTGACATACAACAAAAAATCACAATATCTTTATGTCATAAGAAACTAATGCATGTGTAGGATCAAGAGCACAAATCATGAACAACCACCTTTATCAACCGAATTAGAAAAAACAAAATTTACCGGATGTTTAATTTATACCTTGATATCGATGAGTTTCCCTAAACGAATAATGGTTGCTTCATGCTGATAACGTGTTGTAAAGTGAAGAAGAACAATATAGGAATTGGAAGAAAAGGTGTTTCTTTTCTTATATTCATTCAACTAAAGAATGGTCATTTTATAGGCTTACAAGTAATACCAAGGGACATAGGTTAGGAAACCCAAAGGCCATACGTTATGGAAACTAAGGGCCATGAGTTACATGAGTTATAGAAATACAAATGGACATCCACCATATTTACAACATATAGTCATTTGTTGTCCACTTTAATGCATAAAGTGTGTAATAATCCAGAATTTATGAAGAAAAAATAATGAATTTTTTTAAATTAAATGCCCGACGGCAAGGGACAATTTTTTTTCTTCTAAATGCTGATGGTTAGGAATAAAATGGTCATGGACTTGGATCTATCAAATGATATAAGAACACCTCTTAGATACAATCATAAACCATTTTGCCGTTGTTGTATGTAAACCTCCCTTCCCCTCACCCCGATCAATATAGTTATTTTAATCAACCTCAAACTAACTTCCTCTAATTTACAAATGTCTACATCCACCTTCTCCATTTTCTCACATGGTTGTTGCTTGTATCGTCATTTTCTTCGAGCAAGAAAAAGTTCAGCAGCAACTACCATTGAAATTTTAAATGAATGGACTACATGGAGATCAAATTTAGCACAAGAAAAAATAATTGTATGGCAAATAGACAATCTATGTGAAAGACTCACTTTAGAATGCCATTAGTTTTATGTTCTTCTTTTTCTTATAGCGAGATGATTTCATAAGTAGTTTACTTTATTACTAGCTTATATCTTTTGTTGTAATGAATGATTGGATTTCCTTGGAATTTACTATAATGATACATGATGATGTTCTATCACATCCTAGAACCATAATACCAGAGGTCGGGCACAAAGCTAGGCCAAATACGTATACCAAGTACACTAGTACCCCGAGATACGATTATGGTTGTATAGACATTGGGGCTACTGCTACAATCCAACAGTCATAACTAGTTCAAGTAACCCTAGGTGTCTCAATCATAAGCAAATAAGTAAAGTACAAGAAGTATGATTATTTGAAATATAAAATAATAAAGCGTCACAAACTATAATATATAGATGATCATGAAGTTAGTAGTACAAAATGAAGAACTAGCAAGAATATAAATCATATATGATCAACTCTAGCTGCAGTCTAGAATACACACAAATCATGTCAAGCCCGCAGGTTAGATGTCAAGGTTCAAACACGAGCTAAACACGTGCTCGGTGGCTAAATGCTGCAAAAAAGTTATACATAAACTAGTGTTTAAAAGAAAGAACATCCATCTATTGCAAGTACCATAAAGGAAGCCAACTATGAACTAAAACCAACATGCAAGCATAATAAAGACAGAACTGAAACGACAACATGCACAACCAAGAATAAAGTAAAGGGACCTCAGAAAACATGAAAGAAAACTAAAAATATGTAAATAAACAGAAATATGTGAGCATGTACAAGATCATTTAAAGTAAACAAAAATATAATGTGAGTACATGACAAAGCGACGAATAACAAGAGAACATAGGGCTACTCTGGATCCAATCCACAAACTGTAACCAAACAAGGACTGGGTTGCAAATTGTCACACCCAGTACCAAAATACGAAAACGAACATAGCCAACTATCCCGTATAAGGTACAAAGATGTCATACGATGATCATGGATGTAACTAGACCTGGGGGTGCATACTACAACCAAGTCTCGTAGGGTCATACAGAGCATATATGTCTCAAACGTTCAAACAAAAATCAACAACTAATGAGAATATAAGATAAAGCAGTAATGCATCACCGACGCTTCATCAAAATGATCATAAGAACTAGCTTTACAATATGTCAGCTAGCACAGAGAGTCAACAGTACATAACTATAGTCAGCTGCAGTCTGATTAATTACAATTATGTAAGAAAACTAAATGCCCATAACGTCCGGTTAAACAAGTGCCGATGGCTAAATGCCAAGTACAAAATTGAAGATATCAGAGCGATGGAGAAAAAACCCCCTCGAGTCCTCCAACAACCATGCTTCTAGTATTCACCATCGTCGGGAAGAAAAGCTGGATCCTCGAGCCTTGCTACGAGATCTGGCCAAAGAAAACCAGCGAGGTCTGATCCCGAGTAACAAGTACCACAACGGAGCACTTATGAATGAGACAAAATCCAAGCAATAAAATATGACATGGGATAAGGATTATAGGCTTCTACCATATCATCGAGGCAATGCGATACTCTTACAACAAAACAAGGACAAATGGTGCCTTAATTGCGTCGAGATAAATTATGTCTTATAATCATTGTTAGGTTAATGGCTTCTGTTTGTAACTTCAGACCATAGCCTATCGTAGCACAATAGTCCAACCTAACAAACAAACAATGGCATGGGTTGGACCATGCACCATGATAGTCTATGTCCCTCGGCTACTAACAGAAGTAACAGATCACAATTAAGTCAGTTTACAGACAGCCAATCATTCCTACGGCTTCCTATAGTTCATTTGGGTTATCCCAATAATGCTTATATAGGAATCCCTCAGATCGTGTTGTATCTAAGCAGGGCTAACTAAACCAAATATATAACAGTGAACAATAGATAATAAATAGTAAGTGTTGGCCCCTTACTAGGCTACCGAGCCGAGTAAAGTCAGTAACAATTCCTTCATATAGGGAGAGGCTGGTTTGGTTCAGTACGGTAGTCAGATAGTACACTCCACTATGGTATATAATATACAGTATTTATTGTGACTGACCCGTACGTCAAGACCAGGTCTGGGTGACTTGTCATGCATGATCTCAAGATTCTATTCCCATCCAATGCTTCTACTAATTCAAGTTGCTTAGTTTAACCCTATGTTGATCTTAAAATCACATATCGTGATCACATTATCCTCCTCCTAGATGTCGTACCTTAGTACATGTAACCTAAGTATGATCCATATTGGCTCCTAGAGTCCTAAATCTAGATTTATCTTTAGTGTAATACATCAGACAAACCATCATCAAACTACGCTAATGTTACTGACCATTTACTATAACTTTGCTGAAATATGAATGTACTGACATACACCGCTTAGATTCTCGTAGCATGCAGTAATAGCACTTCAATGCTCATAGAAAATAGCACCTTGGTGCACCCGTAGATAGCATTTCAGTATACACACAAGAAGGTACCAGTACATATACGGGAAAATCAAATCAGGAACATAGCCAAATAAGGTAGTCATAAAAAATCTCTTAGCACTAGGCGCATGGCAAATCTGGCACGTGAATAAATATGGCGCATGAGCAAATATGGCGCATGACAAATCTGGCGTATGTGCAGGACAAGCAGACGCATAACCCCCATGCGCATATGAAGCCTATGTGCACATCAGGTATCTTGTTAAAGGGTATATGAGACAAGTTTCCATGGCCACTTGACATTTCTGCCACGTGGCCTCATGCGTGCATAGAGGTCGTCGTTCACAGACAATAACTTCAGTCATGAAAGTTATTGAAACTTGTCATGGCCACAACTTCCTTTTTAGAACTCGAAATACAGTAAAACAGAAGCCAAAACTACATAAAATTGAATTCTCTACCACGAACAACTAATTTTCAAAAATAAAATCTTTTGATAGATTATTTCCTTGAAAACCTATAAAAATTATAGTTTAGAAACTTAGATCTATACCAAAATAGTCATCAAATCCTAAAACACAAAGTACTAAACGTATAGAGAATGTAAAGATGCATAATATAGAAAAAAATTATTTAAAAAATCAAAGAAAATGAAATGAGCAAGTGGTCTCTCCATTAGTGGAAGATGTACTTGTCTAGGGTTGGTTGAGGAAGTAAATGAGATTGAATGAGGAGAGAGAAAGGGGAAAGAAAATATTTATATGGCGGTAGGAGTAGCTCAACTAAACCCTAATCCCTAACATATTCTAACCCAAATGGCTAATGCCATGCTCCATGTTACATAATTAAATAAAAGTTCGGATTACAACACGGTACAATATTCCATCATCGAAGCAGTGAACCACACCTACAACCAGATAAAGACAAGTGGTGGCATACTATTCCACGATGAGCCAATGTTACTGTAATCCCTTAAAAATCGATTAAAGTATTTTTTTATGATTCATCGAAATTACCTATTCGGGCTTCATGCCCTAAAGATTTATATATATGTTATAAATAGTTTCTTAAAGTCGACTATGACTAATAATTTTTCTATAAATATTTTTATATTAATTCTTTAGAATATTCTATTTTCGATGACGACTAATTTTCTTAAATCAATTCTCCTTTTTGACCTATTTTAATCAAATCACGATCATGACTAATCAAATTATTTTCTTTCCTCGATTATCGTGTCGACTCCCAAACTGGACTTCTATATATCAAACTAGACTATTTGACTATTCCAGACTTTATGGAATGGCCTGTTTCATCGTTTGGGATCATTTGATGCAATTTAGCTTCTAAACCATTTTGTGTCGATACGTTCGTATCGTGTACGTCGACTCCAAATAGTTTAGGCAAGTACAGTCCTTACTTATGTTTCTCAATACATTATAAATGCACCATTTTTCTGTCATGACATGTTTCGTATTACGACACGATTTGACATGTGATTGTTCTTCTTGATCATGATTGAGTTCCTTGATTATGATTCATAAGTCGTGATCGTGACTTGTTTATCATATATTGATCATGACTTATCATATATTAATCACGACTTATCGTTATTGATTGTTTCATGTCTCAGAGAGGGGAAATGTTAAGTAGATATGTGGTCACACCCAATTAATATCGTACATATCAAAAAATAGCACACATACACTTCACGTATGTCATGCCATATTTTTCTATCGTTAATAGCCATCTTCGGATGTGCCATATTACCCCAGCCGACCATATGTTGAACATGGTATTTCAATTGTATATGGTTCTAGTCGTGTTTTTTTATCATGATCATTCTCATAGTTGTTCATGTTATAGGTTGCATCGCATGACATTGTCCCATGTCACAAATTATGGTTTATTTATTTCTTGCATTTACTTTATTGCTTTATTTTGTATCTTGCGACATTTGTTTGGAGGGTTGTACTTTGCTCATTTTCTGACTGGATAGTTGACATATTAGGTCAGGGCTTGAGAACATGACTTGAATTGGATGATGACTCGAGGAAGATTCTGGAAGACTCTAAGAAGATTAGGACATATTACTTTTGATGTATCAGATGGTTGGAGTCAAATATATTGGATGTATGAGTTATTTCTTTGAGGATATGGATTACCGGATTTGTTTTCAGAGATGGAACATATAGATGTACTCAAAAGTGATAGTGGATGCTGTGATCGTGTGTTGGCTTGGTTTTATTTTTGTTTCTTTTCTAGTTTTATGATTGAGCAAAAGATTAATCTTGAGATTAATTGGTGACTATAGAGGCCTAGACAGCTAACTACTACTGATTTCGTGACGTAGGCTGGATGCGCTCACAACCCGTACGGGCACGAGATTTTTTATGGTGGCCTATACAGGTATATCTAATGGTGCTTAGGATTAGAATATCATTGGGATTCTGCGAGAATATGCATGCTCAATCATGAATTAGAAATTTTTTATTTTAACTATCTGCTTATTTCTTGTTATTAGAAGTTGAGTATTATTAAAATCCTATGCATATAATCCTTATATTAGTTGCTTCCCTAAATATTTCTAGTCATTTACCCTAGAATCTCATTATCTCCTCTTCTCTTTCCAGAATGGCTAAAGGAAAGAGAGTGACTCGGATACGTAATCTGGACATTGCTGGTTCCGGAAGATCATCTTCGTCTCGTCCCGTGACTTCTAAAGGGACCAAGACTCCTTCACCACTTTCACCTCATCCATCTCTCCCAACCTAATAATCCACCATGACCAATCATATTCCTGAGGAGACCAATCATATTCCTAGGGAGTTGCCTATCAGTGGAGAGTAGATGTTTGAGATTTTTAAAGGAATGAGGAGGCACATAAGATTCAGCCCGAAGCACGGAAATAGATAGCTGCAATGAAAGAAGGAATGAAGAACATTCAGTTAGCAACCTTGGCAGCAATAGATAAAGTAGCAAGTCAGGGAATTTCTGCATCTAAGGAAGGAACTATTTCGGATTTTAAGAAGATGGGTCCCCGTGAGTTTTGTGGCACTGAAGGGATATTATATGCTGATGAGTGGTTAGAAGACATAGAAAGGGTTTTACAAGTTGTACAGCTTCCTGATGATTTGAAGATAGAAGCTGCTGGACTCCAACTCTACGACTTAGCTAGAATTTGGTTTAGGAATGAACATAAGCTAGCAAACCCTAATCCGACTTGGGAGAAGTTTAGAAAGAAATTCAAGAGAAAATTATTTCTGGCCGTTGCCAAAGAGATTTTAGAGAGAGAGTTTCAGAATCTAGAGTAAGGTGATATGAACATAAGCGAGCAAACCCTAATCTGACTTGTAGTAGGACTTTCTTTTCCAGTTGATTCTAAATAAAATCATTTTCGATGATTCTCTAAACTACTATGTCTAAACTTTGATTTTGCTATCTTTTGATTCTTCCCTAACCACGACTATATTTAGATTCTATTTTTGGAAATATTACTAGTTTTTTGTTCAATATTTTGATCGTAACTAGATATAAATTCTTATTTTGACTCATTACCAGATTTCTTCGATTCTATTACTTTCATGCCTAAATAATTTCAACCATGAATACATTTTTGATTTCTAATCGTGCCTAACTCTTTAGCTTTGATCGTGCCTAGAGGACTTTGACTTTGATAGGTCTAAATTATATTGAACAATCACTCTATGCCTAGATTTTTGACTCTATCGTGACTTAAATGATTTTGACTATTCTTAGATGACCTTGGTCAATAATAAATCGTGACATACAATTTTGATTCATCTATATCATGCCTAAGCTCATGCCTAAACTTCTGACCTTCGATCATGCCTAGAAGCTTGGCCTTTAATTTTGTCTACATTCTATGGATCGGTCATCCTATACTTAGAGTTTTGACTTTATCATGACTTGATTCTATCATTCTAACCATAAGACTATGCTTAGATCGTGCCTAGATGATTTCATTAGTCATGACTGTATCGTGCCTAAAACGACTTTGACCATACTCTGATTCCGTCCTTAATCATACCTAAATGATCTAGGATTTCATCCTTGACCATTCCTAAGTAATTTAAAATTTATTTTTCATACCTAAATGAATTTAATCGTGCCCAGGTGATTTTGAATATATTAATAATTATGCTTAGCTTTTAATTTTAATTCTATTAATAGTTTGATTTAAATTTTGAGGACAATTTTTTTAAGGTGGGTAGATTTATAATTCTTTAAAAATCGGCTAAAGTATTTTGTTATGATTTATCAAAATTGCCTATTCGGGCTTCATGCCCTAAAGATTTATATATATGTTATAAATAATTTCTCAAAGTCACTTTTCTATAAATATTTTTATATTAATTCTTTAGAATATTCTATTTTTGATCACGACTAATTTTCTTAAATCAATTCTCATTTTTGACCTATTTAAATCAAATCACGATCATGAATAATCAAATCATTTTTTTCTCGATTATCGTGCTGACACCCAAATATAGACTGATATATATCAAACTGGACTATTTGGACTATTCCAGACATCATGGAATAGTTTGTTTCGTCGTTTGGGATTATTTGATGCAATTTAGCTTCTAAGCCATTTTGTTTCGACACATTCGTGTCGTGCACGTCGACTCCAACTATTTTAGGCAAGTACACTCCTTACTTATGTTTCTCAATACATTATAAATGCAACATTTTTATTTCATGGCATATTTTATATTGCGACATGATTTGACACGTGATTGTGCTTCTTGATCATGATTGAGTTCCTTGATTGTGATTCATAAGTAGTGATCGTGACTTATTTATCGTATATTGATCATGACTTATCGTATATTGATTACGACTTATCGTTATTGATTGTTTTGTGTCTTGGGAAGGGAAAATGCTAAGTAGGTATGTGGTCACACCCAACTGATATCGTACATATCAGAAATAGCACACATACACTTCACGTATGTCGTGCCATATTTTTCTATCGTTAATAGCCATATTTGGATGTGCCGTATTACCCCTGTCGACCACATATTGAACACGGTATTTCAATTGCACGTAGTTCTAGTCGTATTTCTTTTTATCGTAGTCATTCTCATAGTTGTTCATGTTGCAGGTTGTATCACATGACATTGTCTCATGTCACATATTCTGGTTTATTTATTTCTTGTACTTTATTGATTTATTTTGTATTGTGCGAAATTTGTTTGGAGGGTTATAGTTTGCTCCTTTTTGACTAGATAGTTGACATATTAGACCAGGGCTTGAGGACATGACTTGGATTGGATGACAACTCGAGAAAGATTCTGGAAGACTCTAAGAAGGTTAGGACATATTACTTTTGATGTATCAGATGGTTGGATAAAGTCAGATATATTGGATGTATGAGTTATTTCTTTGAGGACATGGATTATCGGATTTGTTTCCAGAGATGGAACATATAGATGTACTCAAAAGTGATACTGGATGCTGTGATCATGTGTTGGCTTGGTTTTTTTTCTTTTCTAGTTTCATGATTGAGCAAAAGATTGATCTTGGAATTAATTGGTGACTATCGAGGTCCGGGAAGCTAACTACCGCTGATTCTGCCGCGTAGACTGGACGCGCCCGTACCCAAACATGCTGGCACGGGGCATGACAGTTACATGCCATGATCAGGTGTAAATACAGTATACGTGAGCATATGTCACAGATACCAGATACCATATACAGGAACCATGTAGGAGAAGTACGTATACCGGGAACGAGGAGTGACACAGTTCATCTGCCGTACACAACTTAGCCTTTAATCATTAAATTCATTGGCACAAGTAAAACATTGACAAGACAGGAACTGGATAAGACAGTAACAAGACATGAAAAGATAAGAACATAAAATGGACTACATCCACCAACCACGCCCAAGCAATAAGAACAACTTGCTACATTAGCTAAATTGGGGTTCTCTCAAATCCTAGTTACTAACATATATAATTTGAGGGTTTTTATATTGGTTAACTGTCTGTAATCTTCCTAAATTATCCATACCAAAAGATAAGATAGATATATAGCAGGTACACCACCCATGAGATATATAC
Source organism: Iris pallida (assembly GCA_029216955.1). Lineage (NCBI taxonomy): Eukaryota > Viridiplantae > Streptophyta > Magnoliopsida > Asparagales > Iridaceae > Iris > Iris pallida. The sequence continues at coordinate 14,016,787 of JANAVB010018994.1, read as the reverse complement.
CCTAAAGAAAATGGTATCACACAACGATGAGCTCAGTATGCATCATACAACGGTGAGCCGTCTGCTCCATGCAATAATGAGTTAATAATAACAAATATAAGATATGCCCCACTCAATGTTGCGCTAAAAGTGTGTCCCTTACAACAGAGAGCTCCAAATCCATCCATGTTGGGGTCAAATTAAAGGGAATGCAAGTAATCGAAGAAACCTTCCCTCCTAATGAATATAGGTAATTAAGCTAGTTCTTTAATCCTTAAATTTTATTTAGGATTTCGGATGTGGTATTTTGCAAAATTCATCCTAGACATTATACTCCCTTCGGGGATATGCAAGACAAGACACGATTTACAATCACGTGTACAAGTACAAGACATGAGAACAACCACGTTATTCTAAAGAAGACAAGATGCACTATAACAAGCCACAACATAAAATACAATAACCAATAATTATGACTGCACTATGTGTCATGACCTGAACCCGCTTTTCGGATACGAGCATATGTCCAAGTCCAGCCTACGCTGTCACTCCCGTATTCCGTTATACGTATTTTCATTATACGTGTACGAATTTTTAACATTTGTCAGGTGGATCGTAGTTAGACATGTCTTGCTTAGTCTAGTCTTAGTTTAATCTTGCCTTAGTTTATTTGGTTTGGTTCAACATGAATTGGCTTGGCTTGGCTTGGCTTGGTTGGTTTGAGGTGGAGAGGTTTGGTATTTAAGTCAACTTCTCTCTCTCTTCTCCATAACTTTTATTTATTTCTTCTCATCTTCTTCATTTACTCCTCTCCACCTACACCCAAGCCCTAGGCAAGTGCAACTTGATTCATAATGGATCTTAAATTTTATTGTTCCTTTGTCTTCCTTGCTTTATTCTAAGCCTCTTTAGAACTTGGAGATTTTGGTTTTGAAGGTTACATTTTTGTAAATCTAAGTTTATAGTTTATTCGGCTTTTCTTGGTTTTGATCTCTTAAACTTTATTATTTTCGAAAACTAATGGTTCTATGTTGTAGAAAATTTAATTTCATTCAGTTTAGACCTTTATTTTGCCCAATTTTGAGTCCTTTAGCCCAAGTTATGGACATTAGAAGTTTTAAAATACCATGGCCAAAAACTTGCTGGTAGGGATGATACCTCGCGCACCTTGCACACCTCATGCGCACCTCGCGTGCCTTTTTGTTCGCACACATTTTGGTCCGCGCACCTTGCACCTCGTGCACCTTGCATCTCGTGCACCTTTTGGTCTGCGCACCTTGCACCTCGCGAACCTTTTGGTCCGCAGAGCTTTTACCTCGTGTACCTTTTAGTTCGCGCACCTTATACCTCGTGTACCTTTTGGTCCGTGCATCTTGTACCTCGCGTACCTTTTTGGTCCGCATACCTTGCTCCTCGTGCACCTTTTGGTCCGCGCACCTTACTCCTTGCGCACCTTTTAGTCCGCACACCTTGCACCTCGTGCACCTTTGGTCCGTACAACTTGTACCTCACGCACCTTTTGGTTCATGTACCTTACATCTCGTGTACCTTTTGGTCTGCGCACCTTGCACCTCGTGCACCTTTTGGTCCACGTACTTTGTACCTCGCGTACCTTTTGGTTCATGCACCTTACATCTCGTGCACCTTTTGGTCCGTGCACCTGGCACCTCGTGCACCTTTTGGCCCGCAAACCTTGTACGTCGCGCACCTGGCATCTCGCACACCTTTTGGTCACCTTGCACCTCGTGTATCTTTTGGTCATCTTGCACCTCGTGCACCTTTTGGTCCGCACACCTTGCACCTCTCGTACCTTTTGGTCCGCGCACTTTGTACCTCGTACACCTTGCAAACTCAAAACATAAAAGTTGTACATCTTTTTCTTTGCTTCAAGAATCTTCCTGTCTCACTTTAATTAGAGTTTATATGTGACTTATAGTTTTAATCACACATGTGTGTTCTCGATCTTCTTTGCATGTTTTTCTATACTTGGCCTAAATTGCGACGACCCGTCTTGACACTTGATAGTCTTGAGATAGTAACTTGAACTTGACTTGAACATGATAATATGAACCCGTCTTGATAACTATTGATAAGTGGCCCGTCGAGGCGCACTCCAGACAAGTACTATTGATATGAAAAGTAACCTGACATAACATGTAAAATCTTGAAAGGTTGTTGCGATAGCTACCCTGATTTTCTAAGTAACTCTTGTCTTGACACTGTGGTTGACTTTCTTGATTGTGCCTATACAAGCTACCTGTCTCGTCTTACATCATGTCTAGGACATGGATTCCTGGTTACCACGGTCAGGAATTCACAATGAATCTGACTAGGTTAATAACTAGATTGATCAAGTAGTTCATATAGAGAGATTTTTCCCAGTTATAGGCAATCCCGTTATCCCGGCCACACTTGAGGGATTTGTAGCCTGCCGACGAGTAGGGCACATTTCCAGCCCACTGTCATGTGGGGCACTTCTTGATAACTTAAGTACTGAAAGTACACCAGTAATCTTGATAATTCTTATAAATCACCTCACCTGGATAACCTGGATAGCTGCAGGACTTGTGACTGCGGGAACATCTCATTGCATCTTGCTAGTAACTAGGCCTGTGATATCCCTAGTTAGCTAATGATAGTAAGCCGTAGGACTTGATTGGCCATGCATGAATGCTTTCTCGTGATTAGCATGAGAATTATATTCCGTCTCTTAATGCAAGCTATTGTTTTATTCTAACCTTGTCTTCTCGTCATTTAAACATGTTCATTTATTTATTCTTCTATTTTATTATCTGCTGTTTTTAGTTCTTTAGTGAAGCCTCCCTTGTGGTACTTACTCTTTCTGGGGTCTGACCCAGCTGATTTTTGTATGGCCAGATTTCGGAGTGATACCAGTAGATCTTTCTGCTTATCAGCCAGATGGTGAACACTAGACGTAATCCTAGCAACGAGTGGGTTTCTTATTTTTATCTTCCACTCTATTGTAAATTATTCTTTTGAGGCGTTTAGCCACCGAGCAAGTGTTAGCTCGTGTTGAAACTTAATACTTGTTTGCCTAAGGGCTGTAACATAATTGACAAATCTTAGGGTTGATCATATATGACTTAACTCTTGCTAGTCTCGCATTTTGTATGACTAGCTTTATGATCATCTGAATATGTAATGTTTGGGACGCCTTACTTTGTATGTCTGATGATCTAACATCTTGCACATTTATTTGCTTGCTTGAGGTTGATACACTAGGCTTGTTCTTGACCATAGAGACCGATGGATTGTAGTTTAACCCTCATGTATCTAGACAGCCGTGACCGTATTGCGAGGTAGGTTGCACTTCAATGTACGTAGCTGGCTGTGTCTGTCCCCGGCTCTCAAATATTCTGGTTCTGGGGCGTGACACGGTTTAAGTGGTGGCCCATGCATGTCTTATAAATCAAGATGTATGAGGGTTTTACCGAATAGATGTCTCAATCAGCATTCGCCCTTGATCTCTACTCGTGCTTTCTAATCTTCCTGAATCTTGGCCTGATAAGGTGCTTTATCCTTGATCTATCTTGGTCCTTCCTTATTGTTTCCCATGTTATTTTCTTCAGTGACATTGTTCCTGGTCCTGTCGATCAGCCGGGTGGAGCACCTCCAGAGAACCAGCAACAAATGAACCAGCCGCAACATGGGGACCAAACCCAGCACTCAGGGGCAGCATCCCGAGTCATACCTTCTGGAGAGCAAGAGCCGCTAGTTCAGTCTAGCATAGTAAAGAGAATCAAGGTAGCTCAATCAACAGATTCTAAGCTTCAACGGCTTAGGACAGAATGTGAAGTAGAAAGAAGAGCATAGTTATATATTCATGAAGATGGCACGCTCCGACATGGAAGACGTCTTTGTGTACCCAATGGTAACATTAGGCAGGAGATCATGGCAGAGGCTCACAGTTTACAGTATTCAATTCATCCCAGTAGTACGAAGATGTATCGTGATATCAGTCAGCATTTCTGGTGGAATGGCATGAAGAGGGAGATAGCTCGGTTTGTCTCTCGTTGTTTAGTTTGCCAACAAGTTAAAGCTAAACATCAGAGACCAGCTGGACTTCTTCAACCTTTATCGATCCCAGAATGGTAATAGGAGCACATTACCATAGATTTTGTAACTGAATTACCTAAATCTCCAGCTGGAAGATATGCTATCTGGGTTATAGTTGACCGACTCACGAAGGTAGCTCACTTTCTCCCTTTCAAAATTGGCCAGTCAACGGATCAGCTTGCAGAGATGTATCTTAGACAGATAGTCAGATTGCATGGAGTGTCAGTCAGTATCGTATCGGAGATGGATTAAAGATTTATATCGCACTTTTGGCGGAGTCTTCAGGAAAGTTTGGGAAGTCGTCTCAAGTTTAGTTCAGCTTATCATCCGCAGACAGATGATCAGTCAGAGCGCACGATTCAAACTCTTGAAGATATGTTGCGATCATGTACACTTGACTTCGGTGGTTCGTAGGAAAATTACCTACATCTAGTGGAGTTCTCCTACAATAATAGTTTTCAGGCCAGTATCCAGATAGCACCATTTGAGGCACTGTATGGCAGAAAGTGCAGATCACCTTTAGCCTAGGATAATGTAGGCGAGAGGCAGATGCTTGGTCCAGAAAAGGTTACGCAGACTATCGAGATGGTCAGACAAGTTAGAGATCATCTTCGAGTTGCACAAGATTGTCAGCGTCATTGGGCCAATTCTCATTGGCGTCCTCTTGAGTTTTCTATCGGCGACCATGTATTCCTTAGGATCTCGCCTACCCGTGACGTCATTCGATTTGACATACGGGAAAAGCTTAGTCCTAGGTGTATATGGCCATTTGATATTCTCGAACGAGTAGGTGATGTGTCCTATCGTCTCGCTCTTCCGCCATCGTTATATGAGGTACATGACGTATTCCATGTATCTCAATTACGATGGTACATTTCGGATCTGAGCCATGTCCTTGATCATTCAAAATTGGTTGTTGGTACCAATCTTTCGTATGAGGAAAGGCCCGTATCCATATTGGACCGAAAGGAGAAGATACTCAAGAACAAGACTATTAGTTTAGTCCGTATTGCTTCGGGTCATCACTTTTTGGGTGAGTCAATTTGGGAACGTGAGGATGATATCCGATCACGATATCAACACATGTTTGACTCATAAGGTATAATGTCTTTCTTATACCTTATGCTTTTAATTTCTTGCTTGCATGAATAATCGCTTGATTGACTACTAGTATTAGTGTAACTTGTTCCGACACCTCTAGCCTCTTAATTAAATTTCGAGGATAAAATTCTTTTAAGGTGGATAGAGCTGTCACTCCCATTTTTCGTTATAATTAATTTTATTATACGTTTACGAATTTTTGACATTTGTCAGGTGGATCGTAGTTAGACTTGTCTTGCTTAGCCTAGTCTTGGTTTAATCTTGCCTTAGTTTATTTGGTTTGGTTCAACATGACTTGGCTTGTCTTGGCTTGGTTGGTTTGAGATGGAGAGATTTGGTATTTAAGTAAACTTCTCTCTCTCCTCCATAACTTTCATTTATTTCTTCTCATCTTCTTCATTTACTCCTCTCCACCTACACCCAAGCCCTAGGCAAGTGGAACTTGCTTCATGATGGATCTTAAATTTTATTGTTCCTTTGTCTTTCTTGCTTTATTCTAAGCCTCTTTAAAACTTAGAGATTTTGGTTTTGAGGGTTACATTTTTGTAGATCTAAGTTTATAGTTTATTTGGATTTTTTGGTTTTGATCTCTTAAACTTTGTTATTTTCGAAAACTAATGGTTCCATGTTGTAAAAAATTCAATTTTATTTAGTTTAAACCTTTATTTTGCCCAATTTCGAGTCCTTTAGCCCAAGCCATGGACGTTAGAAGTTTTAAAACACCATAGCCAAAAGCTTGCTGGTAGGGACGATACCTCGCGCACCTCGTGTGCACCTTTTCGTTCGCGCACCTTTTGGTCCGAGCACCTTGTACCTCGCGCACCCTTTGGTCCGCGTACCTTATACCTCGTGCACCTTTTGGTCCGTGTACCTTGCACCTCGGGCACCTTTTGTTCCGTGCACCTTGCAACTCGTGCACCTTTTGCTCCGCACACCTTATACCTCACGCACCTTTTGGTTCGTGCACCTTGTACCTCGTGCACCTTTTTAGTCAGCGCACCTTGTACCTCGTGCACCTTTTGGTCCGCACACCTTGCATCTTACGTACCTTTTGGTCTGTGCATCTTGCACCTCGCGTACCTTTTGGTTTGTGCACCTTGGACCTCGCGCACCTTGCATCTCGTACAACTTTTGGTCCGCGCACCTTGCACCTTGCGCACCTTTTGGTCCGTACACCCTGCACCTCGGGTACCTTTTGGTTCGCGCATCTTGTACCTCGTGCATATTTTTGGTCCACGCACCTTGCACCTCGTGCACCTTTTGGTCCGCGCACCTTGCACCTGGTGTACCTTTTTGGTCCGCACATCTTGCACCTCGCGCACCTTTTAGTCCGCGTACCTTTCACCTTGGACACCTTTTGGTTTGTGCACCTGGTACCTCGCGTACCTTTTTGGTCCGTGCACCTTGTATCTCGCGCACCTTTTGGTCATCTTGCACCTCGTGCACCTTTTTGTCACCTTGCACCTCGGCACCTTTTGGTCACCTTGCATCTCGTGCATCTTTTGGTCCGCGCACCTAACACCTCTCGCACCTTTTGGTCCGCGCACCTTGCACCTCGTACACCTTACAAACTCAAAACATGAAAGTTGTAGATCTTTGTCTTGACTTCAAGAATTTTCATTTCTCATTTTAATCAGAGTTCATATGTGACTTATAGTTTCAATCACACATGGGTGTTCTCGATCTTCTTTGCATATTTTTCTATTCTTGGCCTAAATTGTAACGACCCGACTTGACACTTAATAGTCTTGAGATAGTAACTTGAACTTGACTTGAACATGATAATATAAACCCGTCTTGATAACTATTGATAAGTGTCCCATCGAGGCGCACTCCAGATAAGTACTCTTGACATGACAATTAACCTGACATAACGTAAAATCTTGAAAGGCTGTTGCGACAGCTATCCTGATTTGCTAAGTAACTATGGTCTTAACATCGTGGTTAACTTTCTTGATTGTGCCTATACAAGCTACATGTCTCGTCTTGCATCATGTCTAGGATATGGATTCCTGGTTACCACGGTCAGGAATTCACAATGAATCTGACTAGGTTAATGACTAGATTGATCAAGTAGTTCATATAGAGAGATTTTTTTTTCAATTACAGGCAATCCTGTTATCCCGGCCACACTTGATGGACTTGTAGCCTGCCGACGAGTAGGGCACATTTCCAGCCCACTGTCATATGGGGCACTTCTTGATACCATAAGTACTGAAAGTACACCAGTAATCTTGATAACTCTTATAAATCTTGTAAATCACCTCGCCAGGATAACCTGGATAGCTGCAGGGCTTGTGACTGCGGGAACAACTCATTACATCTTGCTAGTAACTAGGCCTGTGATAACCCTAGTTAGCTAATGATAGTAAGCCGTAGGACTTGATTGGCCATGCATGAGCATGAATGCTTGCTCGTGATTAGCATGGGAATTATATTCCGTCTCTTAATACAAGCTATTGTTTTATTCTAACACTGTCTTTTCGTCATTTAAACATGTTCATTTATTTATTCTTCTATTCTATTATCTGCTGGTTTTAGTTCTTTAGTGAAGCCTCCCTTGTGGCACTTGCTCTTTCTGGGGTCTGACCTAGCTGGTTTTTGAATGGCCAGATTTCAGAGTGATACCAGAGGATCTTCCTGCTTATCAGCCAGATGGTGAACACCAGACGTAATCCTGACAACGAGTGGGTTTCTTATTTTGCTCTCCCACTCTATTGCAAATTATTCTTTTGAGGCGTTTAGCCGCCGAGCAAGTGTTAGCTCGTGTTCAAACTTAATTCCTGTTTGCCTAAGGGCTGTAACATGATTGACAAATCCTAGGGTTGATCATCTGAATATGTAATGTTTAGGACGCCTTACTTTGTATGTCTGATGATCTAACATCTTGTACATTTATTTGCTTGCTTGAGGTTGAGACACTAGGCTTGTTCTTGACCATAGAGACCGATGGATTGTAGTTTAACCCTCATGCATCTAGACAGCCGTGACCGTATTGCGAGGTGTGTTGCACTTTAATGTACGTAGCTGGCTGTGTCTGTCCCCCGCTCTCCAGTATTCTGGTTCTGGGGCGTGAGATACGCCGCAGTGTCGACAGTAGAACGTTGTCTATAAACTTACGATCACAGAAGTTTAGAACTATCAAGGCAATCTATGTCTCATCCACAGAAATCAGAAGATACAACTAACTCAAATGAGTAACGAATAAATACCGAAGGACAGAATAATGAATGATAATATAACTGAAGTCTCAAGTTATCAAGAATTTAAGTCATGTCCAGTGGACCAAATCCACTACCAGTAGATGGAAGTAAAATAGAGACATGAAAATGAAATAACAGGATCCAACTATGCTAAACATCAAATGACATCATCAGCTGCAGTGGTACCATGATACATCTCGTATACCTGCTCGTCTGCACCTAGGTCAACCTCAGCTAAACCTGAAGAGATCATCAGGTCCTCAGATGACTAGCAAGATACATAAAAATATGCCTACTACTATAACAGTAACATGTATGGAAGATAAGAACAGTGCAAGAAGAACATCTAAGAAGCTACATGTCATGTGGAAAATGTAATACTAGACTTGGCTAACAATCAATCGAATAACTCCTATATATTGTAGTACAATGCAAGATACTTCCAATCTATAGTATGTCTCAATTGTAGTACAATGTAAGATACTCTCAATCGAGAATAGCCAATCCTAGTATCAATCTTCTCTCCTACAAGATCCGGTCAAGTCAATTAATGGCATAGCGACAGTACTGGAAAATAATAATCTTAAGAAATGTACAAGAATATGAAGATCTAAGATGACAAGCAATAATGGAAAAATAAGAACAATTCTACGTGCACGTGTAACGAGGAAACATGTAAAGCAGTAGACGACAATCCATGTACAATATGAGAAGAAAAATAACATGGAAAGATAAAACATGTAAATACTACATAATTTCGGCAATGTATACTTGCATGTGGTCCTGAGCTGCTGGTACGGGTTAGAGTCCGAATCGGAGCCCAGGTAACCTATTTAATGAATTACCATGTCAATATGCAATTGCATTCAAAGATTAACAATCTACTTAAATATTAGCCTTGTCCCATTGCCAACCCCCTTGGTTTAGATTCTATATATTACGGCTTGGTTCACTACCCTACTGCTCACATACTTTTAGATTCATTGGACTCATGTTTGTGGTATATTCTTAACTATTACATGGGACATAGTTCTCTATACACGAGTCTATGTATATTCCCTTTTACTTTGGATTGTATACTATGACTCAATTATGCTCATTGGTATTTCCGCATTATCTACCTGAACCATATTGACCAGTAATCACCAAAACCTCCGTTGCCTTCTCTTTGCCTATGTGGTACACCCAAGACAATTACTACACTTGCAACAGTCTCTACCTACTGCCATACTGTCATGTCCCAGAACCAGAATACTGACAAGTGGGGACGAACCAGACCAGCTACATAATACCAAAGTACTCAAGTACTCTGAAATAACGTATAAACTGTCAAGACATGGGAGTTACTACTACAAGCCAACAGTCAATCCTAGGTCGAACGATCCTAAGTATCTCAATCACAGGCAAAAATACAAAGTACAAGAAGTATGATCATCAGACATAAAATAGTAAAGCGTCCCAAACTATATATACATGGATGATCATGAAGCTAGCAATACAAAGTGAAGAACTAGCAATAGTAATAGTCATACATGATAAGCTCTAACTATAGTCTAGAATACGCACATCATGTTTAGGCCCGTAGGCTAAATGTTAAGATCTATAACACGAGCTAAACACGTGCTCGGATGCTAAACACCACAAAAGAATAATGTACATAACTAGTAGGAGAATGAAATAGAAAATTCCACTAAGGTACTTTGGTGCTCCGAGCAGTCACCGTCGAGTAGATGGTACGGAAGATCTTCCTGAATCTTCTCTCGGATATGGCCAAACAAAACCAGTGGGGTCAGACCCCTAATAGTAAGTACCACAAAGTAAGCCAAACTATGAACTAAAACCAATAATAACTAATATAGCAATGGATAGAGACAAAAATAAATAAATGAGGATCGAGACTCGTGCACTACCAATGCACTTATGCCGAGAATAGAAAAGACAATAAGCAAAACAACATGGAGCATAAAGTAATTAAAGTGTGACATAATATAAAGTGTGGACATGTAAAGTAAATGGAAGCATGTGAATACGTAAGACAAACTGGACATATGAGCATGTGAGATATCTGAACATGTGAGTATGTGAGATAATTGGACATGTGAGCATGGAAGACAACTGGGACATGTGAGCATGTAAGGTAACCGGGCTATGTAAACATGTAGGATAACTGGGACATGTGGGCATATTAGATAACTAGGGCTTGAGTGCATGTGAGAACTATATAGAACGACAAATGATAAGATGACTTGGAAACTATTCCGGAACCCAAGTTACAGCCCGTAAACCAAACAAGGACCGGAGTTGTAACCCTTCTCCTGAACAGAACTTAGTCTCTAATCAATGTACAACACAGGAATCATGTATAGCATGTTAGTACTAAATAGGACGATAAATGACAAGATAACTAAGAAACAATTCCAGAACCCAAGTTACAACCCGTAAAACAAAAAAGACCGGGGTTGTAACCCTTCTCCTGAACAGAACTTAGTCTCTAATCATTTATCGGCAAAAGTAAAGCATAAACAATGATGTACTGAAGTAAACAAATCCGGACACTGCCTAGACAAAACTAGACTAGACTGGACTCCATACAACAATCATGGCCAAATAATGAGTACGGCTTTATACATTAGCTAATTAGGGTTATCATAATCCTAATTACTAATAAGATGCAGTTTTGAGAAATCCAATCCAGTTACCTGCCCTACAGACTACCCGACTTATCTAGACCAAAAGAAAAAGAAAGTAATGGTGGATACATCGCCCGGGAGACAAATGTATCCTAAGATCTAATAGTGGGTACATCGCCAAGGAGATAAATGTATCCTAAGTTCTAATAGTGGGTACATCGTCCATAAGACAAATGTACATATAAAAGGTGCAACACTCGACGGTGCGCTAGAAGTGTGCTCATCATGACATATAGCTCCAAATCCATTCCGGTTGGGGTCGGGACAAAGGGCTTGCAGGCAACCAAAAAATTCTTCTCTTCCAATGCATCTAAGTAATCAAGCTAGTTGTTTAGTCCTTAACATTTTCTTGTTGGATTCTGGATGTGGCATTCCGTAGAATCCATCCTAGACATGTTATGCAAGACTGGACAATACAAAAAAGTGCACTATAATAAGCCACAACAAGAAAATATAATAAACTTGAAGCTAGGAGTGCGCTACGACGAGCCACTATAGATAAAATAGAAAGTATGCCATGATAGGCCACTATCACGTAAATAAGAGAAGACATGTACAAGAGTGCACTACGATGGGTCACTATCTAGTAAGCAAAGAAGACATGTAACATGAGTGTGCCACGACGGGCCACTATCTAAGAAGACATATAATATGGGGGCGCCACGACGAGCCACTATCTAGTAAGCAAAGAAGACATAATATGGGTGCGCCACGATGGGTTACTATCTAGATTATCAAGATGAGATAATATTGTCATGTTCAAGTTGAGTACAATATTGATAATTTATCAAGTTGGGTCGTCGTATTTTAGGTCAAATATAGAAAACATCCAAAGAAGATCAAGAACAATAATTGAAATTATCAGTTGCATATAAACTCCAATTAAAGTAAAATAAGAAGATTCTTGAAGCCAAGACAAAGATATACAACTTTCATGTTTTGAGTTTTTCAAGATTCTAGCTACAAAATAGCTTAAATAAGCAAAAACAGTCATTTAAGGCAATCTGCGCACGGGCGCACTGCACACGGGCAAAAATGCCCACGGTGCAAGGTGCACGCATGCATGTGTTTGCCATTGATTGTAAAAGTACAGAAAAATTATCGGAGGACTGAACTTAGACTCACAATACAAACTCGCTTGTACAAAGAAAGCCTATGGATGAAAACCTAGGTACAACAATCTAAGTACAATTGTTTATTTTAGATTCTGGAGGTGACGATAGAGGCTCGGAAAAGCGACGACAGCTCTACCTTACTCCTTGGACGATCGGGTACAGCCTTGGCTCTGGAGAAGAAGTACTTGGCGTTGATGAAGAAATGCTTTCTTTGTTCTCTCTGTAGGCTCCTCTGTCCTTTGATCTCTGTGTATTCTCTCTCTGATTCTCTCTGGATCCGGATCGGGGGTCTTTTGCAAGGGAATGGCACCTCGCTATTTATAAGAGTGGAGGGCATCATTAGGTTTTGCAATGATGGCCCATTCTCAAAAGTCGACGGTCTGAAAGTTAGTTAATCTGGGCCGTCCATCTTGCATATGATAGATTTAAGCAATTAATGTGATTGCATTAAATCTCTGTGGATAATAAATGCTAATTGCCATGAATATTCGTGACTTGTAATGGCCTGCCATGTGTCTAATTTGCTCAATTTGATTTGATCTGGGCATTTATTACAACAAATCTGATTAGAATTTGTTAACACCCATAATTCCAGGAAGATAAGACTGCCACGTGTCTCGATTATCTTGGCAGAGCCGCAGATGAGTGGGCCGCATGAAGATGGGCAGCCGCATAGGGATGAACAGCCGTATGAAGATGGGCAGCCGCATGGGAATGGGCAGCCACATGCTGATGGGCGGCCGCATAAGGGATGCAACCGCATGCTGATGGGCGGCCGCATAAAGGATGCAGCCGCATGAAGGTGGGCGGCCGCATAAAGGATGCAGCCGCATGAAGATGGGCGGCCGCAGCCGCATGCCTCGGGATTAGATGGATTCTGCCATCTGTGAGAAGATTTTCTCCTCTTTCCTAGGGATGCGCCATTACGTCAGTCATTATTGCGCCTTTTTATCAGAGCTGTCATTTGTCAGAGCTATCAGCCGTCAGGGCATTAAATGCAGTAAAAGACGAAGGGAAGAAGCTGTTGAAAGGCCACGTGGCTCCTCTCTGGGCCGCATGGAATTATTCGAGCTGCATAGACTCTTGAGCCGCATAGATCTCTGAGCCGCATGGGCTCTCTGAACCGCATGGACTCTCTGAGCCGCATGGGGATCCTTGGCCGCATGAACCTTTCTTTATTTTTTTCCATGCTTCTACAAGACCTCCTTCAAAGTTTTCAATTTACAAAATTGAAATACTTTGAATAAGAAGCATGGCTATGTATAAACTCCTCTGGCTGCATAGGATGTTCTGGCCGCATGGGTGTCTCAGCCGCATAGCCCCCTCAGCCGCATGGCCATCTGAGCCGCATGGTCGTTCCAGCCGCATGGCCATCTGAGCCGCATGGGCTCCTTGCCACGTCTTCATGCCGTGTGTGCAAATCTTTTGCATTGATTGCCTTTGATTTGCTGTCAGATTCAAGGCCACTTTTTGGGGCAGGATCCCAAGAGTTTGGCCTTTACTTTAGTCAGTTCGTCTTGATAACCGAAGAGTCGGTTTTCCTGCCGTACATGGATCGAAGCGCCCTCCTTTTTGCCTATAAATATAAGCATGTTCAGTCGGATAGATTTTTTTACTCTCTCTCTCGTCTTCAACTTTTGCTACCCTGATTTTCTGTCTCTGTCTTTCTTCTCCGACCGTCGGACGACCATGGCCTCCAAGTCTTCCAAAGCTGCCTCTGCGAAGGGAAAGAAAGCGGCTTCTTCGTCGGCTACGTCGCCTAATGTGCACCCTGACGTCCACCCTACTTTTAAAGGTAAGGATTGGATGGAATATTGAATGCTTCGAACCCTAAAAACCATGGCTCTGTTGCATAATTTATGCACAAGCCTTCATCCTTCGTCTTTTTTGAACTGCCCAAGTTCAACATAATGAAGCTGCATATGTTGCATGGGCCGCATGACCTTCTCATATCCGAGCCGCATGGAGCATGCCCTGTGTTTGAGCCACATGAGAAGGGCTTGAGCCACAGGAGCACTTCTGGATTTGAACCGCATGAAGTCCCATTGAACGGGACCACATGAGCTCTTGATGATCTGGACCGCATAAAGCTTCGCTAAGTCGTGCCACATAAGCTCATCTGCTGAATAAAATCGCATAAGCTCAACCGCACCGCATAGGCTCTATCGTAGCAGTACCGCATGAAATCAAACTGAATTGGACTGTATAAGGCTACTTTGAATCGGGCCGCATAGGCTCTATCGAAGCAGTGCCACATGAAACCCAACTGTATTGGGCCGCATAAGGCTACGTCGAACTGAGCCGCATAGGCTCATAGGAGCTTTTTTAAGAAACTTCAAGTGGTTTCATTTTAACCATTTGTTAATCCTGTTTCTTTTGTTCTTTCTTCAGTGAATCTGCCGATCAACCCAGCAGGAGAGCTTTTGGTGGGTTCAGCTTAATATGCCATGGGTGTACAACTCGACAACTTGGTTCGACGTGTGTCAGATCAACTTCCCGACGATGAGCCTTTGGAGAGGGTGAGCGCCATCAATAACCAGCCTTTCCACTTTCTTTGTACTATGATGAACTCGGGAAGGCTGGAAGGAGAGTATCTGAAACCAGCCTTTCTTTTTGGGGATGCTCTATCCATAAAGAACCCCCGAGTGCTGGACATTTTTGAGAGCTGGGACTTTACTGTGGACGGGGTAGAGATCCATATTCCCGAAATGGAATGTCATTTTTCCCTCTCGTGGTTCAATATGGTACCGTTGAGCAGGCGGATGGTGGGCTCCCTAACTCTAACCCAATCGGGGATGTTCGTAGGCAACATCTATTATAATAAGAATATTAGGTCAGCATATGCGAGCAGGGACTCGGTCAGTCGGAGCGTGATGGGACTAATTTCGGGTACTTTTATAAACGTATCTGGTCCCAACTTCACGTTTACTCTAGCCAATACCTTCCTGAATCAGCTCGCTCGCAAGGGGTCTTATCCTGTTGGCAGGTTGTCGCTGTTGAACTGGATAAACCCCATCCCTACGTGGGCCAACCTGATCTCATGGATCCTGAGGAAATACGAGGCATTCCTTCGGGAGATTGACCTCTATTATGCCATCCGGGGCACCTGTTACGGGTTACCCATCAACAAGCCGTTGTTCATGGCTCTTTTGGAAATGTATAACCGGAGGACAGGAACTTTCTTCGCACCCAGAGGGGAGTTGGGACTTGCTCTCCATGAAATGTATGCTGTTTCTAAGCTGCCATGGGGGGCGAGGCCTTCGAAGTATACACCCCGACAAACGAGGAATTTGAGGATCTGGATCGACGATTCCCGGGTTTCGTTGCCGTGTACCGGGAACTGCTATGCCACCACAGTATTTGTCACCAAATGGCTATCAAGAAGAACAATAGCTCAGAAGGGAACGCTCTCCATACCACGTCCTGGGTCTCATATCTTTTCAAATTAAGTCCCTCTGGCCGGGTTTCTTCCCGAGGTCCTCAAACCCAGGAGGAGATAAAAAACCTGATGTCGAATGCCAAGAGGTCGAGGTCCACCAGTGACAAATTTGGGAGTCGTACTGACTCCTTCAGCTATTTCTACCACGGTCCCCGGCAGATGTCTGAGAAAGCGCTCTTGACCGGATTTTTGATGGTGTGGCTACGGAACTGCGTAGTCTCGGGAGGGACAGGTTCGATTGAAAGGATCAGCCGCCACTTCATCCTCTCGGCCGTGAAGCTAGTCTTCAGAGTCAGGCTGGCCCTTCTTCCGGCCATGGTGTGTAGCATACACCACGGCCTCCGTGCCTTTTCATCCAAAGTCATTGTCCGCGAGACGACACTGGACTTTGAGCGAATAGAGCTACCCTACCATTATCTAATGGGGTGGCTATTGATGCATTATCGGTCGTTGATGAGGCCCGGAGCAGAAGATGGCGTTACCGATGATGACGCTTTCCTTTTCCGATACCATCGTCAGTCTTGGGAATATGACACCATGCCAGCCTGTCGGAGGGCGTTGGCGAGAGTAGACGGACACGACTTCTTTGTGTCTGTTCCTCAATTTACCGCTAGAGAAGTGAGGGGTATACATGTTGATGGCATTGAACCTCCCCTCCTTTTATCTGAGAAGATGCTCCTCTGGCTGTGCAATATTCGTCCAGCGCATTTAGTATATCATTATCGCAATAACGTATACCTGGAGCCCTACTTGCCCCGCAGGTTCTTCCGCCAGTTCGGGTATAGCCAGCTGTTCCTTGGTTGTCCCAGTGCTTGCCTAGGCTATGAGGGCAATGTCCTTGATGGTATCAGGGCTTGACATTATTACAATGCGGTTCATACCCGAGCTAGCTTCTCGGTCCCCGATGCTAATATGTCAGGGGAGATCTTGTACATGGCGGCCCTCTATCATGTTACGGCGAGCAAACCTCCCGTTGATTTTGACGTGAGTACCAGCTTTATTGTCGGTACTGGCTTGGCAGAGAAGCCCGAGGGGTCCAAGAAGAGAAAAAAAAGGCGAATATGGTTCCTGTGCCGGACTTGGAGTCCACGACGGCGGGCGAAGAGGATGATGAGCAGGATGCCGATGATTCGTTCCATCCCTCGGACGAGGAGGTGGGGGATCAGCCACCTATTGTGCCGGATGACATGGTTGCGGGGCAGCCGCCTGCTGTGCCTGGTCCTTCACGCAAGCGAAGCAGTCGTATGCCTACTGATGATAGCATAACCTACTCCACGAAGCGAGCTGCGGTAAGACGCCACAGGCTATTTATTGAGGATGTTGGCACTATTTCTGAGGTGATTTGAATTTCAACTACCTTCTCCTTCTTTTTCTAAACTATAGCCTAATCATTTTCTTTTGCTCTTTGTAGGCGTCAGAAGAGTCGGTTTCTCGGGATCCAACTGCTGAGGTCGATCCGGCCCTGACCACTTTGGTCAATGATATGTGCACCGCTATCATTTCTGCTGGAGTTCTTCCGGAGGCGGCCAAGGAGTCCCACCTTGCTGAGACCTCAACCCATGGGGACGGGGGCTCTACTGCACCTATTCTTGAGACAGCTAAATTTCAACGGGGTGATGCTGAACTGGCTGGCTCCCTTTCAGGGGTGGCTGGGGTAGAGAAACCAGTTAAATTCAACTTGGAAGTCGCGGGTGAGGAGACTATGTCAGCTGCGAGCGAGCTGCGGCCTCCATGCTCCTCCCCTGGTAAGATAAGCCGAATCTTAACTTATGAGGAGGCCTATCTGCTCTATCATCACATCTTTTGAGTTACGTCGATTGATGGTTGCTTTGGACGTACAGGTCCCGCCCTTTTATTGTCGGTGACGGACATTGTCGGGGAGGACTCTACCGGAGGGGCTCTGATGGAAGTACGTGTGCCTCCTTCTCTTCCAACCTATATTGAGGGGCCTCCGGCTGGGTCGAGTTCGGGGGCCCAAGTGGCGGCACAGCCGGGGCCGGGAACAATGCTTCCTGCGTCCTCCTCTGCGAATATGGTTTTGGGGGTTAACCTTTCCGCCTTGCCGAGTATCCAAGCTCTTCGGGCGGCAGAAGAGGAGCTAGCTGCTATTTATACGTCTTTTCGCACAGAATTTGTTTCCTTGATGGCAGAGATGGCAAGTTTCGATGCTACTCCTTCGACACTACCAGCCACACTTCCTTTGACGCCGTCCTCTACAGAAGTTTTGGATAAAGTGTCACAGGATGTGGTTGATAGCTTTTACCGCCACCTGAAGAGAGGGGTCGAGGCAGCTGTGGAGAGGGGGACTCCCTTTGCTATGGCCCGTCAGTGCGTCGGTGGCCAAATCGACATCCTTAGAACACTCCCTGGTGGGGCGGGGCTAGCTGCACTTTTGGAGCCCAAACTGCTAGAGGCTGATCGACTTGTGACCCAGTTTCACATGTTACGGTAAGCTGATTTGTCTACGGCAATAGATCAAGAGCGCACTTTCCTCATAACCGCGGTGGAGAAGGTGAAGCTTGCTCGGGAATCGATCAAGCCGACCATACTGAAGGACCGCCGTGATCTGTCCTAGTTATACAATCAATTGAGTCGAAGAAATGAAGATTGTACGGCTCGGGAAGCGACCATCTCCCGTGGGGTAATCGACACCAGGGAGCAGATCCTCGAACTCCAGAGAAAGCTAGCCTTTCTGGAGTCTGAGCTCGAAGCCGCCCGTGCCAAAAAGGGACTTGTTATGCAGGAGGCTGACAGACTTAGTCGAGCTTCTGCCAATCTGGAGCTTGCCCTGAAGAAGATGGAAGATGGCTGGCGGGCACACATGTTTTTTAATGATGCAGAACGGTTGTCCTAGGAAGCGGAGCGCCGAGCTAAGCAGCGGCTTGAACGGGGGACCGCCTTGGTGAAGAACCGCCTCCTGGAATTATGTAATGCCGAACCATAGTCGGCCTTTTCTTCTTTTGTTATGTTCATTTTTGAGGGGGACATGGTCCCAAAACATGTAATGCTTCTTGGCTTCCAAATAAAAGAGTATGCTTTATTCTACCCCTTATTTGTACTGCTTGTTGTGCTTGTGGTGTTATGGTGGCATTTGCCCCGAATGGGGGACTTATTTGTGGACGTGTTACCCTGGCATACCTTGGTTTTAGGTACGAATAACAAGTTTGATTGGGGATACCTAGAACAGTTCCACGGTAAGGTGATCATGGACGTTCCGGGTATCGGGAGAAAGAATGCCATGGAGCAGCTGGGCTCCCGGGGCATGATGAGGAATGATGGGCCTGTACTAAGAAACTTAGCAAAGGATATTTGTGGGCCTATTATCCTTGGCTTACCCTGACTTAGGATACGGATAATAGGATGAAAGGGAACCAACATACTTACTCAGAGGTAGTGAGGACATGGCAAGTATGGGGGTTTTACCGCGGAGTCTCCCTACTCAGAGGTAATGAGGACATGGCAGGAGTGGACTCAACGGAGGATATTTGTGGTCAACAGAGGACATTTATGGGCCTATTATCCTTGGCGTACCCTGGTTCAGGATACGGATAATAAGACGAGAGAGAACCAACATACTTACTCAGAGGTAATGAGGACATGACAAGTATGGGGGTTTTACCGCGAAGTCTTCCTACTCAGAGGTAATGAGGACATGGAAGGAGTGGACTCAACGGAGGATATTTATGGACCTATTATCCTTGGTGTACCCTGGCTTAGGATATGGATAATAGGATGAAAAGGGAACCAACATACTTACTCAGAGGTAATGAGGACATGGCAAGTATGAGAATTTTACCGTGGAGTCTTCCTACTCAGAGGTAATGAGGACATGGCAGGAGTGGACTCAACGGAGGATATTTGTGGACCTATTATCCTTGGCGTACCCTAGGGTTTTTTTAATGGTACAGATAATAAGTCGAGGGAGGACCAACATATTTACTCAGAGGTGATAAGGACATGGTAAATATGAGGGTTTCTTCGATGGAGCCTTCCCACTCAGAGGTAATGAGGACATGGCAGGAGTGGGCTCCATGAAGGGGTACATAGAATGACTCAGAGGTAATGAGGACATAGAAGTTATATGTAGAGGGGTGATTTGTTTTTGGCGGAAGTGAAACGACTCAAAGGTAACATCGACGTGGTCGTTTTGGAAATTTTGTGGACCGTTACCCTTTTTGTGCACTGAGAGTGCGGGTAGTGGATCATGAGGGAGGAGCTCTTTCAGAGAAATAAGTTCAGAGGTATGATCATACATGACTTACTACCTAAAAGAGTGACCGGAATGTGAGTTCAGAGGCACCTGTGGGTACATAACTCGATAATCTGGAAGAGTTGGAATGTGAGTTCAGCGGTACCGGTGGGTACATGACTCGATAATCTGGAATTTGGAAATATGAGTTCAGCGGTACCAGCGGGTACATGACTCGATAATCTGGAGTGTTGTGGATGTGAGTTCAGCGGCACCAGCGGGTACATAACTCAATAATCTAGGATTTGCGTGAATATGAGTTCAGCGGTACCAGCGGGTACATGACTCGATAATCTGGAAAATGTCATTTAGACATAATATTTCTTCAGGAACTTGCCATTGACGGGCAGCATGAGCAAGTCTCCATTTTGTTTTGCGAGGCGGTAAGCACCGTTGGAGAATACGGCCTCAATGATAAATGGACCTTCCCACTTTGGCTGGAATTTGTCGGCAGTTTTGTGAGTCATAACCATCGGCCTCCGAACTGCCAGAACGAGATCGCCCACTTGGAATGTTCTGATTTAACCTTCTTGTTGAAGACTCCGGAGATGCGTGCTTGGTAAAGCTCGATTCGTTGCTGAGCCAAGAGGCACTTTTTATCTAAGGCCTCCAACTCTTGTAGTCGGCGACGGTAGTTATCGTCCGTCGTCAATTGATAAGTGAGAGCGACGCGGAGCGAGGGTATTTGAGTCTCCAATGGGAGAACTGCCTCACTCCCGTACACCAGAGAGAATGGTGTGTTCCCTGTGGCTGTTCGGACTGTGGTACGGTACGCCCATAAGCATTCACCAAGCTTCTCGTTCCAGTCGCGTTTGTTGGACGATACGAACTTTTTGAGAAGTTTGATGATTGTTTTGTTGAATGCTTCTGCCAACCCATTCGCTGCTGGGTTGTATGGTATTGAAGCAATATTCTGGATGCGGTGCTTGTCGCAGAACCGATAGAAGGTGTGGCTTGCGAACTGCGGACCATTATCATGGATAATCCTTCGGGGCAGTCCAAAGCGATAGATGACGTGATACTTGAGGAAGCTGATCACGTTTGAAGTTTTAACTTCTGCAAGCGGAACAACTTCCGCCCATTTGGAGAAGTAATCTGTGACTGCGAGTATGAAGCGATGTCCTCGGAAGGAAGGTGGAGTGATCAGACCGATGATATCCATTCTCCATGCTTCGAATGGCCATGACGCCACTGTTGGATGTAGAAATTCGGATGGTTGGTGGATGAAGTCCGCGTGGACTTAGCAAGCTTTGCACTTTCTTGCATAGTCTATCGCATCTGCTACCATCGTGGGCTAGTAGTAGCCCATTCGGCGAAGACGGTCTTACAATTTTGGGCCAGGCTGATGGGCCCCGCAGATACCGTCATGAGCTTCGCGTACGACTTCTTTGGCTTCTGCGTTTGACAGACATCGAAGCAATAATCCATTGTAGGATCGGCGATACAACATTTTCGTCTCTATATTGTAGAAGAATCTGAGAGAACGCCTTCTGATAGAGGTGGCCTCTTTTGGGTTCTCAGGCAGGATATCGTAAACTACAAAGTCAATGAATGGTTGTCTCCAGTCCGGGACTTCATCGATCGTCTGAGCAGAATAACTCGCCACGAATTGAACATTGTTCTTAGGACAGACCAGTTCATGACCTATCACATCCACCGATTGATGAGTATGATTTGGCACTGCTAGGAAAGCGGCAAGGCCAGCTAAGGCATCGGCTTCGATATTTCGGAGTCTGGGAACGTGTTCGATGAAGAACCCCTCGAACGACGAGATGATGTCGATTGCTATTTGGTGATAGGGGATCATGTCTTCATGGCGGACTTCGTATAAACTCCGGATCTGATTGACGATTAACTGTGAATCGTCGTATGCTTCAAGATATTCTACTCCCAGCTCTCTTACAAGTTGGAGGCCAATAATCAAAGCATTGTACTCGGCCACATTGTTAGAGCAGGGTTCTGTGAGGGAGTAAGTGCGATTGATCACCAATCCGGAAGGAGAAACCAGCACCACCCCGACTCCGACGACGATGTTGCCCTTAGGTCCGGTCCTTGAGGCACCGTCGAAGAACATTCGCCATATATCATCGTGAGAGATTGCATGCGAGTCGGCGACCTCATCTGGGATTCCTTCATATATTCTGGACGACTCCGAGCCTGGGTGGGCTGCCAAAAAGTCTGCCAGGGCTTGACCTTTAACAGCCTTTTGTGGGACGAAGATCATATGGTAGGGGGACAATAATATTGCTCATGTAGCGAGACGAGATTTAGTCATGAGGACCCTGAGAGGGATGACTCGTGAGATCACATGTATGGTTTGTCCTGTGACATAGTGCCACATCTTTGGAATGGCGAACACCAGGGCGAGGCATTCCTTCTCTACGGCAGTATATCGATGCTCTGGCCCGATCATCATTCGACTGAGGTAATATATAGCTTGTTTATGGCCTGCATCGTTGTTTTGTTCCAGCAGAGCACCGAGGGAATACTCCATTGCTTGTACATAGAGCAGGAATGGTTTTCCAGCAACCGGGGCCACCAGGACTGGAGGGTTCGACAAATATTCCTTAATTCTGTCGAAGGCACGCTGACATTCTTCGTCCCATACGAATGAGACGCCCTTCTTCATGAGATGGGTGAATGGCCGACATTGCCCGGAGAGGTTAGAAATGAACCTCCTGATGTAAGCTAGCCTCCCTTGAAGGCCTCTGAGTTCTCGGAGATTTCTCGGGGGACCCATCTCCATGATTGCCTTTGTCTTCTCAGGGTCTACGTGGATACCCTGGGCGGTGATGATAAAACCCAAGAACTTTCTGCTGGATACGCCCAAGAAGGATTTTGTGGGATTCATCTTCAGGTTGTGTGCTCGCATCAGGTCGAATACCGTCCACAGATCCTGGAGATGGTCACCCTTATAGCGACTCTTGACGGCGATGTCATCGACATAGCACTCCACGGTCTTGTGCAAGTGATCCCTGAAAATGATACTCATAGCTCTTTGATATGTGGCGCCAGCATTCTTTAAACCGAAAGGCATGAATGTGTAGCAGTATGTGCCAATCGGTGTTCGGAATGATGTATGCTTTTCGTCGTCATGAGACATCTTGATTTGGTTGTACCCCAAGAAACCATCCATGAATGACATGCGTTCGAAGCCGCATGTGTTGTCGATCATGATGTCTGTGATAGGAGGGGGAATTCATCTTTGGGACAAGCCTTATTCAGATTGCTGAAGTCGATGCAGATTCGAATCTTCCCATTCTTCTTGAGGATCGGTACTATGTTGGCGACCCAGTCTGGATGTTGTTTCTCACGAATGAAGCCGCTGGCTATCAGTTTGTTGACTTCGGCTTCGATTGCATCCACGATGCCAGGGCGGAAGCGTCGTTGTTGTTGTTTGACTGGCTTTGCATCTGGCCGAATGTTGAATTTGTGAAGAGCAATCTCGGGGTTTAGTCCTGGCATGTCTTCATAGCTCCAGGCGAACACATCAATGTATTCTTTGACGAGTTCGAGTTGCGATTCTCGTTCTTCGTCTGTCAGGCTTTTATTGTCAAAAATTGGTTTTGGAGAAGATTCGTCGCCGAGGTCGACCTGTATAATCTCATGTTCAGTAGGAGGTTCTCTCCGTTCGAACCGCTTTTTCCATTGTGCATCCAGCTGTTGGGCCCATGGCTCTAACTCGAGGATTTCAGGAATGTCTTCATCTTTTTCGTAAGCGTCGGCGAATACCATGTTGACTGACAGGACTTGTCTGAATACGTCTCCGATGCTGGTATCTGAATTAGAAGTTGGTGACCTGGTTGAATGTGAATGCCAGTCGCATTCCTCATCTGAACTTTCAGGGGTCATTACGGGCGTAACATACCCTAATCCACATCGGGTCTTGCTATAGTAGTCCCGTGGTTTGCCAACCGGGACTGGTGGCTTTAAATGTAATCGTCGCCCAGTACCGTAGTTCAAGCCTGGCGTAGTCTCCAGATTATACCCCTATTTTTGCATGAGGTATTTGGATTAGGGGCTATAAAGATACAGAGGTAGTCTTCCGACATCTGATTCAAGATCGGCCTTCTCTATGGTGAAAGGCTGTGTGGATCATCCTTTCGGCCGAAAATGATTGGATGGTCTCCTTCCTCGATTATACGGTAAGCGTCTTCCACTGGAGTAAGCTGGTTTGCGGTGTACACATTTGTCACCTGTGTGTGTAGGTGAGTGCCTATACCGTGTTCCATAGCATACATTGTACAAAGCTTATTAAGCTCGAGGTAGTTCAAAGATAGCCCTTTATGATGAAGTAAGGTATCTTTTCTAGCGGGATTACATCAACTACGGAGGGAACATCAGTGTGGGCAGCCACATACTTGGCTAGCTCCGGTTCTTCTTCGGCCACCCCCTGTATAAATAAAGACTGAGAGGATGACCTGGGCAGCTTGATCGTTAGGGGTTCCGCCGGTGGAGCAGAACGTGGAGTCGTTGGCAAACTAGCGACCCCCAATTTGGTACTCGATACTGGATGGGGAGTTGTTGGCTCACTAGAAGCCCCAGACCTTGCATCGAGGTAACGATTCTTCTTGGGAAGGTGTATCGTCATTGGCTTGTCGGAGGGGTTGAGCTTTTCCATTTGTGGTTGGCCGACTCTAGGCAGCCTGATTGTCAGTGGCTCCGTTGTGGGTCTTGGCACTTGGCCGGACCTTGGCAGCCGGATTATCATTTGCTCTTCTTGTGCCAAGAGGCTGATTGCGTCCTTACGTAAAGTGGCTGTAAGGGGTGCGGACTTGCCAGGTTTGCGAGCTTGGAGGTGGATCGTCAGAGGTTCTTCTGATCCTGTGGTTGTCTCGGTACGAGCTTGCACATCTCCTTCACCAAGATGCCTCTTCGACTTTTCGTATAGACAGGAGTCTGAGTAGTAGGATTCGACCCCTTTGAAGGGATCAATGTCGGCAAATTCTGTCCTCACGAAGCCGTGTTTGTTGACATACTTGAAGCATTGGTGCAGTATAGAAGGCACGATCATGTAATCATGTATCCAAGGGTGCCCCAAGAGGATGTTGTAGGAAGTGTCCGCATCTATGACATAACAGGTTACTTCAGACTGGAGATCACCAATTTGGCACTTCAAGCGAATATTTCCGATCGGGTAGCTCTTTTTCAAATTGAAACCGCTGATGGCGGTGCTTGTTGGCGTCAAGCGATGCATAGGAATGCGGAGATGATATAACAAACCCTTCGGGATGATGCTTATGGAAGAACCAGGATCAATATGCATCCGGTCCACCTTTACGTCGCCGATGTATCCAGTGTAATATAACGGGCGATCGTGCAGGTTGATCTTGATGAGCATATCCTGTGGAGTGAAGACAATGTTGGGCATCGCTCCCGTGCAAGCGCTGTCTTAGAGATCTGCAGGCGGGCTCTCACCCGTGAGGTTGACCTGAGCCAGATAGGCGTCGGCATTCTGGAGTGCATCGCTCAAAGCCGTGCGAACATCCTTTGAGAGTCTCAGGAGCTCGTATAATGATAGTTTGGCCGGTGTGTTGGCCAATTGTGCCAAAATGTCGAAGTTGTAGGGCCTCTCCAGCCCCTACGGTGCCTCTTTTTGGAGGGATTTGTCAAAGCGAGTCTCCTTCGGCCTAGGCTTGTCGGTCGTCGGAGGCTGAGAAGGTCCTGGAGCGTCAGCAGTAGCTGGCTGATGATCTTCAGCCGAGTTATCAGTCGCAGGTTGGGATTGTGCCCCAGACCGAGTGACGACAACTGTGGCTTCTTCGATATCTATCGAGATTGTGCGGCAGGATCTGACTTTTCCACTCTTCTTTTTACGAATAGAAGGTGGTGTGGATTGAGTAACCTCGAGTACCAGGTCCGGATGGACCTACATGACCTCCCCTCATGATGTGGTAAGGGGCACTAGACCAGCAGCCTGATCTCGGGGAGGTGGAAGATTAGCAATCTCTATTGTCGCCAGAGGGATGGGGACCACACCGTCTTGAGTTTCTGTTGGAGGGAAGCTGCCAAATTGTACTGACACCATATTGGCCGCCACAATTACCTCTTCGAAATTGATGGCCAGAGCGTTCGAATCGATGAGATGTTGGATGTATTATTTCAGTTGGTAGCAGTCGTGTGTAGCATGGTGGACGTAGCGGTGGTAATGGCAGTACTTTGGGCTCTCTATTTCTGTCGGCCGAGGTTCCCGTCTTGGTGGAGGGAGCTGAATTCTGTCTCCTTGTATGAGCATGTCCAAGATGGGCTTGACGTGGCCGTCTTCGAAGGAGTAGGTCATTTGCGGCCATTGTTTGTCTGCCGGTTTTGACTCAGGTTTCTGGGCTGTGTCGGCCACCATAGCCTGCTTACCCTTGTTGTCCCGATTGTTGGTGGAGCTACCCCCATTGTTATTGTTGGCATTAGGACGCCTGCCCTTGTCCTCTCCCTCCGAGATGTACAATCCCAGTTGGCGAGCCTTCTTCAACCTTTCCTCGGCACTAGTGGCACTGATGATAAACGTCTTCCAGTCCTTAAATTGACTTTCACCCATCCAGAGACTGATTGTTGGAAGCAGTCTCTTTTGGAAAATTTCAATTAAGGAGGAATCCGGATTACCAGACGGTAACTTCATTACGGTTTGGCGAAACCGCTCAATATAGTTCCTTGTCAGCTCCTTCTCCCCTTGGACGACGTCCATGAGGGTGGACATTGTGACATCCTGTCCTACATCGTAAAATCTCTCCAAGAACATGTGCTTGAAGCTGGCGAAGGAGTGGATACAGTTGTCTGGCAGGTTACGGTACCAGTCGAAGGCGACCCCTTCCAATGCCCCGATGAATAATCGTATAAGGATGGCATCGTCATGGGGTAGATGGTCGGTAGTGACCTCGAAGTAAGTGATATACCGACTTGCGGAGGTCTTCCCATCATATGGATTGATGTAGAATGGTTTATACTTTGGTGGGAAGGGAACATCTCTCCACGCAGCGGGATACGGTTGTCGTATCCTGAGGTCTTTGGCAGTTTTCTCGGGCGTGGAACATGACCCGGAGCTCCTGGACCTCTCTTCTTGCCTCCCTGGCTTCGTCTGCAGCGGTAGGAGCCGACATTTCAGGAGGAATATTGCCCGGGTTTGGTGCCGCTGAGTTTGAGTCTGCATTGACCGCAGGACCCGAGTTTGTTTGGCCAGGCGCCCCCCTTGTAGAGTAGGGAGGGCTGCTTTGATCTCGTCCACGGATTTGACCAAAGTGTGCAGTATGGCCTCTAGAGTGTCGATGCGTTGGCGATCACTGGGACCATCCTGTTCGTCGTTTGTCATGAATGCCGTCCTGACATAAGTAGAAGTGGAAGGGACAGTGGATGACGTACACTCTGAATCATACCCCTGTAATGAGAAGTCATCGGGGTATGTGGGAATGTCTTCCTCTGGTTCGGACTCAGAAGGAACAGTACCCCCAGCTTCTGAGTTCGTCTCGTCTTGGGAATTGTGGACGCCTTCGGGGACGTCGGGATTTGCTGCATTTGATGGGAGAGTTGTTTCCCCCAGCTCGTTTTCTTGGAACATCGGATTATCGTGGAGGTTCAAAGGAGTGCTACCCCCAGTTCCGGCAACCCCCAGTGATGTGGACGATGAATCTCCCACTGTAGTAGATTTCGTCTTTGAACGGGTACCTTAGAAAACTCCGGTAGTGGGCACCCGCTTAGACGACAGTCTCTTAGTCATAGTGGCTGAAATTTTCGGGCTGGAAACATTTGTCTTCTTCCCTCTCCCATCGGCGAAGATTTTCTGAGCAGAGTTGCAGGAGACGACGGGAAGTGCCTCATCTTCTGAACATGGTTGTTGCAGTCTTTGGAAGACGGACTGCCGGTCTTCTCGTACCGTTGCGATATTGCAACAACAGTTGACGATGACTTGGGTGCAGTGACATCCGTGGGAGGATTCTTTGCACCCCGAGGCCCCCTCTCTTTTCTTGCGCTTGTGGAGGATAGCCTCACGCAAGTCAGACGGGTCTGAAGCGACTATGTTTGCTCCCTGGATTTTGGAAGACTTTTGGGAACCTCTCTGTCCGTTTGCCGCCGGGGGCTGGACTCGAGTGGTTCTGTACAACTTCCCATAAGAGGCCCGCATAACAGTATGTGGAACGCTCGGATGGTCAGAGGTCGGATCAGTGGACCGAGCTTTCCAAGCTCGTGCTGCCCTAGACTTCTTCACTTTAGTACGTGAAGGCACATAGTAGGAAGAGTCTAAGTGGTGCTGGAGAGAGTCAGACATGTCTTCTCGGGAACGTGAGAGATCAGGACCATAGGATAGGCGATCGAAGACTGAGCCGCGTGGAGCAGGCGGTATGCGGCTGGAATCAATAGTCTCCATACGGCTGGCAGTCGTAGCCGCATGGGCTTTCTTCATGCGGCTGAAAGTCTCAGCCGCATAGGTCTTCTCCATGCGGCTGGAAATTCTAGACGCATGAGTGTTATGCATTTGGCTGGCAGTTTCGGCCGCATGGTCATCATTCATACGGCTGACAATCTTGGCCGCATGAGTCTTCGTTTTGCGGCTAGTGCCTTTGTTCGGTTTCTTCCTGGAGCACATAGAATCACTCTTTGCCCCTGCAAGTCCAGCATCGTAGTGATTTCCTCTGCCGGACTTGGGAACAACAGAGTCCTCTATGGCCTGAAGTGGGGCCGCATGAGAGTCGCCTTTGCCGTCTTGGGCAGCAGAGAGTACTCCGTCCAGAGCTTGGGGAGGAGCGAATGATTTTGGCCTCCACTCCCTGCGAGCCTTCTTTGTGCGGGTTCGCTTCTGGACCGGGCCAGCGCTTCCTTCAGAGAGCATTTCTTCGAACGTCTGTTGGTCGAAGCGGACGACCATCTTCTGTTGTATGGAGCCAAGTTTGACTGCATCCGATTGCGTCACCAACTCCTCAGCCATGGAGAAGTTTTTCCCCAGCAGAGTCGCCATCGTGTTTGCCATTGATTGTAAAAGTACATAACAATTATCGGGGGACTGAACTTAGACTCACAATACAAACTCGCTTGTACAAAGAACGCCTAGAAACGAAAACCTAGGTACAACAATCTAAGTACAATTGTTTATTTTAGATTCTGGTGGGTGACGATAGAGGCTCGGAAAAGCGACGGCAGCTCTGCCTTACTCCTTGGACGATCGGGTACAGCCTTGGCTCTGGAGAAGAAGTACTTGGCGTTGATGAAGAAATGCTTTCTTTGTTCTCTCTGTAGGCTCCTCTGTCCTTTGATCTCTGTGTATTCTCTCTCTGATTCTCTCTGGATCCGGGCCGGAGGTCTTTTGCAAGGGAATGGCACCTCGCTATTTATAAGAGTGGGGGGCATCATTAGGGTTTGCAATGATTGCCCATTCTCAAAAGTCGACGGTCTGAAAGTTAGTTAATCTGGGCCGTCCATCTTGCATATGATAGATTTAAGCAATTAATGTGATTGCATTAAATCTCTGTGGACAATAAATACTGATTGCCATGAATATTCACGACTTGTAATGGCCTGCCACGTGTCTAATTTGCTCGATTTGATTTGATCTGGGCACTTATTGCAACAAATCTGATTAGGATTTGTTAACACCCATAATTCCAGGAAGATAAGACTGCCACGTGTCTCGATTATCTTGGCAGAGCTGCAGATGAGTGGGCCGCATGAGGCTAAATGGCCGTATGAAGATGGGCAGCCGCATGGGGATGAACAGCCGCATGAAGATGGGCAGCCGCATGGGAATGGGCAGCCGCATGCTGATGGGCGGCCGCATAAAGGATGCAGCCGCATGCTGATGGGCGGCCGCATAAAGGATGCAGCCGCATAAAGGTGGGCGGCCGCATAAAGGATGCAGCCGCATGAAGATGGGCGGCCGCAGCCGCATGTCTCGGGATTAGATGGATTCTGCCATCTGTGAGAAGATTTTTTCCTGTTCCCTAGGGATGCGCCATTACGTCAGTCATTATTGCGCCTTTTTGTCAGAGTTGTCAGCCGTCAGGACATTAAATGCAGCAAAAGACGAAGGAAAGAAGCCGTTGAAAGGCCACGTGGCTCCTTTCTGGGCCGCATGGAATTATTCAAGCCGCATAGACTCTTGAGCCGCATGGATCCCTGAGCCGCATGGGCTCTCTGAGCCGCATGGGGATCCTTGGCCGCATGAACCTTTCTTTATTCTTTTCCATGCTTCTACAGCATGGTGTACGGACTGCATGCAAAACATACTGCACGCGGGCAAAATTGCCTACGGTGAAAGGTGCGCGCAAGCACGGCACGCGGTAGAAAATTGCGTCGGCACGCAGCGCGCAAGTTGCGCTGAGCACACGGGCAAAAACGCCCACGGCTCAAGGTGAGCGCAACCACGACGCACGGGCGCGTGACAGAAAATCGCACGGGCGCGCGGCACTGGTCATCGTCCCGACAGCACCAAAAGGTGTGGGGAACCTATGAACACGAAAAATGACATAACTAACTCATACAAAGTCAAAATCAAGCGGTTTAAAAGCCAAAATTGGGTATAATTAAATTTCCTACAACATAGAACTATTCGTTTTCAAAAATAACAAAGTTTAAGAGATCAAAACCAAAAAAAAGAAAAGTTACAAACTTAGATCTACAAAAATGTAACCATTAAAATCGAAAACTCCAAGCTCTAAAGAGGCTTAGAATCATACGAGGAAGAGAATAGAACAAACAAAATGGCAAAATAATATGTTCAAGATTTGGCAAGATGTACTTGCCTAAGGTTGGAGGAGAAGTAAATGAAGAAAAAGATGAAGAAACAAAATGAGAAGTAATGAAGAGAGAGAGAGAGAGAGAGAGAGAGAGAGAGAGAGAGAGAGAGAGAGAAAGAAATTGGTTTTTATACCAACCCTCTCATCTCAAACCAACCCAAACCAAGCCATGTCAAGTTGAACCAAACCAAATTAAACCAAGTCAAGATTAAACCAAGGCAAGACTAAGAAAGACAAGTCAAAATACGAGTCACCTGACAAATGTCAAAATTTTGTACACGTATAGTAAAAATAAGTATAACGAAAAATGGAAGTGACAGGTATGCCGTCGGTATACACTGGTATATTGGCGGTATGCCGGTCAAGGAGAAAATCTATAAGTTAGAAAAAATTTAAAGCGTTTCAAAAACTAAGAAAATACGAAATACAGTACAAAAATACGTATTCGTATATAAATAATGATACAGTGAGACGAGTCTCACAACTCTCTCATCCTTAGAAAAAATTCGTTCTCGAAATTTTCTAAAGCTAGTCAAGCATGATAACCAAAACAAAAGCTCAAGAAAATGCAATTATCTCAATAAAACAAAGCATGGCATATAAATGAAGGCAACATTAATATAAATAAATACGTAAGTAATAGATGAAGGCAATAGTAATATAAATAAATGCGCAAGCAATAACAAAACTACAATCAAGAAGGGTTGGAGTTATATGAATAAATATGTCCCCTGAGTCAGTTACAGGGGCGGATCCAGAAAATATAACTGGGATGGGCTACAAAATATTTGGGTGGGATGGAAGTAGATTAATCAATATAAAAAAATCAAAAATATATATATAAGGAAGAAAAAAAAATGTAAATTTTTTTTGGGGTGGGCTCCAGCCCACCCCACCCCAAGCCTGGGTCCACCCCTGGTCAGTTGAGTAGGGACCTTCCCTTGTGGGCCTACATCGACTCCCAAAATAGATAGGGGTCAAGTCTCAAAGTAACTCGGTACCAGTGACTTAGTCTAAGACATGACTCTACCTAGGACGTATCTTCGTAGTCGAGACACGTGATAGATATCATGTATCTCAAGATACGAAGACAGAAGAGTGGGACGAGAAACTCTCATTCAATCACCGAATAAGTCAAGCCGACCGTTGTACCTCTGATATAGGAGGAATACAAGGCTGCGGACAAGAACCCAAGATATACTCCCACTACCTGGCCTGCTACTGAAGGATAAATCAAAAGGGTATAACTGAAAGAAGACCATAAAGATGGCACCTGAGACTCCCTAGGTACTACCTCATGCCGATACTAGAGCTGCCCCTGAGACTGCGCATACAATCGCGCTCTGCGCTGCCTGACCCTCTGAGCTCGCGATGGCGGAGGATACTGTGCCAATTGCTGAACATCTAATATTGGCCCTAACTGCTCATCCACTGCTAGGGCTGATGACGGAGGCGACTGAAAGGACTGAGGTGGTATATCTGGTATAGCTAGTCGTCCTCAAAAAGTTGGATAGGGATAATTGCTAACTGAATGGTCCTCCGCTCCACAGCAAAAGCATCGTCTATTAGCCGCCCAACAAACTGATCTGACATGCCCTACCTTGCCACAATAGGTACATGCTTTTTATTTTGGCTAATACTGCTAGTCTCTCTTTCTCTGAGCCTGGGCCTGTATATACTGTTGAGGCCTCTCCTGCTGGAATGCATAGGACTGCGTCGATAAAGGCCACTGAGCTCGCTTCTTTTGAATTGGTGCTGGTGCTCCGAACAGTAGAATTACAGACTGGAAGGATGAAGATCCAGCTGAATTCCTCCAGGGACAAATCTCGATCATGTAGTCTAGTGATCCGCATGACAAACATAGAAAGTTGGTCCTTCGACAAGTAAGATGAGTGTGCCCTCCCCTTCCACCGAAGGAACATACGGCTGGTAACTCCTGGTGTTGGTATGGAGGTACTGGTGAGGGATGTCGGAGAGAAAATCCTGACAGGGGTGTAGAAGTATGAAATTTTAGGACCAGAAATCCTATGCGCCTAATATTACACGCGCCAGGGAGCTCAGATGAAGTACTTGGCACATCAAACAGCAAAAGTATAGACATCAAAGAAGATTTTTTATTTTATACAAAAGTCTATTACATGTCTAAAAAGGGCTTTACAAAGAAGAATTTCTACAAAGAAAGACCCTAAGTCTACAGTTAGGCGCAGCAACCGCCATGCGCTCTCAGCCAGGCGCATCTCTTCTGCGTCTCAACCAGGCATATTCCTTCAGCATCTCAGCCTGGTGCACCCCTTCAGCTTCTCAGTCAGGCGCATCCCTTCAGCAGCTCAGTTATGTGCATCCCTTCAGCGTCTCAGTCATGCGCATCATGAAGTCTCAGCATATGCGCTCCACTTCGACCAATACAGCATTTAGTGAGCAGAACGAGGGCGGGCGATCAACCCTACCCTAGCTGGAGGAAGAGCTCTCCAAAGCCCAAGGAAGAGGAGAGCACCGCAATCGATCCGTGGTAAAATGAGGCTTTCAACACAACCAGAATGGGCAACACCCACTCTTGCAGGAGGAGGAGTTCTCCAAAACCCAAGAAAGATGATCGGGGCACCATAATTCTGATCTGCGGCTCTTTCAGCATAATGGAGACGAGGCTCGAGCATCCCGATCTTTGGAAGCAACATGCACCTTCCGCCTGCCTCAGAAGCCCTCGACTCTGACTTTTGGATGTAACAGTCACCTTCAAGAGCATAAACGAAGACAAGTCGTCGCATCTTCACCCTCGAAAACATCTCGTCAACAGAATGTGCTCGAGCAAATATGTTCATTTTGGGAGAACGTGAGAGAACGAGAAGCAAACTCTCTCCTTGCCACTATTTATAGGCCGAGCAAATCAAACCCATACGCCAAGTGGCGGGCTCTCCGAATCCCGTACAATAAATTTGCATTTATGGTGATGAACCTGACGCTTCGAATTCGGCCAAGTCAAAAACGGCTATTTAAAGAACACGAAGAATGCAACAGTCGGACCAATAAAGGTACGTCATACAAAAGGATGCACCGGTCAGACACCGCGCATTGTACAAATGCGCCCGTCGGTTCCAAAGTGCCCCGTATGGATGCGCCCAATAAAGCATAGATCCATACGTCCTAATCAACATGGACCCATGTGTCCATTTTGGCTCGTCACCCATCAAGCAATTAATGATCAAGTGACAGAGTTGGCAGCACGTCCCCCGAGGACTGGACAGTTAGCAGCTTTTCAGAAGACAAAGCATCACTGACGTCAGCATCATTATTACTTTCCTTCGGCGGTTATAAGACACGTGGCCGCCCAACCATTTCGCATGCGCCTCTGCAGCCATGCGCCCAAATCTCTGCATGCGCCTCAAAAGCCATGCGCCTCAGAATTTTCTCTGATCCCTAAAAACAGAGGTCAAGTCACTACTGAAGCCCCGCATGCGCCTCAAAAGCCATGCGCCCAGACTGGTTCGTGACTCCTAAAGGTTACAAGCCAAAGTCTACTCATGCGTCCAATCCTAGGCACATCCTGTCAGATTACTCTCCACCAAATCCGAGATCTTTGAGCTACGGATACGCGCCACGTGTACTTTGACTCAGTTCAGCCTATGAAGGGGTGCTAATCACCCAAGATCTCAGCAACTGAAAAATCCTCTCCACTGCTACGTGTCAGCTCGGCCGCAGCCCACCAATGCAACATGAAGGTTTCAACTCCTTAATCAGAGCGTATCGCCCATGCTCCTCCATTAGCAATCACCACGTGGCATCCTCACAAACAGGCACATCCTACATATGCGCGTGTGAGCAGCCAATCTGCTGCTTATAGATAAAAGGATCATTCCCTCTCACACAGACACAGACTGTCAGAGATCAAGATGCACAGTCAACCAAAGCATCAGAGTTTACTCCCAGAGATCGAAAGAGACACTCAACGTCTTCTTCCTCTCCGCAAACTCCAGCATCCAGAGCAACTCAGACCTTCAGAGAATCGAGAACCGAGAACCGTCGTCAGATCGTCAACGGAGTCAACGCATTCCCACTCGCTCCATCGACACAGGGACCCAGATAAACAAAAGTGTTCTCCTAGGACTACATCTAAGTCCTATATTGTAATACTGTTCTGTTTGTAATTAAAATTGCAATCCAAAGATTTTAATGGCAAACAAGCTGGCGACTCTGCTGGGGACCTCTTTCTCCTCTACCGAGAAAGCTGTATCGCAATCCGACGATGTGAAGGTGGGGTCCTCCCACAAGACGCTGGTCATACGTCTCAATCAACAGACGTATGAGGAGTTCATCTCTGAAGGCAGCGCAAGTCCTTCGAAGCGGCTGCCAAAGCCGAAGAAGACTCGCCAAGTCTGGGTGCGCAAGATTGACGCCTCTGGCACCACCACCGAAGGGGATGTACCGATGCAGCCTACCCTTCCTGCTGACGTCCTCAGCAGCCAAGATGCACCCACCGCCGTAGCGCATCTCTCGGAAAAACATAGGGCCGACCATATTCCCTAACCATCTTCCTCTCAGACGAAGAAGATGCGTCGACGGAGCAGGGGTGCAGTTAACGCCCTGCATATTAACTCTGATACGCCACAGAAGGCATCTGTATTTGACAGACTCACTCGCTGTCATGGCAAGGACAATTTGGACTCTGAGTACTATGTGCCCCAGTGGGCTGGTATGAAGAAGTCCAAGGCAGCACGGGCCATGCGTCCCCAACGTGCTATGCCAGCAGTGAGCCAGAGGCATGCACTCAATAATCATGCGTGCTGCCAATGGTAAACTGTATAAGGTTGACTCGGGTGCTTCTGCGCCGCCAACGGGTCGACCTTCAAAGACCTCATGCCGCTTGGGCGCATCTGCTGTGCTTTCAACCGAGCCGTGTGAGGCAAACTCAGTGGTCTTGAACCCCCTTGCCTACATTGGTTGTGCGTCTGAGGCTGGTTCAAGCCACTTTAAATGTTGTTCTCCCACTATTGATCTGGGCGCATCTTTTACGTCGGATCAGGTGGCACAGCATTCACCTGACTACCCCAGCGCTTGGCCTTGCCATACGTCTGATGGGGGTATGAAGGTGGCACTCTCCTCCTACGATCTGCATAACGTGATCACTCACAAACGTCGATCAGGAGAGTCAACTGACAAGCACAATGTGCCCCTCACAGGGCACACCTGTGCTGTAGTCACCATCAACTGCTGTTGCAAGACAGCGGTCCCACCAAGGCAGTCGGTGTTCCAGCGGCTGCAATCATCAACACCTCTCCAATACCACCTCGGGAAGAAGGTGTCAAATAAAATGGAGCCAGAACTACAGGTTGCTTCTTGCAACATATTCTCCAACTCCCCATCAATTCGAAAGATGACTGGCAGCTCCTCGACTTTGTCCTTATCCAAGAGCTAGCCGAGGAAGACCAAGGCAATTGTCCCATCCTCAGGAGTGTTTGAGGGCACTCGGAGGAGAAAAAATATCTCAGAAGAAGCTGGGGGTAGTCAATCCCCTGTGGATCTTCATCCTGAAGACGAAGTCAGCCTCCCGGACGTAGCTGGGGGTAGTCAAGCCCCTGAGGATCTGCGTCCTAAAGACGAAGAAGTCCTCCAAGACAGAGCTGGGGGTAGTCAGACCCTTGCTGATACTTCTCCCGAAGATGAAGGTGTTCTCCAGAGCATAGCTGGGGGTAGCCAAGACGAAGCTCCGGGGGAAATTTCTCTTCAAGAGAGCGAGGCCGAAAGCAAAGCCTCAACCGATCCATCTACTTCCAGTCGCGTCATGACGGTGTACATGACGGGAGCTGGTGATGCGGAGTCAGATGCGCCGCCAGCAGATCTCGTCCAGCGCATGGATACCTTGGAGGGAGGACTCAAAACCCGCTCTGCCTCCATGCAAACACTGACTCAAGCAGTGTTTGAGATAAGGTCAGCTTTGGCCAGGGCACCGTCTACCGGTCCTGACCCAGGGGCCAATGGAGAATCAAGTGTACCCCTTCAACGGGTATCATTGGATACAGATCGCCGCGAGGCACCTCGGACGTCGGAGCCGACAAATGCTCAACTCCAGGCTGTACCACCATCTCCGACTCCAAGCTCCACAGAAGATGTGGTGGAGATGATCAGGGACTTACGTGAGCGCTTCGAGTCCAAGAACAGACAGGAGGAGCGCCAGAAGATGGGGATCCCCCAACCATACCCCCTCGAATGGAACAAAGTGGTTTATCCTCCTAAGTATAAACCACAAACATTGACACCATACGATGGGAAGGATTCTCCACGTCGTTATCTGACGTACTTCTAGTCTCAAACGGGACATCTCCCAAAGGAAGATGCGTTACTCACTAGCCTGTTTGTTGGGGCACTGAAAGGAGTGGCTTACGACTGGTACTGCAGTCTCCCAGACAACTCCATATCCTCCTTCGACAACTTGACACGTCTCTTCCTCGATCGTTTCTACGACGGAGGGAAAAACATAATGATGGCGTCCCTGATAGAGGTGCATCAGAAGGAGAAGAAGACGGTTCGAGCATTCATCGAATGTTTCCGACAAGCCTATTTTTGACTGCCTTTGGGCATGCCATAACATGCGCTCCTCTCCTCCTGCAGCATGAACATGCTCCCTGCGATCAAGCTCTGGCTCAACTCTACTCCTCCTTCCGACTGGAGTTCATTGATCATCGAGGCTGAAGCAGCTGAGAAGAAGGTATACAACGCTCGCCTTCAGGGAGTCAGTTTCCCTGCTTTTGAAGACAAGGGAAAATGGCCTGCTACCAGCAACCCTGGATGCGAGGCGAAGGAGAAGCAGGCGTTGACTGTAAACGCCTCCAAAGGTGCACAAGCACCAACCCAAAAGCCTCTGCACGCACCGAGACCGAAGTAAGTCTACTCCTTCAATGATGAGGACACCTTGCAGCTCTTTGAGATGCTGAAGCAGGGTGATAAAATCAAGTTGTCGGACCCAAAGCATCCCGAAGAGGTTGGCAAGATGGACAATCCGAGGTACTGTCACTACCATCGGTTTATCGGACACCCGACTCAGGACTGATACGTCCTCAAGAACTACATCCAGCGCATGATCAATACGAATGTCATCTCCGTCGACTATGAGGAGAAGACAGTCTCGGCTAACCTGGTGTTGCTCCAATTCGGCACCTTGCCGCCAACCACAACACAAGATGGTGTCGTCCCCATCCCAAAGGTAACAATGGAGGTGGTCAACCTACCACCTACTGGTGACAACGTGAGTGGACTCATCCCACTCACCACTTCTCGCGGTGAGATCTTATGGGTTCACCCCGATCTCGTCTCCGAGGTTACTCAACCGGGGGTACGCTCTACCTCCAAATCTATAGGCAAGAAGATCAAGTCTTGCCGCATGGTCTCTTCCTTCGCGGAAGAGGCTCTTCCTGTACAAACCGTTTGCAGATGAACGCCCAACCCGACGAAGCTGCCGCTGAGGTGGTGCCTCCCTGCACTGCCCCTGCTGCCGAAGAAGGAGGTCCATCCAAACCTCCAGCAGCCAATAAATAGAAGCATGTAGAGGCCCATTTCGATAAGCCTTTGCGAAAGGAGAATGCTTCGGGGCTGGCCAAGCCCCACAACTTTGACATACTGGCACAACTTGCCGGTACTCCTGCCTGTTTGTCACTGTTCGAGCTTCTCCGTCTTTCCAAAGACACCCGTGAAGCTCTCTGTGAGGCCTTGAAGGATGCTAAGTCCTTTATCAGTCAGGTCAAGCAGCCTGAGGATACCCCGGCCATATGTGTGCACTGCCATTGTGCAAAAGAGGTTATCCCCAATATAACATTCACCCAACAGGATATGCTGCTCAAACACAACCGACACAACCGACCACTGTATTATACAGGGTATGTGGGGTCCGTGAAGGTGAAGCGGATTCAGATTGATCCGGGGTCCTCCTTCAGCATCATCTCCAGAACTCTGCTCTCCACACTGGGGATCCCGATGCACCATCTGGCACCCTCCGACACCATGATCAGCGGTTTCAATGCTAGCAAAAGTGAACCGTTGGGCAAAATTTGGTTGAAGTGTCATATCGGTAATCTTCGAACCGAGGTGAATTGCTATGTCGTGGACGCTGATGTCAACTACAATCTCCTACGGGGTCGCCCGTGGCTGCATGAATATATGGTGGTGCCATCTACGCTCCACCAATGTATGAAGTACGAGTCCACAAACGACGTCATCCGGACGGAGTTCGCGAACATTGACCCTTTCAAGGGGGTCGAAGCCTACTTCACCGATTCTACCTTATATAAATTGCTAGATAAAGAGGAAGCCAACGATGCTGATGATGAAGCAGAAACAGCAGCAGAGGCAGATATGGAGCCAGAGATGATTTCCGATGCCCTGTTGAAAATTCGACTCAAAGGGAAACCGCCTCAGGTGCTGCCTCCCATGACAATCAAGCTACCTGAAAAAGCACCAAATTCTTCAGGTAGAGCACATACCGAAGCTCCCTTGAAGATACGGCTCAAGGGAAAACCTCCTCAAACATCGGCTCCCCTTGTGGTGAAACTACAAGAAAACGGGCCAGTCGTCGAAGGCGCGATCGAGGCACACCTGAAGGTGCGTCTTAAAGGCAAGCCTCCACAATCATCCAAGCTGCAAAAGAAGGCCCACACAGCCCTCTCGGATCCTGAGGTCAAACCTTCGATGAACTCTTCTGAACCAGCTCCGGTGCTCATAGATGAGGAGTTAGGAGAGTACATATCTGCTGATGTAGATGCACCTTCTTTAGACAATGTAATCCCGTGGAACAAAATCTCGTATTTTATCAATAATAGAGTATCTTTCAATTATTCTAGTCTTCCATATTGGAATGCCATGTATACACTAGATAATGCTCTACGGTCGTTGCAAACACAAATAATGACCGTCAACCATGTAAATCAAGTCGTTCCGTCCAAAGGAGTCTGTTTTATAGTCCCATCGCGGAATCGGGATGAAGAACCTATCATCTTCGGCAAAGTCGAGCGCCATCAAGACCTTCCGCCACTTGAGCCAGAACCAAATACCGACAGAATACAAGTCTATCGTTACACGGACAAGGCAAAGTACCTCATTCAAAAGATGGGTTACAACCTGAAAAACAACAAAGGCCTGAACTACGGCAAGGGCCGACGTCTTCCCCTTCGGCTCCCAACACCTAAAGGAAAGCCGCAGGACTAGTATCATCACACTCGACGGGGGGTGGGCTATGTCACGCCGCCGGTAACTCCAGAGAGTTCGGAGACAGAAGAAATGGAACACTCCTATTCATCCGAAACATCAACCTGGGATTCCAATACCAGTATCGGCTCAGTCCTCAAGAAGGTGCTATCAGTCAACATGACAACTGCACAATCTCTAGAGGATGAAGGCGATGACCAAACGCCGGAACTCTTCAAGGAAGAGCCCTGGGCTCAACGCCTAGGAGCACAGTGGGAGTCTCGCTTTGAACTGTGCGAACCCCCTACCGAAGACGAGGTCGAACAAGTTGACCTTGGGGATGGATCTCCTTCCAAACCTATCTTCATCAGCAAGAGTCTGAAGGGAGAAGACCGGGAGTCTTTGGTTCAATTGGCCAAGGAATATATCAACATCTTCGCCTGGAGCTACAAAGATATGCCGGGACTTGATCCCCAGGTCGTAATGCACATACTTAACATCTTGTATGATGCTAAGCCTGTAAAGCAACAACAACGACGCTTTCGTCTGGACATCATGAACGCTATCGATCAGGAGGTGGACAAACTCCTGAGCAGCGAGTTCATCTGTGAAGAGCAACATCCGGATTGGGTGGCCAATGTCGTCCCTGTCACTAAGAAGAATGGAAAGATACGGGTTTGCATCGACTTCAGGGATCTCAATACCGCTTGCCCGAAGGACGAATTTTTGCTTCCAATCACTGACGTGATGATCGACAATACATGTGGCTTCGAACGCATGTCTTTTATGGACGGGTATTTGGGCTACAATCAGATCAAGATGTTTCCCGATGACGCAAAACACACGTCATTCAGGACTCCGAAGGGGGTTTTCTGCTACACGGTGATGCCCTTTGGCTTGAAGAACGCTGGTGCTACATACCAACGAGCTATGAGTACCATCTTCCGTCAACATCTTCGCAAGGCAGTTGAGTGCTATGTCGATGACATTACAGTCAAAAGCCGTCTCAAGGGTGATCACTTACAAGACCTGAAGACAGTCTTCGATCTCATACGTGCGCAATAACTCAAGATGAACCCCGCTAAATCCTTCCTTGGGGTTTCTAACGAAAAGTTTTTGGACTTCATTATCACGACGAAAGGCATTCATGTCGATCCCGAGAAGACCAAAGCCATCCTTGACATGGACCCTCCGAAGAACCTCCGAGAACTTTGAGGCCTGCAGGGGCGTCTGGCATACATCCGAAGGTTTATAGCAAACCTTTCCGGAAAATGCCAACCCTTCACTCAGCTCATGAAGAAGGGAGTCTTCTATGTCTGGAAAGAAGAATGCCAAAAAGCTTTCGATGATATCAAAGCCTACCTGACAAGCCCGCCAGTCCTGGTGGCACCCGTCATTGGCAAACCTTTTCTCCTCTACGTCCGTGCCATGGATCATTCCCTCGACGCATTGTTGGCTCAGAACAATGATGCGGGCTACGAGCAAGCTATCTACTACCTTAGTAGGATACTGATCGGGGCTGAACACCGGTACAACCCTGTTGAAAAGGAGTATTTGGCTTTGGTATTTGCCATCCAGAAGACTCGCCATTATGTTTCGGGCCAAATAATTCATGTCATCTTCCAAGTCAATCCACTCAGGGTTCTCATGATGAAGTCGGGATCATTGAACTCCCGACTAGCTACATGGGCAATCCTATTGATGCCATATAATATGGTCTTCGTCCCACAAAAAGCCGTCAAGGGTCAAGCTTTAGCCGATTTTTTAGCTGTACACCCCATCCCCGAGTCCTCCAGACTCTATGAAGACATCCCGGATGAGGTCCAAGAATCAAATGTCACCGAAGAAAACTCCGTCTGGCGGGTGTTTTTCGATGGCGCTTCGAGAACAGGCCCCAAAAGCCAAATCATCGCAGGAGTGGAGTTAGTCTTAGTCTCCCCCGATCAGCTGGTCATCCAGCGTGCTTACTCCCTTTCGAAGCCGTGCTCCAATAATGTCGCCGAGTACAACGCTCTCATCACGGGACTCCAGCTGGCACAACAGCTGGGGGTGGATCATCTGGAAGCTTACGACGACTCGAAACTCGTCGTCAATCAAGTTCGAGGGCTGTACGAAGTTCGTCATGAAGATCTGGTTCCTTACCATGACGTTGCATTGAACATCATTTCAACCTTCACTAAGTTCTTCATAGAACACGTACCTCGGCTATAAAACCTGGAGGCTGATGCTCTGGCCGGCCTCGCAGCTTCATTAGCAGTACCCCTCGGGACTCAACACTACGTCACGGTAGTTGGTCGAGACTTGGTCTGTCCTAAAAACAACCTATGCTCGCAAATGGCCTATGCCATGTCAACAAGTGCTGGTGTTAATGTCCAAGATTGGAGGTTCCCGTTCATCGACTTTGCTATCTACGGAATTCTCGCAGAAGACTCGAAGGAAGCCGTCTCAGTCAGGAGGCGTTCCCTTCGGTTCTATTACGATACAGCTACTAAAATGCTGTACCGACGTTCCTACGACGGACTTCTCCTTCGATGCCTGTCCAACGAAGAAGCAGCCGAAGCCCTTCGAGAAGCTCATGACGGAACTTGTAGGGCTCATCAACCTAGGCCTAAGTTACAGGATCGACTGCGACGTATGGGCTACTACTGGCCAACCATAGCGGCCGACGCCGTCGACTATGCTAAAAAGTGCCATGTTTGCCAGCTTCATGCCGACTTTATCCATACACCGCCGGAACCAATACATCCTACAGTCATCTCCTGGCCCTTCGAAGCTTGGGGCATAGACATTATAGGACCTATCACCCCTCCTTCATCGAGGGGACACCGCTTCATCCTAGCCATCACCGACTACTTCTCCAAATGGGCAAAAGCAGTTCCACTGACGGAAGTGAAGAGCTCTAGGATAATCAGCTTCATCAAGCACCATGTCATCTACCGTTTTGGGGTACCTCGAAGAATTATCCACGATAACGGTCTACAGTTCATCAGCCACGTTTTCAGCAGATTCTGTGATAAGAATCGAATTC
This sequence comes from Iris pallida, assembly GCA_029216955.1. NCBI lineage: Eukaryota > Viridiplantae > Streptophyta > Magnoliopsida > Asparagales > Iridaceae > Iris > Iris pallida. The sequence continues at coordinate 13,974,023 of JANAVB010018994.1, read as the reverse complement.
AGAACGTGGCGTCAACCGCCTACAATCCGGCAGCAAACAGATTGGCCGAGGCATTTAACAAGACTATCGTCAGGCTACTCAAAAAGGTCGTGTCATCCAATAAATGCGACTGGGATGAAAAGCTCGACGAATGCCTTTGGGCCTACCACACAACGGTACGGACTCCGACGGGCAACACACCATTCTCCTTAGTCTACGGGAGCGAAGCGGTACTGCCTCTCGAGATTCAGATACCCTCGCTCCGTGTAGCGATCACAAATCAATTAACGGAAGAGGACAATCAGCGTCGTCGTCTACGGGAGTTGGAAGCACTAGACGAGAAGCGCCTCCTAGCTCAACAGCGTATTGAACTCTATCAAGCCCGTATATCACAGGCTTTCAACAAAAAGGTCAAGCAGAGGACTTTCCAAGTAGGTAACCTGGTTCTGGCAGTCAGGAGGCTGATGGTGTTGACTTACAAGATACCAAGAAAGTTCGAGCCCAAGTGGGAGGGACCTTTCATCATAGAGACGGTATACTCAAACGGTGCTTACCGCCTCGTCAAACCCAATGGAGACTTGTTCATGATGCCCATCAACGGCAAGTTTCTAAAGAAGTACTACTCTTGATATCTTTCAGACATGTGCTTCTATCTCCACCCAACATGGGAGTTCGTGGACCCAATCATCAGGGCTCACGTACACCTCCCTTCCATAAAATCTTACGCTTCTGGAACCCAGCTGTTCCATGGCGTTCTATCCTTAGTAGAAGAACAACCACGTCTACATTACCTCTGAGTTGCTCTTCTACGCCCTGCAAAACATAATCTTACACCATCTAGGATTATGCTGCTTATCATGTTTACTACGTCCACATCACCTCTGAGTAAATATTCCGTACAGACAACCCCTGTGTTGCCGTACATTGATCGCATAACTTCCCTCCGCAGGATTAAAGTCTGCTGTTACCTCAGGGGCGACAGCCAGCTCAGCTTCTGCAGTTGGGTCCGAGGTAGGGCTCGACAATGAAACAGCCGACCTCTCTTCATCATGACGAGGAGAGGAGTCAATCCTCTCATCTGTTTCAATCACACTTGCTGTCCCTACGGCAGGCTCAGCAACATCTGGAGGAACGTCATCAGAAGAAGACGAACTCCACTCTTCCTCTCATTTCGGAGGCACAACTTCTACTGGGACCTCGACATCAGAGATCCCTACATCAGCTTGGACTATCTTGGGGACTGCTGCACCTCTAGCTTCCCCCTCAACACTATCTGGAGACACCAAAGTCCCCACACAAACGACATCATCAACACTCTCCTCCCTGGGAGATGCGGTAATCGGAGGAACACGCTCGTCAGAAGGGCTCGCTACCTCCTTCGGTTTAACCAAACCTGGTTTCGAAGCCTGGGACTTTTTCTTCGGCACCGCCTACAAAAAGGAGACATGAGTCACAAAAATCAAAGAGTGAACCAGACTATATGGGACATCTTTACCTCTGCGGGAGCTGATTCTGTTACTATGACAGGTGCCACCTCCGGTGCTCCTGCCTTCGGAGTCGTAGCTTTCCTAGGCCTCTTCGGCACAGACGAACCGACCTCCGTATCAGCTCGTCTCTTTCCGGCTGGGGTCTCTCCATGATGACCCCCCGTTGATGCTATAGCAGCTGACCTATAACCCGCAACCTCTGGTGGACGATATGATCGGGCCACCGTCAACATGTTGGTTGTCGCCTCTAGCTGTGTGCCAATGATGAAACTAGTTTCCCTGTCATACTCAGGAGATGCAGCGTTCATGGCACAATACAGCTTGACAGCCGAATACAAGATCTACGGCCGAGGATTGTGAACTGGCGTGGTAAAACGGACTCCGGTGCATCCGACATTGTAATATTGCCAACCCCGGGCTCCATCCAGTAAACTCCCAATAAACTCCAGACTGTTACTGGGGTTCCTTAACATCAGCTGGGTATAACCGAACTGACGTGCAAATCGGCTAGACAGATATGGCACTAGATAGCACTTATTCTTGTTGCGGTAGACCAGATGGGAAAGCCGAATGCTCTGTAACCAGCGAAACCCCCATAACGGTAGGGCGATCGCATCCTCGCCAGAGTCTTCCAACTCTTGGTCGGCTTCGAAGTCTATGAAGATGGGGTTGATCTTGGTGATCTCCCACCCCTGAAGATAAGACAAAACCCTTCTACAAACAGGGATGCCAGTATGCAGCCTCTTCCTTTTATAGAAGCGACGGATAAAGGCGTCACCTACAACATGATCGTCTTCGGGGCCGGAGCTCATCACGTTCGGATGATGCAGAATCAGCCATCCCATCAGATAATGGAATGGTAGCTCAGCCCGGAAAAAGTTGTCGTTCCTACCCCTCCCATGGATCACATCGTCAGCAAAAGTCCTCAAACCCTGTAACAGGTTACACACCATCGCGGGAAGGAGGGCCAGAGGGTGACCAAAAACCAGCTTTACCGCTGGCAAGATGAGATTCCTGCTCACTCTTTCTACAGATCCAGAGCCGCCCGAGAACACATAGTCCCGGAGCCATATTATCAAGTATGCGGCTAACACGGCCCTGGGAGACATCCGGCATATGCAATGCCAGAAGCAACTGTATACATCGGCGCCACTCTCGTTTGAACGAGGAACCTTCTCGTCTAGTCGACCCACTTCGGAGGTCACCTCCGCATGAGGCAGTCCCTGCGGAGTCACAAACCGAATCTTGCAAGGGTCTGTCGAGTCCTGCTTGAAGATATAGTCCCTCCAAGTAGTCACATGGGGCTGTGACCCGTCCCTATCCTTCCGTTGTAGCAGATAATGGTGGCTCGCCACCTCCTTGAAAACAACCATCATCTCCTTATCCTTTTCTTCTAGGACTTGGATCTCTTCATTTGTCGGGAAATATTCCTCGTATGGTTCCGAACCCCAGGAAAGTTTGGAAACTACATACATCTTATGAAGGGCCAACCCCAGCTCCCCCACTGGAGTAAATAAGGTGCCAGTCTGGGAGTTGAACATCTCCAGGAGCGCAAGGAACATGGGCTTGTTGATATCGACGCCCCCCTGCGTGGCACGAAGAGCGACAGCCAGCCCAATCGCTTTGAGCTCAGTTTTGAACTTTGACAGAACCCAGAGGGTCAACTCATCCCACTTCAGCACGTGATGGCACCACCCCTCAACTCAAAAACCTCCTTTCGGATACGTGACCTACGATGACTGCATTCGACTTGCAAAAGTTGAAGCCCCAAAGGCGAAGGTATCAGGAGGAACATCACTGTAGAGGCTCCCAGGCCGCAAAGTTCGATAATGGTATAAGGTCCCTAATCGTAAGAAGGCTAAGCTATCCCTTTGATTCGAAGTAACATCAATACGAAGGGTGCCTCCCACTGCCCCTTCTTGAGAAGGAGTAAGCTCCCATAGCATCCTCCTTTTGGAAGCCAAACGGTAGAAAGCCGTCAGCGATAATTGACGCTCAGACTGCCGTATGTACAGGGCCACGCCCTTCGCCGAGAAGAACCAGTCCTCCTTAATCTTCAATATCTTTACCTCAGTAGAGGTCAAGCGGTCACCAAACAGAAAGGCATGCTTCAAAAAGTTACGTTCTCGAATTTAGCTGATTTTAGTCTGCCACTCTCCATCAAGTTCTGGAGAAAAATATGCGACTGATCCCGAATTTGTAACATCCTCTCGGGAGGCTGGTCCTGCATGATAACAGCCTTCGCTGGATTAATAATCTCCTCATTGAAGTCAATCCCCATTTGGCAGAGGAAAGCATCCAAAAGGACTTCGTTCAGCAAGGGGATTGTCATTGACACTGACACAAAACAAAAGTCAGGCAACAAGAAGAGAAAGAGGCTAAAGAGAAGGGCGAAACATTTGGGGCGCGTTCGAAGCTTCTGCGCATCATCAGGGCCCAAAAAGCCCATATGCATCGTGGCCTCGACGCATAATCAGGATAGAAGTCCATGCGCGTCAGCGGGATGGCCTCGGCACATAATTAAGACAGAAGTCCATGCGCGTCAGCGGGATAGCCTCGGCACATAATCAGGACAGAAGTCCATGCGCGTCAGCGGGATAGCCTCGGCGCATAATCAGGACAAAAGTCCATACGCGTCAGCAGGGATAGCCTCGGCACATAATCAAGACAGAAGTCCATGTGCGTCAGCAGTAAAGCCTCGGCGCATAATCAGGACAGAAGTCCATGCGCATCAGCGGGATAGCCTCGGTGCATAATCAGGACAAAAGTCCATGCGCGTCGGTAACAAGGAGTTAGGGCACAGCAACAGGGTGCAACTCATCCGCGTGTGCACCAAACTCGTCTAAAAATGTCAGGAAACACTCACCTGTCACCACTGACCGGACGTCGACGGGAGCCGCAGCAACGATGGGAGAATCCTCCTTATCGAACTCCACGGGCTCTTTTCTTTTGCTTCGCCCTCGGCCAGCACCACCGCGAGGAGTTTTGGGAGCCATTTCGTGAAAAGGAGGGTTTTTTAGAAGAAGAACTCTAAAAAAGAAGACAGTAAAGAGAGGAAGAACTCTCTCTCTCTCTCTCTCCATCAGACGCCTATTTATAGGCTTGGGTGACGTCAACCACCGCTTAGGGTTTTGTGAAGTGATAACCGTGGATAGTCCAAAAGATCATCATTAAATCTTTTTCATTTATCCCCAAGCGTTATCATTTGGGCATTTAAAACTGACAAGAGCATGCGCCCCAGAACAGTCATGCGTCCTGGACAGTCATGCGTCCCAGAGAAGACACCACCATGCTTCTTATTCAAAGTATTCTAAAACTTGACGAAAAGTTTTGAAAACTTTGAAGGGGGTCTTGTAGAAGCATGGAATTTTAGGACCAGAAATCCTATGCGCCTAACATTACACGCACCAGGGAGCTCAGATAAAGTACTTGGCACAGCAAACAGCAAAAGCATAGACATCAAAAGGAGATTTTTTATTTTATACAAAAGTCTATTACATGTCTAAAAAGGGCTTTACAAAGAAGAATTTCTACAAAGAAAGACCCTAAGTCTACAGTTAGGCGCAGCAACCGCCATGCGCTCTCAGCCAGGCGTATCTCTTCAGCGTCTCAGCCAGGCGCATCTCTTCAGCGTCTCAGCCAGGCGCACCCCTTCAGCGTCTCAGTCAGGCGCATCCTTTCAGCAGCTCAGTTATGTGCATCCTTTCAGCGTCTCAGTCATGCGCATCATAAAGTCTCAGCATATGCGCTCCACTTCGACCAATGAAGCATTTAGTGAGCATAACGAGGGCGGGCGATCAACCCTACCCCTAGTTGGAGGAAGAGCTCTCCAAAGCCTAAGGAAGAAGAGAGCACCGCAATCGATCCGCGGCAAAAGGAGGCTTTCAACACAACCAGAATGGGCAACACCCACTCTAGCAGGAGGAGGAGCTCTCCAAAGCCCAAGGAAGATGATCGGGGCACCATAATTTCGATCTGCGGATCTTCCAGTATAACGGAGATGAGGCTCGAGCATCCCGATCTTTGGATGCAACATGCACCATCCGCCTGCCTCAAAAGCCCTCGACTCTGACTTTTGGATGTAACAGTCACCTTCAAGAGCATAAATGAAGACAAGTCATCGCATCTTCACCCTCGGGAACATCTCGTCAATAGAATGTGCTCGAGCAAACATGTTTATTTCGGGAGGACGTGAGAGAACGAGAAGCAAACTCTCTCCTTGCCACTATTTATAGGCCGGACAAATCAAACCCATGTGCCAAGTGGCGGGCTCTCCGAATCCCGTGCAATGAATTTGCATTTATGGTGATGAACCTGACGCTTCGAATTCGGCCAAGTCAAAAACGGCTATTTAAAGCACTCGAAGAACACAAAAGTCGGACCAATAAAGGCACGTCATACAAAAGGATGCACCGGTCAGACACCGTACATCATACAGACGCGCCCGTCGGTTCCAAAGTGTTCCGTATGGATGCGCCCAACAAAGCACAAATCCATGCGTCCTAATCAACATGGACCCATGCGCCCATTTCGGCTCGTCACCCATCGAGCAATTAATGTTCAAGTGACAGAGTTGGCTGTACGTCCCCCGAGGACTGGACAGTTAGCAGCTTTTTTAGAAGATGAAGCATCGCTGACGTCAGCATCATCATTACTTTCCTTCGGCGGTTATAAGACCCGTGGCCGTCCAACCATTTCGTATGTGCCTCAGCAGCCATGCGCCCAAATCTCTGCATGCTCCTCAAAAGCAATATGCCTCAGACTTTTCTCTGATCCCTAAAGACAGAGGTCAAGTCACTACTGAAGTCCCGCATGCGCCTCAAAAGTCATGCGCCCAGGTTCGTGACTCCTAAAGGTTGCAAGCCAAAGTCTACTCATGCGCCCAATCCTAGGCGCATCCTGTCAAATTACTCTCCACCAAATCCGAGATGTTTGAGCTACGGATACGCGCCACGTGTCCTTTGACTCAGTTCAGCCTATGAAGGGGTGCTAATCACCCAAGATCTCAGCAACTGAAAAATCCTCTCCACTGCTACATGTCAGCTCGGTCGCAGCCCACCAATGCAACAGAAAGGGTTCAACTCCTTAATCAGAGTATATCGCCCATGCTCCTCCATCAGCAATCACTACGTGGTATCCCTACAAATAGGCGCATCCTACATATGCGCGTATGAGCAGCCAATCTGCTGCTTATAAATAGAAGGATCATTCCCTCTCACACAGACACGGACTGTCAGAGATCAAGACGGACAGTCAACCAAAGCATCAGAGTTTACTCCCAGAGATCGGAAGAGACACTCAACGTCTTCTTCCTCTCCACAAACTCCAGCACCCAGAGCAACTCAGACCTTCAGAGAATCGAAAACCGTCGTCAGATCGTCAACGGAGTCAATGTATTACCACTCGCTCCATCGACACAGGGACCCAGATAAACAAAAGTGTTCTCCTAGGACTACATCTAAGTCCTACATTGTAATACTGTTCTGTTTGTAATTGAAATTGCAATCAAAAGATTTTAATGGCAAACAAGGGGTACATAGTACCTCTTACGAGCTTTATTTCTGGATATGGTCCTCCTGGCTATATGCTCGTGCTCTCGTACTGCCTCTACAATCGGTCGGGCTCGATATGTTGACTGACTAGATGACTGGTACTGCCTGGCTCAAAATATACTCCTTCTGGCTGCAAGTCCTCGACTTGAAATACCTCTGGTATTCCTTATCCACTATAGTATATCAACATCTGAATACTCTGCTGGAGAACGAGATCTTGTTGTTACTATGACTCCATCATATCCTTTATGATCCCTAGGAATGCATGCACATCGGGATGATCAGATTCTACCTCTGCTTGGACTGTTGACAGTACTGGTGATACAAGATGTCCTGACTCTGGCAATGCCATGTCTGGATGATGATCTATTATTGGTACTGACTGATGAGACTCTGGCTGAACTGAAAATACTAACTGCACGGGAGCAGCTGGCTGACCGAGATGGACGGACATCACTAGGTCGACTCTCGACTCTGCTCCTAAATGCTGGGACTGATCCTCCAAAAATGGCCTAACAGAAGATTGCTAACTTACCATCGGTAGAATCCAAACAAGATAATCGAAAGGATTAAGAATAGTGCCTCTAAAAGTTAAAGGACACAAGGATCAAATCGAAGGAACAAGAAAGATCAACGATCACGACAAATATCAGGTCAAAGGATCAGAGATGTAGAATAATACGAAGGATATCAATAAAGGAGAATTGTGACTGAGATATCTAAATATCAGTAACCTCCACATATCTGATAAATCAGACCTACATGGGCCACCACTAAAACCTATGTTACGCCCCAGAACCATAATACTGGCAAGTGGGGACGGACCAGGTCAGCTACGTAATACCAATATACTTCAGTACTCTGAAATAACGTATAAGCTGTCAAGACATGGGGGTTATTACTACAAGCCAACAATTAATCCTAGGTCGAACGATCCTAGGTATCTCAATCACAGGCAAAAATGTAAAGTACAAGAAGTATGATCATCAGACATAAAATAGTAAAGTGTCCCAAACTATATATACATGGATGATCATGAAGCTAGTAATACAAAGTAAAAAACTAGCAAGAGTAATAGTCATACATGATAAGCTCTAGCTATAATCTAGAATATGCACATCATGTTTAGGCCCGTAGGCTAAATGTTAAGATCCATAACACGAGCTAAACACGTGCTCGGAGGCTAAACGCCACAAAAGAATAATGTACATAACTAGTGGGAGAATGAAATAGGACTAAGGTATTTTGGTGCTCCGGGTAGTCACTGTCGAGTAGATGGTACGAAAGATCCTCCAGGGTCTTCTATCAGATCTGTGTTTGCCATTGATTGTAAAAGTACAGAACAATTATCGGAGGACTGAACTTTAGACTCACAATACAAACTCGCTCGTACAAAGAAAGCCTAGGGACGAAAACCTAGGTGCAGCAATCTAAGTACAATTGTTTATTTTAGATTCTGGGGGGTGACGATAGAGGCTCGGGAAAGCGACGGCAGCTCTGCCTTACTCCTTGGACGATCGGATGCAGCCTTGGCTCTGTAGAAGAACTGTTTGGCGTTGATGAAGAAATGCTCTCTTTATTCTCTCTGGATCCGAGGGGGGTGTGCTCTCTCTCTCTGCTCTCTGCTCTTCTATTCTCTCTCAGTCTCTCTATTTTTTGTCCTTGTTGCAAGGGAATGGCACCTTGCTATTTATAAGAGTGGGGGGCATCATTAGGGTTTGCAATGATTGCCCATTCTCAAAAGTCGACAGTTAAGGATCAATGAATCTAGGCCGTTCATAATAGATTTGAGCAATTAATGTGATTGCATCAAATCTCTGTGGGCAATTAATGATGATTGCCATAAATCTTCTAAGCTCGGATCTTCTGCCACGTGTTCAATTTGATTGATTGCAAATGATCTGATTTGATTCCAATATTTTATTGGGATTTATTGATGGATTTTGGTCGATTTGATGCCACGTGTCCTATTATCATACCACGTGTCTTAACCGCGAGCCACTTAGAAAATCTGAGCCGCATGAGGACTGCTCCCCATTGAGTTGCATAAGGCTGGCCACGTGTCAAGGCTGCTTGGGAGTGGCCCCTGAATATTTGGACCGTATGGTGGTGATCTGAGCTGCATGAGCGTAGATGACCGCATGATGGGTGCTTTCCTCGTGAGCCGCATGGAGATAGTCCTCATGAGCCGCATAGATATAGTCCTCGTGAGCCGCATGGAGATGGCCTCTACTTGAACCGCATGGGGTTAGCCTATACTTGAACCACATGGGGTAGTTCTCGTGAGCCGCATGGGTAGCCTCTGCCTGAGCCGCATGGGTGGCCTCTGTCTGAGCCGCATGCGACTGTCCACGTGTCAAGGCCGTATAAAGGTCTTTGGGGTTTGACGGATTATGTCAGAGATATCCTTTATTTCCCTAGGAGTCTGCCATTATGACAGAGTCATTATTGCATCTTTCTGTCATAGGTCAGAGCTGTCAGCCGTCAGGGCATTAAATACAGTAGAAGACAAAGGAAAGAGCTGTTGAGGACCACGTGGCTCCTCTCTGGGTTGCATGGGACTATTCGAGCCGTATAGACGCTTGAGCCGCATGGGTCCCTGAGCCGCATGAGCTCTTTGAGCCGCATAGGGATCATTGGCCGTATGGATCTTTCTTTATTCTTTTCCATGCTTCTATAAGACCCCCTTTAAAGTTTTTAATTTATAAAATTGAAATACTTTGAATAAGAAGCATGGCTATGTATAAACTCTTCTGGCTGCATATGATGTCCTTACCGTATAGATATCCCAACCGCATAGCCTCCTCAGCCGCATTAGTCAATCAGCCGCATGGACCTTTTGGCCGTATGGGCTATCTGGCCGCATGAAGCTCCTTGCCACGTCATCCTGTCACGTGTACAAATCTTTTTGCATTAATTGCTGTTGATTCTCAGTCCGCTTTTTGGGGCAGGATCCCAAGAGTCTAGCCCTAAATAATCAAATCGCCTTGATAAACGAAGAGTCGGTTATACTGCTCGTGGACCGATGCGTCGGTTCATTGGGGTTCTGCCTATAAATAGCAGGGTATTTGGAAAAGACTTTCTTTTACTTTCTGCTATTGCCCTAACCCTCTTGTCTTCGTCCTCTTTCTCTGATCATAGTAATGGCTCCCAAGAAGACTGTTGCGGCGAAGAAGGCAGTGTCTTCATCGGCGACGAAGGGTAAGAAAGCTGCTTCTGCGACGACGGATGTGGCAGCTCCTCTGCCAGCTAACATACCCGTAGTTCACCCCGACGTCCATCCCGCTATCGATGGTAAGGACCTTTTGTGTGAGTTTGGAACCCTGACTATCATGGCTACGTCACATATTTTATGCGCGAGCCTCCATCTTCTTGTGTGTCGCATACGCGTCTCGAGCCGCAAGGGGTATGTTCCATGTCAGAGCCGCATGAGATCTGTTGTTGTGACCGCATAAGTACCTCTCTAGCGGGGCCGCATAAGCTCAGCATAAACTCACTTGATTTGGAGCACATAAGCCTATTCGAATTGGACTGTATGAACTTATCTGCATTTGAGCCGCATAAGCGTGTCTCTCACGGGGCCGCATAAGCTTACTTGATTTGGACCGCATATGCTCGCTTGAACTCGTCTTGTCGTATGAGCCTTTTAAACTTATTCGAACTCTGTCTCATGAGGCTGTTTTTGAACAGAGCCGCATAACTATGTTTAGTCACTGTAGCTTGAGTCTCCACTAGTCGGAGCCACATAAGCTTTTTTCTGAGTTGGGCCGCCTGAGGCTTCTTTGAATCCGAGCCGCATAGGCTTGAGGGCACTAGTCAATCATCTTTTTAACTTATTGCTTTTGTCTTTGTCTCAGTGAATTTGCCGATTAATGCTGCTAGAGAACTCCTGGTAGGTCGTGCCCAAGCTGCTCTGGGCTATAGGTACGACCATATAGTTAGGCATGTGGCGGACCAGTTTTCTAATGACGAGCCTCCGGCGAGATTGAATGCCCTCAAGAACCAGCCTTTCTATTTTCTCAATGCTATGATGAACTCGGGAAAATTAGAAGGAGAATACTTGAAGCCTGCGTTCTTCTTCGGAGACGCCTTGACTGTGAAGAACAGTCAGGTTCTGGATGTGTCAGTGAACTGGAGTTTTGTTTCTAACGGGATGGCGATCCGCATCCCCCAAATGGAGCGTCACTTCCCACTATCTTGGTTCAATATGCTCCCACTGGACCGGAAGATGGAGGAGTCTTTAACTCCTACCCGAAGTGGGATGTTTGTGGAAGACATCCATTATAACAATAGTATGAAGTCAGTGTGTGCAGGCAAGGTGCACACCAGCCGTTCTGTAATGGGATTGACCCCGGGTACTTTTTTGAATGTGCCGGATCCCAATTTCATGTTTTATGCAGCCGACACTTTTATGAACCAACTTGCTCGAAAGGGCTCCTATCCTATTGGCCGGTTGACGCTCCCGAGTTGGATACACCCCATTCCCTCATAGACCAATCTGTCTATGTGGATCTTGCGAAAGTATAAGGCCTTTCTGTGTGAGATTGGTCTTTATCATGCTATTCGGGGCACCAGTCATGGCTTGCCCATAAACAAGAGATTATTTATATCTCTGCTGGAGATGTATAACCGCCGTACGGGAACCTTCTATACACCCGTAGGGGAAATGGGGCTTGCGCTCCACGAAATGTACGCGAACTCCAAGCTTCCTTGGGGGGACGAAGCTTTTGAGGCGTACACTCCCACGAATGAGGAGTTCGAAGAGTTGGAGGGACGGTATCCAGGCTTCGTGGCTATTTATCAAGAGATATTGTGCCACTATAGCACATGTCAGCAGATAGCCAAAAAGGACAGTAGCTCGGAAGGGAATGCTCCCCACACCAAGGACTGGGTGTTCTATCTCTTCACGATGGTGCCTCAGGTCGAGTTACTTTCCGACGTCCTCAATCCCGGGAGGCGGTTCAAACTTTGGTGTCGTCGGCCAAGAGGGTGGCCACCACTAGTGACAGATTCGGGAGTAAAACTGACTCTTTTGGTTATTTTTATCAGGATACCCAAGAACTGTCAGAAAAGGCGCTCCTGGCGGGATTCCTGATGGTATGGCTGCGAAATTGTGTAGTCTCGGGAGGAGCTGGTTCTATTGAAAGGATCAGTCATAATTTTATCCTTCCAACTGTGAAGTTAGTTTCGCGAGTCAAGCTAGCTCTCCTCTCGACCATGGTGTGCAGCATACACCGTGGCCTTCGCACTTTCACGTCCAAGGTCATCGTCCGCGATGTGACAAAAGATTTTGAACGGACTAAGCTGCCCTATCATTATCTGATGGGGTGGCTGCTGATGCATTATCCGTCTTTGATGAGACCGGGCTCTGAAGACGACGTAACTGACGACGACGCTTTTATCTTCCATTATCGTAATGAGTCTTGGGAGTGCGAGACCATGCGCGCTTGCCGAATGGCACTGGCAAGGGCAGATATGTACAATATTTTCGTATCTGTCCCTCGTTTTACTACTGAAGAAATAGCGGCTGTGCATCTCGATGGTATTGGCCCCCCTCAGCTTCTGGACGGCCAGATGCTCCTGTGGCTGCGTAACATCCGCCCCGCTCATCTGGTGTATCGCAACCGTAATACTGTCTTTCTGGAACCTTATCTGCCCAGCAGGTTTGCCCGACAGTTTGGATACAGCCAGCTTTTTCTAGACAGTCCCAGCTCTTGTCTGAGTTTTGATGGTAGCCTTCTTGACGGCATCAGGGCCTGGCACTACTATGATACATTCTATACCCGTACCATTTTCTCGGTCCCTGCTATTAAGGCGCCGATAGAGATTTTGTATATGGCAGCTCTGTACCATGTCATGGCGAACAAACCCCCTGTCGGTTTTAACCCGGGTGCCAGTTTTATTGTCGGTACCGGCCTGGAGGAGAGGTCCCAGGGGGCCAAGACGAGGAAGAGGAAGAATAGAGTCGAAGTGCCAGATTCGGACTCCACTACTGCGGATGATGAAGGCGACGAGCATGATGCAGATGATTCTTCCCTTCCGTTGGAAGATATTGGAGCGGATCAGCCGCCTGTTTTGACAGATGAGATGGCGGCAGATCAGCCACCCATTGTACCAGGCTCTGTACGAAAGCGTAGCAGGCAAATTTCTCCTGTTGGCGGTATTCCTCGCTCTCGGAAACTGGCTGTGACCAGACACCGCAAGTTAACTATCAAGAAAAGAGGCGAGGAGGTTGACCCCGCATCAGAGGTAAACAAGTCGCTACCGGTTCTTCCTTTCTTCTAGCTTTGATTCTAATCATCTTCCTTCCCTCTTGTAGGTGTCAAAAGAAGAGGAATCTCAAGTTGCCGAGGTCGTGACTCGGGATGACGGGGGCTCCGGTGAGCCTGTCCCTGAAATTGCTGAATTCTATCAAGATGATGCTGATCGAGTTTCTCTCCCTTCGAGGTGGCTGGGACAGAGGAGCCGGCCGAATTTAACTTAGAGATCGCGGATGAGGAGACCATGCCAGCTGCGAACGAGCTGCAGCCTCCATGCTCCTCCCCTGGTAAGATAAGCCGAATCTTAACTTACGAGGAGGCCTATCTGCTCTATCATCACATCCTTCGGGTCACGTCGATTGATTGTTGTCATGGACATGCAGGTCCTGCCTCTCCAGTGCCGATGATGGCCACTGTTGAGACAGACTCTGCCGAAGGGGCACTGGTAGAGAGGAGCGTGCCCCCTCCCCCTCCGGCTCGTCTTGATGGGCCTCCCGTAGGCTCGAGTTCGGCCAGTCAGGTGATGGGATAGCCGGGGCAGGGGATGATGGTCCTTGCATCTTCCTCTGCTCGGGCGGCTCCGAGAGTCGATCTCTCCGCCCTGCCAAGTGTCCAGGCTCTTCGGGTGACAGAAGAAGAGTTAGCCGCTATCCGCGCATTGTTCTGCTCGAAATTTGTTCCCTTGGTGGCAAGTTCTAGCACAACTCCTTCGATGTTGCCGGCCACGCTTCCTCTGACGTCGTCCTTTACAGAGGTCCTGGATGAAACGTTACAAGACGTGGTCGACAGCTTTTATCGTCACTTGAAAAGGGGGATAGAGGCTACTGTGGAAAGAGGGACCTCTTTCGTCTTGGCCCGGCAATGCGCCCAGGGTCAAATTGATATCCTTAAGGCCCTTTCCGGTGGGGCAGGGGTGGCTGCACTTCTGGAGACGAAATTGCTGGAGACTGATCAGCTGGTGGCCCAGCTTCAGGTATTGCGGCAGGCTGATCTGCCTACTGCTATAGATCAGGAGCGCGGTTCCCTCATAGCTACTATAGAGAAGGCAAGGACTGCTCGGGATAAAACCAGGCCGACCATACTGAAGGACCTCCGCGATCTGTCTGATCGGTACGATCAATTGAGCCACGAGAGTGAAGATATTACGGCTCGGGAAGCGACTGCCTCCCGCGGGATCACTGACATGCGGGAGCAGATCCTTGAGCTTCAGAGGAAGTTAGTTTTCTTTGAGTCTGAGCTTGAGGCTGCCCGTATTGACAGGGGGCTAATTATCCAGGAGGCTGACAGAGTTAATCAAGCTTCGACTGACCTGAAAATTGCCCTGAAGAAGTTGGAAGACGACTGGCGGGCACTCATGGACTTGGATAATGGGGAGCGGTTGTCCCAGGAGGCTGAGCGTCGAGCTAGACAGCGGCTTGAGCGGGGGAGCACCTTAGTGAGAAACCGCCTCCTGGAGTTGTGTAATGCCGAACCATAGTCGGCCTTTTTCTCCTTTTGTTTCTGTTCTCATTTTTTTCTTTTTGAGAGGGACGTGGTCCCAAAATATGTAATGCTTTTTTTTTGCTTCCAAATAAAAGAACATGTTTTATTCCATCCTTTATTTGTACTACATGTTGTGCTTGCGGTATTATGGTGGCGTTTGCCCCGAATAGGGGACTTGTTTGTGGACCTTTTACCCTTGGCATACCTTGGTTTTAGGTACGGATAACAAGTTTGATGGGGATACCTAGAACAATTCCATGGCAAGGTGCTCATGGACGTTCCGGGTATCGGGAGAGAGAATGCCATGGAGCAGCTGGGCTCCCGGGGCATGATGAGGAATGGTGGGCCTGTACTAAGAAACTTAGCAAAGGACATTTGTGGGCTTATTATCCCTGGCGTACCCTAACTTAGGATACGGATAACATGATGAAAAAGGGAACTAACATACTTACTCAGAGGTAATGAGGACATGGCGAGTATGGGGGTTTTGCCGCGGAGTCTTCCTACTCAGAGGTAATGAGGACATGGTAGGAGTGGACTTAACGGAGGATATTTGTGGACCTATTATCCTTGGCGTACTCCGGTTGTGGGTACGAATAATAAGTAGAAAGGGAATCAACATACTTACTCAGAGGTAATGAGGACATGACAAGTATGAGGGTTTTACCGTGGAGTCTTCCTACTCAGAGGTAATGAGGATATGGCAGGAGTTAACTCAACGGAGAATATTTGTGGACCTATTATCCTTGGCGTACTCCTGTTGTGGGTACGGATAATAAGTCGAAAAGGAATCAACATACTTACTCAGTGGTAATGAGGACATGGCAAGTATGAGGGTTTCTTCGACAGAGCCTTCCCACTCAGAGGTAATGAGGACATAGCAGGAGTGGGCTCAATGAAGGAGGGTACATAGAACGACTCAGAGGTAATGAGGACATGGAAGTTCTAGGTAAAGGGGTGATTTGTTTTTTGGCGGAAGTGAAACGACTCAGAGGTAACATCGACATGACCGTTTTGGAAATTTGTGGATCTGTTACCCTTTTTGTGCACTGGAAGTGCGGGTAGTGGATCATGAGGGAGGATCTCTTTCAGGAAGTAAGTTCAGAGGTATGGTCATACATGACTTACTATCTAAAAGAGTGACATGAATGTGAGTTCAGAGGCACCTGCGGGTACATAACTCGATAATCTGGGAGATTGTGAGTTCAGCGGTACGGGAGGGTACATGACTCAATAATATGGAATTTGGAAATGTGAGTTCAGCGGCACCAGCGGGTACATAACTCGATAATCTGGAATTTGGAATATGAGTTCAGCGGTACCGGCGGGTACATAACTCAATAGTCTGGAATTTTGGAATATGAGTTCAGCGGTACTGGCGGGTATATGACTCGGCAATCTGGAAAATGTGATATGCGTTCAGCGGTACTGGCGGGTACATAACTCGACGATCTAGAAAATGTCGTTTAGATATAATATTTCTTCTGGAACTTGCTGTTGACGGGCAGCATGAGCAAGTCTCCGTTTTGTTTTACGAGGCGGTAAGCACCGTTGGAGAGTGTCACGACCCGCACCCACTATTTGGGTACGAGAACGCAACAACGCCCAGCCTACGCCGCAGTGTCGGCAGTAGAACGCTGTCCTAGGTCACAACATCTAACAATATAATGCTAAGCAGTTATACTCCCCGAATGGGGGTGACATAGCAGATACAGTCTCAATCACATCTAAGGCAGAGCATGATAATGATAGATAAAACATGAAATCCAAAAGAGATACAGGAGATAGAAGTCTAAGTGTCTAAGATACATAAACCCAGGAATACACCTTAAACTCATATACAGTAATCCACAAAGTAAATACAACTCCAAACAAATGAAACAACTATCTAAACATCCTCTAATGTGTCTCCTCTAGGCTAGCAGGCAACCTCCAAGCTATCTGTAAAATTTATCAACGGGTCCAGTCAGGACTGGAGCGAGTACAGTACATCTCAACAGATCATAGCAGGTTAGAAAATATAATCATGTAGTAAAATAAGATACAGGTACTGAAAGAAAACAGTATGTAAACAGAGAGAGAACTGTAATAGAAATATCTACTATACATAGAGAACTAGCAGTGACTAGTGAGTCAGAGTACAATATGAGCATGTAATACTCCCCCGTACCCCCAATCAATACACAAGGATCCAGCCAGGTTATGTTATATGATGTTATGTAACAGCCCCCGAAGGGTGGTAAGCCTCCGAATGGTGGTAGCCCCCGAAGGGTGGTACATAGTAGTCCCATAAATAGGGATTCTGGGGGTAATCCAACAGTGTAAGTCCCATAAATGGGGATTCTGGGGGTAACCCAACAGTGTAAGATTCCAGGAAGACTCTACGATCATAAGAGTATATGTCGTAAGTGATCAAAGAACCAATGAGGCATAATGACACGCCATGCAAGTAAAACGCACAGAACATGTAGTACCCGATGCTCCCTAAGGATAACATCTCAAGAAAGGATCCATATAGTACCAATCCGTATGACCATCGTGACAGTACAAGTAAAGTAATCTACTGCAGAAAATAATTCTAAGCAGGATATGAAATGATCAGAGAATGTACTCGCCTCGATAACCTGAACAGTTGATAAGTATAGGGGGGGTCCCACTGAAGCCACAGAGTCCTATTTAAAGCAACACAGGTTACAAGGTGTTCAAGTTAAAATAAATGAATCCCTACAGGCAATCTATATTATTCTAGGTTCTTCTAAGTCAATTAACTCTCGGTCAACTTCGGTCAATAATCTAGTCAAACTAGGTCAAGCGTTGACTAATAGTTGACTTTGGGTCAACTGGTCAACTCTGGTCAAATAGGGTAAATCTAATCTAATTATTGAAAATATAAAGTGTACTTCGTTATTCGTACGTCGAAACTTACGACACGTAAATCGAAATAAGAATATCAATGGTAAGGTTGATAATCTTATTATAGTGATCCACGTATCCATCTTGTCAATTTCAGCGATGTGAGATCACTGGAATTGACTGAGCTCAGTTTCGTTGTACTAATCCCGAAATACGAACATTATAAGAATTAATTATTAATTAATTATAAAAAGGCTAAACTCAGAGAAACTATCAACAAACATTGTCGGACGATGAAATAAACATCGCCAACGTGTCCAGAATGGTCAAATTAGCTAGGATAGCCTACCCAACAGTCCAATTTGGACACAAAGGCAAAAAGGTAATTTCGGGTCAAAACGGTGTCCGTGTCGGAGCCGTTTTGCACCAAAAAATGTGCAAGAAAATAAGTCTATAAAATATAATAAATTATATGTCCACGAAAACAGAATGACGATACAAACCCAACGGTATCTCCAGAATTGGATTTCGTTGACCCGATCTCATTTTGGTCCGTTGACCAGAACATGGAATTCTGGTTTGCACGGAAATGCATGCCGAAGCCAAAGTTCTCAAAACTCAGCAAACTACTTGTCAACGAGTCCAGAATGATGATACAAACTCAACGGTATCTCCGAAATTGGATTCCGATGAGCCGATCTCAAAATGACCCGTTGACCCGGATATTGGTATCCGACTTCCACCGAAATGTGTGCCGGATCCAATGTCCACCAAAACCTAGCAAATTATATGTCAACGAGTCCAGAATGACGATACAAACTCAACGATATATCCAAAATTGGATTCCGATGAGCCGATCTCAAAATGATCCGTTGACCCAGAATGTGGGACCCACTTTGTACCGAAAAACGTGTCAGGGCCCACGTTCTCCAAATCTAACAAATTTTATATGAAAACATGCCAGAACGACGCCACAAGTCTAATGGTGGTGTCAGAAATGAAATCTGGAGTCCCGTGTTCAAAAATGGAATTTTACAAGTTGGAAATTACGAATTCGGACGGCCAACTTTGGCGTCAAATTCAACCAATCAAACAATCTCACAATGAAACAAAACTGGATGGGTAGCAAGAGGGTTATACCAGCTTTGCACAGGAACTGGTAGCATGCCAAACAGAGCTGCGGTGGAGGAGATACAAGCTGACGAAGTTGGCCCCGCAAAACTGTCCAAATTTAATACAATTTAAACGGTCAAGTTGGTGGCCGGTTTTGATGTATCAAACGATAAAATTAACGGACGAAAATTGACAGGGATGAAGGTGGATATACCGAGATTGCGACGAAGCGAAGAAATTGCCGATCCAACGGTCGGATTTCCGGGAAAACGTGCACGAAGTCACTGTGACGGAGCGCCAAAATGAACTCGATCCCGCGCGCGTCACGACGGGACGTCGTGCAAAACGCACGAATCGCCTCGACGGCGCATCCCGGAGGACGGTGGCCGTCAGGGGAAGGCAGCCTGAGTTTGCTGGGGGGGCCACCCATGACGGGGGTCGCCGGAGCACGGTGGCCGACGGCGGCGCCAGCGCCGTTCGCGCACGCGCGCGCCTGGCGCGTGGTGTGCTGTGCTGCTGCCAGTGCGGCCTGCGCAGCAGCACGCGGGTTGGTTTGAAGAAGGTGGTGGAGGTGGTAGGTTTCGAATGGAGAAGGAATAAGGATGAGGAGATGGAAGTGGGGGAGATTGGTGGTGGCGTGCGGCCTGCCTGGCCAGGGTGGTCGGCGGCGAGGCCACACCGGAGTAGGGGTCTGCCATGGAGGAGGTTGGTCGGGTGCATGGGGGAAATGGTCGGGCTGTTGGAGTTTGCATGGCTGTTGGAGTTTGGTTTTGTATGAGAGAAAAAAAAGTGAGTGAGAGAAAGAGAGGATAATGATTGAAATGAGAGAGAGAGAGATAAGGATTCTCTCCATAATGTTAGGGCCGGCCATGTGGGTGGCTGTGAGAGTGGAAAATTGATGTAGGAAATGAATGGAGGAGATTTAGTTTGGGGAAATCCAAGGGCTACAATTTAAATAGGAAAGATTAGGTTATTCCTATAGGATTTAATTCAAAGAAAATTCCAATAAATATAGAAATAGGTAAACATGATATTTAATATTATTTTTGGACGAGGAAAGTGAGGGTGTCATGATGGAGGGCAACATGGAGCTGGACTGGACTCGGTGGAGCCGGATTGGGTCAAAATCGGACATTGTGCAAAAATCGAATTAAAATTAGACGTTGATGATCAAGGGTAAATAAGTAGTACATGGGAATTCCAATAAATGGGACACAAGTGGCGGACGGGTAGTAGGCTCAATGTGGGCCATGTCCATAGTTAGGGCTGACAGGTTTTGGTCGACAGGGGACCCTCAAATCAAGTTGGAAAATAAATGTGACACCGTGGGGTAAAATAAAATCGGGTCACGTGTCAGGAAAGTTGTGCGAGGCAAACGGAGCACAAAATGGCGTGTCTGAGTGGGACACGAAGGTCAAGGGTGAAGAGCGTCTTGAGTAGATCATGCATGAGAAGTTGGTTTCAAGAAACTTACTGGTGTTGCGCTCCCAAATTAAAAGTCACAGTAACGTGCTAATAATGATCAAGGAAAAGAGTGGGAAAATCAATTAATGATCAAACGGTCTAAATCGACCCGAAGTTCAGCGAAGCAAAAAGAGCACAAGGGAACAAGTTTTAGTGGGACACCATATACCGTCATGAAGGTAATCCTGTCCACTCCAAAACTCGTGAAGAAGATTTCCAGAGTTGAACATCCCTGATACTCCAAATATCAATGGCACGAGAAAGTACACTTAGGAAAAATAACAGAATAAATTATTTATCAAAACCAATTAATCAGGAAATAAAATAAAATAAAATAAAAATCAATCCGAAATTCAGGGTGCTCACATCCTACCCACCTTATAAAAATTTTGTCCTCGAAATTAAAATGTCCATACTCCCTCTAGGTCAAACCCCCACAATCAAAGTCCCAGAACTTAAACAAATCATACCATCAAAAAAAGAACGGCATAAAGGATCATGGCATACGGTGACAGTGAAGTCTCATCTAGGTATACTAGTCATGCTAACCGAAATGGTCATAGGGTATCAAAACACACAAGAAATCCAGAATGTTAAACTAGAAAAGTTACAGAAATAACAATTCATCAAAACTGTAAGGCAGTCTACCATCCCATATAAAAACTGGTACTCATCACAAAAAAAAAACAAGGTAACTATCAATTATCTAAAAAGAAAGGTACTATTCAAGAAAAAAAAAATCAAAATCACTAGTTAAGGGATAAAGGTCAATTGCATGGAAATCCAATCACAATATATATATAGAGAGAGCGTTAGAGAGGGAAAACTAGCATCATGTGTATAGGGACATGTTCACATGGTTAGATAGTCGGCGTGTGTGTACGTGAATATACATGAAGTGTATATGGGGATTTGGGTTTCAAACAATAACTAGCAAGTTTCACTAATCATGGCATATTGGTTAAGCAATCTACAATACACAACTCCTTTACTCATAACATGCATGTCTAACCATATATATATATATATATATATATATATATATATATATAAATATATATATATATATATATATATAAAGAGGTAGAGATAGTTATGTATCTATATACATTATAACATGTATGCCTAAGCTCTATATATATCTATCTAGATATATAATCATAACATAGAGGGGAAGGGTTAGGTTACATGACAGGGTATACTAAGTTAGGGGTGTGTGTGTCATTGTACAGGGTTATAGCTTAGTATTGGAAGGTTAAATCCAGTTTTAGTTCAGCATTTACATACAAAATCTAAAAATAAGCTAACATTTAAACCAGGGAAATATGAACATAATGCAGTCTCAGATTTTAGGGTTTGAATCATCACAACCAACTCAATGCTTCCAATACATCCTAACACGATAGAGAAGAAACCCTAACATACTATCCATACATTTTCTATGCATACAGTTCGATATTACATGTTAAATCTGAAATTTAACTAAACATGGAAATCAATGTAAAAATGTTAACATGTAACTAGTTTTCAGGATTTTGGAGAAATTTGAACATTAAAAACCGACTCAATGTTTATCACAACTAACATGTAAGAATATGAAACCTAAATTTATATCCCTACTTCCCACAAGTCATATAGCTCAAATATTACATTTAAGAAATAAAACAGCAATTTGAACTAACATTTGGAATCCCGCATCAAGGGTTAACATGCACACAGTCTCAGATTTTATAAATTTAAACACAAAACTCAACCAAAATTTTGAATTGAAACCCTACGTATAACATACATGTGCAGTGATGTAAACATAACTAATAATATGAAAATTATTTTTGAATTACGACTTTAAACTGGAAAAGCAGAAAACCAGGAATATTGGGGTTCTGACAATTTAGACATCAACAACATATTAATACGTATTTAGATATGTGGAAAATCAAGTGTAGTATGCATACGTGTTAGGCAAAGTGTCTGCTATATATATTCATATACATATTCTCATGTCCCAATATAAAAAAAATTAATTCTACGTTAAGACTAACATTTAGATTCCTACCAAGATTGCAAGCAGGTGATTGACGAAATCAAGACAGTTTTATTATCATTATCATTTAATACCATAATAATAGCAAGAAGGAATAACAATGAAATCTATTCTGCTTATCTATTTAAAGGAAGAACCATTTTGAAACCCAGAGCTAAATTATCAAATCCAAGATAAGTCTAGCAAAATTATCGATTCATTGTATTAAGAAGAAACTCATAGCAAGAAGTTACACAAGGTTTATAAAAACAGCTAACCTACTCCTAAGTTAAAATGAGAAGCAAAACAAAACATATCAAATAATAATTAAATTTTTTTTTGAAGGACTGCAACAAAAGTAGAAAAAACATGTTCGAAAATATTTAAAGTACAATCTGATAATCATATGCGTCTATCCAAAATTATGGTACTCTAGATCCTCGTCATACCAGTAAGCAAGACTACGATAATCACAGAGTCCTCGACTTATGCACATACCCCTAGAATCATGGTATTTAACATTTTCGCGATGCCGCTAGCTTGGCTGCGAAAATCTTAAATTCCCACACCCGAGAAATATATCCAAAGTCAGACTATATGTCCTCACCATGCTGACTAATGTGTCCGTAGAAGACTAGATTTCCATAACATAGATGACCTAGCCCATATAATTTCATCTTGCCAAAAATTAAATTAAATCAACAATGGATACTCAAAAAATCAAATCAAATTTATCAACGAACTTCAAAATTCAAAAATGAACAAAAATCCTTCAAGTCATATAAATACAAACTCGGATGCAACAGCTAACATCGAGATTCAAAACTCAACAATCATCATCAAAATCAATAAATACAAACTCAATTCAACTATAATCCATCGAAATCAAATTCGACAACAGAAAGTAAAGATAAATCAAATCAAGGGAAGAAGAGTTTTCAAATCGAAATTAAAATAAGATTCTCAAGGGTCGTCCCAGGAATCTCTCAAGGGATCCTAACTGTGATTGAGTACCTTCAAAATATATCCTAATCCTACTGCAGGCTGTAGTGGTACTCTAGTTCGAATACCACTACATAAACTCGACCTGCATGGGCCACCACTAAAAACGTGTCACGACCCGCACCCACTGTTTGGGTACGAGAACGTAACAACGCCCAGCCTACGCCGCAGTGTCGGCGGTAGAACGCTGTCCTAGGTCACAACATCTAACAATATAATGCTAAGCAGTTATACTCCCCGAATGGGGGTGACATAGCAGATACAGTCTCAATCACATCTAAGGCAGAGCATGATAATGATAGATAAAACATGAAATCCAAAAGAGATACAGGAGATAGAAGTCTAAGTGTCTAAGATACATAAACCCAGGAATACACCTCAAACACATATACAGTAATCCACAAAGTAAATACAACTCCAAACAAATGAAACAACTATCTAAACATCCTCTAATGTGTCTCCTCTAGGCTAGCAGGCAACCTCCAAGCTATCTGTAAAATTTATCAACGGGTCCAGTCAGGACTGGAGCGAGTACAGTACATCTCAACAGATCATAGCAGGTTAGAAAATATAATCATGCAGTAAAGTAAGATACAGGTACTGAAAGAAAACAGTATGTAAACAGAGAGAGAATATTAATAGAAATATCTACTATACATAGAGAACTAGCAGTGACTAGTGAGTCAGAGTACAATATGAGCATGTAATACTCCTCCGTACCCCAATCAATACACAAGAATCCAGCCAGGTTATGTTATATGATGCTATATAACAGCCCCCGAAGGGTGGTAAGCCCCCGAAGGGTGGTAGCCCCTGAAGGGTGGTACATAGTAGTCCCATAAATGGGGATTCTGGGGATAACCCAACAGTGTAAGTCCCATAAATGGGGATTCTGGGGGTAACCCAACAGTGTAAGATTCCAGGAAGACTCTACGATCATAAGAGTATATGTCGTAAGTGATCAAAGAACCAATGAGGCATAGTGATACGCCATGTAAGTGAAATGCACAGAACATGTAGTACCCGATGCTCCCTAAGGATAACATCTCAAGAAAGGATCCATATAGTACCAATCCGTGTGACCATCGTGACAGTACAAGTAAAGTAATCTACTGCAGGAAATAATTCTAAGCAGGATATGAAATGATCAGAGAATGTACTCGCCTCGATAACCTGAACAGCTGATAAGTATAGGGGGTCCCACTGAAGCCACAGAGTCCTATTTAAAGCAACACAGGTTACAAGGTGTTCAAGTTAAAATAAATGAATCCCTACAGGCAATCTATATTATTCTAGGTTCTTCTAAGTTAATTAACTCTAGGTCAACGCCGGTCAATAATCTAGTCAAACTAGGTCAAGCGTTGACTTATAGTTGACTTTGGGTCAACTGGTCAACTCTGGTCAAACAGGGTAAATCTAATCTACTTATTGAAAATATAAAGTGTACTTCGTTATTTGTACGTCGAAACTTACGACACGCAAATCGAGATAAGAATATCAATGGTAAGGTTGATAATCTTATTATAGTGATGCACGTGTCCATCTTGTCAATTTCAGCGATGTGAGATCACTGGAATTGACTGAGCTCAGTTTCGTTGTACTAATCCCGAAATACGAACATCATAAAAATTAATTATTAATTAATTATAAAAAGGCTAAACTCAGAGAAACTATCAACAAACATTGTCGGACGATAAAATAAACATCACCAACGTGTCCAGAATGGTCAAATTAGCTAGGATAGCCTACCTAACAGTCCAATTTGGACACAAGGGCAAAAAGGTAATTTCGGGTCAAAATGGTGTCCGTGTCGGAGCCGTTTTGCACCAAAAAATGTGCAAGAAAACAAGTCTATAAAATATAACAAATTATATGTCCAAGAAACCAAAATGACGATACAAACCCAACGGTATCTCCAGAATTGGATTCCGTTGACCCGATCTCATTTTGGTCCGTTGACCAGAACTTGGAATTTCGGTTTACACGGAAATGCGTACCGGAGCCAAAGTTCTCAAAACTCAGCAAACTACTTGTCAACGAGTCCAGAATGATGATATGAACTCAACGGTATCTCCGGAATTGGATTCCGATGAGCCGATCTCAAAATGACCCGTTGACCCGGATATTGGTATCCGACTTGCACCAAAATACGTGTCGGATCCAATGTCCACCAAAACCTAGCAAATTATATTTTAACGAGTCCAGAATGACGATACGAACTCAACGGTATATCCGGAATTGGATTCCGATGAGCCGATCTCAAAATGACCCGTTGACCCAGAATATGGGACCCACTTTGCACCGAAAAACGTGCCAGGGCCCACGTTCTCCAAATCTAACAAATTTTATATGAAAACATGCCAGAACGACGCCACAAGTTTAATGGTGGTGTCAGAAATGAAATCTGGAGTCCCGTGTTCAAAAATGGAATTTTACAAGTTGGAAATTACGAATTCGGACGGCCAACTTTTGCGTCAAATTCAACCAATCAAACGAGCTCACAATAAAACAAAACTGGAGGGGTAGTAAGAGGGTTATACCAGCTTTGCACAGGAACTGGTAGCATGCCAAACAGAGCTGCGGTGGAGGAAATACAAGCTGACGAAGTTGGTCCCGCGAAACTGTCCAAATTTAATACAATTTAAACGGTCAACTTGGTGGCCGATTTTGATGTATCAAACGATAAAATTAACGGACGAAAATTGACAGGGATGAAGGTGGATATACCGAGATTGCGACGGAGCGAAGAAATCGCCGATCCAATAGTCAAATTTTCGAGAAAATGCGTGCGAAGTCACTGCGACGGAGCACCAAAATGAACTCGATCCCGCATGCGTCACGACGGGACGTCGTACAAAACGCACGAATCGCCTCGACGGCGCGTTCCGGAGGACGGTGGCCGTCAGAGGAAGGCAGCCTGAGTTCGCTGGGGGGGGCACCCACGACGGGGGTCGCCGGAGCACGGTGGCCGGCGGCGGCGCCAGCGCCGTTCGCGCACGCACGCGCCTGGCGTGTGGCTGTGCTGTGCTGCTGCCAGCGCAGCCTGCGCATCGGTGCGCGGGGCTGCGCATGGCCAGGCCCGGCGAGGCCATGGGCGGCGCGACCTAGAGCTGGTGGCTCGGGTTGGTTTGAAGAAGGTGGTGGAGGTGGTAGGTTTCGAATGGAGAAGGAATAAGGAGGAGGAGATGGAAGAGGGGGAGATTGGTGGTGGCGCGCGGCCTGCCTGGCCAGGATGGTCGACGGCGAGGCCACGCCGGAGTGGGGGTCTGCCATGGAGGAGGTTGGTCGGGTGCATGGGGGAAATGGTCGGGCTGTTGGAGTTTGCATGGCTGTTGGAGTTTGGTTTTGTATGAGAGAAAAAAAAGTGAGTGAGAAAAAGAGAGGATAATGATTGAAATGAGAGAGAGAGAGATAAGGATTCTCTCCATAATGTTAGGGCCAGCCATGTGGGTGGATGTGAGAGTGGAAAATTGATGTAGGAAATGAATGGAGGAGATTTAGTTTGGGGAAATCCAAGGGCTACAATTTAAATAGAAAGATTAGGTTATTCCTATAGGATTTAATTCAAGGAAAATTCCAATAAATATAGAAATAGGTAAACATGATATTTAATATTATTTTTGGACGATGAAAGTGAGGGTGTCATGATGGAGGGCGACATGGAGCTGGACTGGACTCGGTGGAGCCGGATTGGGTCAAAATCGGACATTGTACAAAAATCGAATTAAAATTAGACGTTGATGATCAAGGGTAAATAAGTAGCACATGGAGATTCCAATAAATAGGACACAAGTGGCGGACAGGTAGTAGGCTCAATGTGGGCCATGTCCATAGTTAGGGCTGACAGGTTTTGGTTGACAGGGGACCCACAAATCAAGTTGGAAAATAAATGTGACACCGTAGGGTGAAATAAAATCGGGTCACGTGTCAGGAAAGTTGTGCGAGGCAAATGGAGCACAAAATGGCGTGTCTGAGTGGGACACGAAGGTCAAGGGTGAAGAGCGTCTCGAGTAGATCATGCATGAGAAGTTGGTTTCAAGAAACTGACTGGTGTTGCACTCCCAAATTAAAAGTCACGGTAACGTGCTAATAATGATCAAGAAAAAGAGTGGGAAAATCAATTAATGATCAAATGGTCTAAATTGACCCGAAGTTCAGCGAAGCAAAAGAGCACAAGGAAACAAGTTTTAGTGGGACACCATATACCGTCATGAAGGTAATCCTGTCCACTCCAAAACTCGTGAAGAAGATTTCCAGAGTTGAACATCCCTGATACTCCAAATATCAATGGCACGGGAAAGTACACTTAGGAAAAATAACAGAATAAATTATTTATCAAAACCAATCAATCAGAAAATAAAATAAAATGAAAAAAAATCAACCCAAAATTCAGGGTGCTCACAGAGAAGATGGCCTCAATGATAAACGGACCTTCCTATTTTGGCTGGAATTTGCCGGCAATTTTGTGAGTCACGACCATCGGCCTCCGGACTGCCAGAACGGGATCGTCCACTTAGAATGTTCTGATTTTAACCTTCTTGTTGAAGGCTCCGGAGATGCGTGCTTGGTATAGCTCGATCTGTTGCTGAGCCAGGAGGCGCTTTTCATCTAAGGCCTCCAACTCTTGTAGTCGACGACGGTAGTTATCATCCGTCGTCAATTGGTAAGTGAAAGCGACGCGGAGCGATGGTATTTGAGTCTCCAATGGGAGAACTGCCTCACTTTCGTACACCAGGGAGAATGGCGTATTTTCAGTGGCCGTTCGGGCTGTAGTACGGTACGCCCATAAGCATTCACCAAGCCTCTCGTTCCAGTCGCGTTTGTTGGACGATACAAACTTCTTGAGCAGTTTGATAATTGTTTTGTTGAGTGCTTCTGCCAATCCATTCGCTGCTGGATTGTATGGCGTTGAAGCAATATTCTGGATGCGGTGCTTGTCACAAAACCGATAGAAGGCGTGGCTTGCAAACTGCGGACCATTATCGTGGATGATCCTTCGGGACAGTCCAAAGCGGTAGATGACGTGATGCTTGAGGAAGCCGATCACGTTTGATGTTTTGACTTCTGCAAGCGGGACAGCTTCCGCCCATTTGGAGAAGTAATCTGTGATTGCGAGTATGAAGCGATGTCCTCGGGAAGAAGGTAGAGTGATTGGACCAATGATATCCATTCCCCATGCTTCGAATGGCCAGGACGCTACTGTCGGATGTAGAAATTCGGATGGCTGGTGGACGAAGTCCGCGTGGACTTGGCAGGCTTTTCACTTTCTCGCATAGTCTATCGCATCTGCTACCATCGTGGGCTAGTAGTAGCCCATTCGGCGAAGACGATCTTGTAATTTAGGGCCAGACTGATGGGCCCCGCAGACACCATCATGGGCTTCGCGTACAGCTCCTTTGGCTTCTGCGTTTGACAGACACCGAAGCAATAGCCTATCGTAGGATCGCCGATACAGCATTTTTGTCTCTGTATCGTAGAAGAATCTGAGAGAACGCCTTCTGATGGAAGTGGCTTCCTTTGGGTTCTCGGGCAGGATATCGTAGACTACGAAGTCAATGAATGGTTGTCTCTAGTCTGGCGCTTCGTCGATCACCTGAGCGAAATAACTTGCGACGAATTAAACGTTGTTCCTGGGACAGACCAGTTTATGGCCTATCATATCCACTGATTGGCGAGCATAGTTCGGAACTGCTAGGGAAGCGGCAAGGCCAACTAAGGCATCGGCTTCGATATTTCAGAGTCTGGGGACATGTTCGATGAAGAACCCTTCAAATGACGAGATGATGTTGATCGCTATTTGGTGATAGAGGATCATGTCTTCATGGAAGACTTCGTATGAATCCCGGATCTGATTGACGATTAACTGTGAATCGCCGTATGCTTGAAGATATTCTACCTCCAGCTCTCTTGCAAGTTGGAGGCCAATGACCAAAGCGTTGTACTCGGCCACATTATTAGAGCAGGGCTCTGTGAAAGAGTAAGCACGGTTGATCACCAATTCGGAAGGAGAAACCAGTACCACCCCGACTCCGACGACGATATTGCCCTTAGGTTCGGTCCTTGAGGCGCCGTCGAAGAACATCCGCCATATATCATCGTGAGAGGTTGCATGCGAGTCGGCGACCTCATCTGGGATTCCTTCATATATTCTGGATGACTCCGAGCCTGGGTGAGCTGCTAAAAAGTCTGCCAGAGCTTGACCTTTAACAGCCTTTTGCGGGACGAAGATCATATGATAGGGGAACAACAATATTTCCCATATAGCGAGGCGAGAGCTGAGTGCCCCTGGTTTCGTCATGAGGACCCTGAGGGGGTTGACTCATGAGATCACATGTATGGTTTGTCCTGTGACATAGTGCCGCGTCTTTTGAATGGCGAACACCAGGGCGAGGCATTCTTTCTCCACAGCGGTATATCGGTGCTCTGGCCCGACCATTATTCGACTGAGGTAGTATATGACTTGTTCATGGCCTGCGTCGTTGTTTTGTGCCAGCAGGACGTCGAGGGAATGCTCTATTGCTCATACATAGAGCAGGAATGGTTTTCCAGCAACCGGGGCCACCAGGACTGGAGGGTTCGATAAATATTCTTTGATGCTGTCGAAGGCACGTTGGCATTCTTCATCCCATACGAATGAGACGCCTTTCTTCATGAGATGGGTGAATGGCCGACATCGCCCGGAGAGGTTAGAAATGAACCTCCTGATGTAAGCTTGCCTCCCTTGGAGGCCTCAAAGTTCTCGGATATTTTTCGAGGGACCCATCTCCATGATTGCCTTCGTCTTCTCAGGGTCTACATGGATACCCTGGGCGGTGATAATGAAACCCAAGAACTTTCTGCTGGATACGCCCAAGAAAGATTTTGTGGGATTCATCTTCAGGTTGTGTGCTCGCATCAGGTCGAATACCTTCCTCAGATCCTGGAGATGGTCTCCCTTACAGCGACTCTTGACGACGATGTCATCAACATAGCACTCCACCGTCTTGCGTAAGTGGTCTCTGAAGATGATACTCATGGCTCTTTGATATGTGGCGCCAGCATTCTTTAAACCGAAATGATGTATGCTTTTCGGTGTTCGAAATGATGTATGCTTTTCGTCGTCAGGAGACATCTTGATTTGGTTGTACCACGAGAAGATATCCATGAATGACATGCGTTCGAAGCCGCATGTGTTGTCGATCATGATGTCTGTGATAGGGAGGGAGAATTCATCTTTGGGACATGCCTCGTTCAGATTGCGGAAGTCGATGCAGATTCGAATCTTTCCAATCTTCTTAAGGACCGGTACTATATTGGTGACCCAGTCTGGATGTTGCTCTTCGTGTATGAAGCCGCTGGCTATCAGTTTGTTGACTTCGGCTTCGATCGCATCCATGATGCCCGGGTGGAAGCGTCGCTGTTGTTGTTTGACCGGCTTTGCCTCTGGCCGAATGTTGAGCTTGTGAAGGGCAACCTCGGGGTTTAGTCCTGGCATGTCTTCATAGCTCTAGGCAAACACATCAATATATTCTTTGACAAGTTCCAGCAGCAATTCTCGCTCTTCGTCTGTTAGGCTTTTACTGACGAAGATTGGTTTTGGAGAAGATTCGCTACCGAGATCCACTTGTATGACCTCATCTTCCGTAGGAGGTTCTCTCTGTTCGAACCACTTTTCCCATTGTGCATCCAACTATTGGTCCCACGGCTCTAACTCGAGGATTTCAGGAATGTCTTTATCTTCTTCGTAAGCGTCGGCGAATGCCATGTCGACTGACAGGACTTGTCTGAATACGTCTCCGATGTTGGTATCCGAATCAGAAGTTGGTGACTCAGTTGAATGTGAATGCCAATCACATTCCTCATCTGAGCTTTCAGGGGTTGTTGCGGGTGTGACATAACCTAGCCTACATCTGGTTTTGTTGTAGTAGTCTCGTGGTTTCCCAGCCGGGACTGGCGGCTTCAAAGGTAATCGTCGACCAGTACCGTAGTTCAAACCTGGCGTAGTCTCCAGATCATACCCCTATTTTTGTATGAGGTATTTGGATTGGGGGCTATAAAGATACAGAGGCAGTCTCCCGGTATCTGATTCAAGATCGACTTCTTCTATGGTGAAGGGCTGCGGGTCGTCCTTCCGGCCGAAGATGATTGGATGGTCCCCTCCCTCGATTATGCGATAAGCATCTTCCACTAGAGTAAGCTGGTTTACGGTGTACACATTTGTCACCTGTGTCTTTAGGTGAGTGCCTATACCGTGTTCCATAGCATACATTGCACAAAGCTTATTAAGCTCGAGGTAGTTCAAAGATAGCCCTTTATTGATGAAGTAAGGTATCTTTTCTAGCGGGATTACATCATCTGCGGAGGGAACATCAGTGTGGGCAGCCACATACTTGGCTAGCTCTGGTTCTTCTTCGGCTACCCCCTGTATAAATGAAGACTGAGAGGACGACCTGGGCAGCTTGATTGTCAGGGGTTCTGTCGGTGGAATAGAACGTGGAGTCGTTGGCAAACTAGCGACCCTCCGTTTGGTACCTGATGCTGGGCGAGGAGTTGTTGGCTCGCTAGAAGCCCCCGACTTTGTATCGGGGTGACGACTCTTCTTGGGAAGGCGTATCGTCATTGGCTTATCGAAGGGATTGAGCTTCTCCATTTATGGCTGGCCAATCCTCGGTAGTCTGATTGTCAGTGGCTCCGTTGTGGGTCTCGGCACTTGGCCAGACCTTGGCAGCCGGATTATCATTTGCTCTTCTTGTGTCGAGAGACTGATTGCATCCTTACGCAGAGTGGCTGTAAGGGGTACGGACTTGCCAGGTTTGCGAGCTTGGAGGTGGATCGTTAGGGGTTCTTCTGATCCTGTGGCTGTCTCGATACGAGCTTGCACATCTCCTTCAACAAGGTGCCTCTTCGACTTTTCGTATAGACAGGAGTCTGAGTAGTAGGATTCGACCCCTTTGAAGGGATCGATGTCGACAAATTCTGTCCTCACGAAGCCGTGTTTGTCGACATACTTGAAGCATTGGTGCAGCGTGGAAGGCACGATCATATAATCGTGTATCAAAGGCGCCCCAAGAGGATGTTGTAAGAAGTGTCTGCATCTATGACGTAACAGGTGACTTCCGATTGGAGATCGCCAATTTGGCACTTCAGACGAATCTTCCCAATTGGGTAGCTCCTGCCCGAATTGAAACCGCTGATGGCGGTGCTTGTTGGCGTCAGGCGATGCATAGGGATGCAGAGATGATGTAACAGACCCTTCGGGATGATGCTTATGGAAGAGCCAGGATCAATGTGCATCCGATCCACCTTTACGTCGCCGATGTATCCAGTGCAATATAACGGGCGATTATGCAGGTTGGTTTTGATGAGCATATCCTGCGGAGTGAAGACAATGTTGGGCATCGCTCCCGTGCAAGCACTATCTTGGAGATCTGCAGGCAGATTTTCTTCCGTGAGGTTGACCTGAGCCAGATAGGCGTCGGCATTCTGGAGTGCATCGCTCAAAGCTGTGCGAACATCCTTTGAGAGTCTCAGGAGCTCGTATAATGACAATTTAGCTGGTGTGTTGGCCAATTGCGCCAAGATGTCGAAGTTGTAGGGCCTCTCCAGCCCCTGTGGTGCCTCTTTCCGGAGGGATTTGTCAAAACGAGTCTCCCTCGGCCTAGGCTTGTCGGTCGTCGGAGGCTGAGAAGGTCCCGGAGCGTCAGTTGTAGTGGGCTGATGATCTTCAGCCGAGTTACCAGCCACAGGTTGGGATTGTGCCCCAGACCGAGTGACGACGGCTGCGACTTCTTCGATATCTGCCGAGATTGTGCGGTATGATCTGACTTTTCCACTCTTGCTCTTACGAATAGAAGATGGTGTGGACTGAGTCACTTCAGATACTAAGTCTGGATGGACCCACATGACCTCCCCTCGTGATGTGGTGAGGGGCACTAGACCAGCAGCCTGATCTCGGGGAGGTAGAAGATTAGCAATCTCCATTGTCGCCAGAGGGATGGGGACCACACCATCTTGAGTCTCTGTTGGAGGGAAGCTGCCAAATTGTACTGACACCATATTGGCTGCCACAGTTACCTTTTCGAAATCGATGGCCAGAACGTTCGAATCAATGAGATTTTGGATGTACCGTTTTAGTTGGTAGCAGTCGTGTGTAGCATGGTGGACGTAGCGGTGGTAATGACAGTACTTTGGGTTCTCCATTTCTGCCGACCGAGGTTTTCGTCTTAGTGGAGGGAGCTGAATTCTGTCTCCTTGTATGAGCATGTCTAAGATGGGCTTGACGTGGCCGTCTTCGAAGGAGTAGGTCATTTGTGGCCATTGCTTGTCTGCCGGTTTTGGCTCAGGTTTCTGCGCTGTGTCGGCCACCATAGCCTGTTTGCCCTTGTTGTCTCGATTGTTGGCGGAGTTGCCTCCATTGTTGGTGTTGGCGTTGGGACGCCTGCCCTTGTCTTCTTCCTCTGAGATGTGCAATCCTAGTTGGCGAGCCTTCTTCAATCGTTCTTCGGCGCTTGCGGCACTGATGATAAACGTCTTCCAGTCCTTGAGTTGACTTTCGCCCATCCAGAGGCTGATTGTTAGAAGCAGTCTCTTTTGGCAAATTTCAATTAAGGAGGAATTCGGGTTACCAGACGGCAGCTTCATTACGGTTAGGCAAAACCGCTCAATATAGTTCCTTGTCAGCTCTTTCTTCCCCTGGACGACATCCATGAGGGTGGACATCATGATGTCCTGTCCTACTTCATAAAATCTCTCCAAGAACATGCGCTTGAAGCTGGCAAAGGAGTGGATGCAGTTGTCTGGCAGGTTATGATACCAGTCGAAGGCGACTCCTTCCAATGCCTCGATGAATAATCGTGTAAGGATGGCATCGTCATGGGGCAGATGGTCGGTGGTGACCTCGAAGTAAGTGATGTACCGACTTGCGGAGGTCTTGCCATCATAAGGATTGATATTGAACGGCTTATATCTTGGTGGGAAGGGGACATCCCTCCATGCTGCAGGATATGGTTGCCGTATTCTGAGGTCTTGAGAGGTTTCTCGAGCGTGAAACATGGCTCGGAGCTCCTGGACCTCTCTTCTTGCTTCCCTGGCCTCATCCACAGCGGTGGAGGTCGTCACTTCAGGAGGATTGTTGCTCGGGTTCCGTGCCACTGAGTTCGAGTCCGCATTGACCGCGAGACCCACGCTTGTTTGGCCAGGCATCCCTCCTTGGAGAGTTGGTAGGGCCATTTTGATCTCGTCTACAGACTTGACCAAGGCATACAGTATGGCCTCCAGAGTGTCGATGCATTGGCGATCACTGGAACCACCTTGGTTGCTGTCCGTCATGAACACCGTCTTTATATGAGGAGAGATAGACGGAACAGTGGAGGACGTGCCCTCCGAATCATACCCCTGTAGCGAGAAGTCATCGGGGTATGTGGGAATGTTCTCCTCTGGTTCGGACTCAGAAGGGATAGTACCCCCAGCTTCAGAGTTTGCTTCATCTTGGGAGTCGTGGACGTCCTCGGGGACGTCGGCCCTTGCTGTATCTGATGGAAGAGTTGTTTCCTCGGGCTCATCTCCTTGGAACATCGGATTATCGTGGATGTTCTGAGGAGTGCTACCCCCAGTCCCAGCAACCCCCAGTGGTGTGGACGATGAATCTCCCACTGTAGCAGATTTCGTCTTTGAACGGGTACCTTGGAAAACTCCGGTGGTGGGCACCCGTTTAGACGATGGTCTCTTAGTTATAGTGGTTGAAATCTTCGGGCTAGGAGCATTGGTCTTCTTTTCTCTCCCATCGGCGGGGATTTTCTGAGCAGAGTTGCAGGAGACGATGGGAAATGTCTTATTTTCTGAACATGTTTGTTGCAGTCTTTGGAATACGGACTGCCGGTCTTCTCGTACCGTCGCGTTATTGCAACAGTAGTTAACGATAATTTGGGTGCAGTGACGTCCGTGAGAGGACTCTTTGCACCCCGAGGCACCTTATCTTTCCTTGCGTTTGTGGAGGATGACCTCACGCAAGTCAGATGGGTCCGGATCGACCATGTTTGCTCCCTGGATTTTGGAAGACTTTTGGGAACCTCTCTGTCCGTTTGCCGCCGGGGGCTGGACTCGAGTGGCTCTGTACAACTTCCCATCAGAGGCCCGCATAACAGTATGTGGGACGCTCGGATGGTCAGAAGTTGGATCAGCGGACCGAGCTTGCCAAGCTCGTGCTGCCCTAGACTTCTTCACTCTAGTGCGTAAGGGCACATAGTAGGAAGAGTCTAAGTGGTGCTGGAGAGAGTCAGACATGTCTTCTTGGGAGAACAAGAGATCAGGACCATAGAAGAGGCGATCGAAGATAGAGCCGCGTGGAGTAGGCGTCATGCGGCTGGAATCAGTAATCTTCATGCGGGTGGCAGTCATAGCCGCATAGGTCTTCTCCATGCGGCTGGAAATCCTGGCCGCATGAGTGTTCTCCATGCGACTGAAAATCCTGGCCGCATGAGTATTATGCATTTGGCTAGCAGTCTCGGTCGCATGGTCATCATTCATGCGGCCGGCAATCTTGGCCGCATGAGTCTTCGTTTTGCGGCTAGTGCCCTTGTTCGGTTTCTTCCTGGAGCACATAGAATCGCTTTTTGCCCCTGCAAGTCCAGCATCGTAGTGCTTTCCTCTGTCGAACTTGGGGACAGCAGAGTCCTCTATGGCTCGAAGTGGGGCCACGCGAGAGTCGCCTTCGCCGTTTTGGGCAGCAGAGAGTACTCCGTCCAGAGCTTGGGGAGGAGCAAATGACTCTGGCCTTCACTCGCTGCGAGCTTTCTTTCTGTGGGTTCGCTTCTGGGCTGGGCCAGCGCTTCCCTCAGAGAGCATTTCTTCAAACGCCTGTTGGTCGAAGCAGACGACCATCTTCTGTTGCGTGGAGCCAAGTTTGGCTGCATCCGATTGCGTCACCAACTCCTTAGCCATGGAGAAGTTTGTCCCCAGCAGAGTCACCATCGTGTTTGCCATTGATTGTAAAAGTACAGAACAATTATCGGAGGACTGAACTTTAGACTCACAATACAAACTCGTTCGTACAAAGAAAGCCTAGGATGAAAACCTAGGTACAGCAATCTAAGTACAATTATTTATTTTAGATTCTGGAGGGTGACGATAGAGGCTCGGGAAAGCGACGACAGCTCTGCCTTACTCCTTGGACGATCGGGTGTAGCCTTGGCTCTGTAGAAGAACTGCTTGGCGTTGATGAAGAAATGCTCTCTTTATTCTCTCTGGATCCGAGGGGGGTATGCTCTCTCTCTCTGCTTTTTGCTCTCTGCTCTTCTATTCTCTCTCCGTCTCTCTGTTTTTCGTTCCTATTGCAAGGGAATGTCACCTTGCTATTTATAAGAGTGGGGGGCATCATTAGGGTTTGCAATGATTACCTATTCTCAAAAGTCGGCAGTTAAGGATCAATGAATCTAGGCCGTTCATAATAGATTTGAGCAATTAATGTGATTGCATCAAATCTCTGTGGGCAATTAATGATGATTGCCATAAATCCTCTAAGCTCGAATCTCCTGCCACATGTTCAATTTGATTGATTGCAAATGATCTGATTTGATCCCAATATTTCATTGGGATTTGTTGAGGGATTTCGGTCAATTTGATGCCACGTGTCCCATTATCATGCCACGTGTCTTAACCGCGAGCCACTTAGAAAATCTGAGCCGCATGAGGACTGCTCCCCATTGAGCCGCATAAGGCTGGCCACGTGTCAAGGCTGCTTGGGAGTGGCCCCTGAACATTTGGACCGCATGGTGGTGATCTGAGCCGCATGAGCGTAGGTGACCGCATGATGGGTACTTTTCTCGTGAGTCGCATGGAGATAGTCCTCGTGAGCCGCATGGAGATAGTCTTCGTGAGCCGCATGGAGATGGCCTCTACTTGAACCACATGGGGTTAGCCTCTACTTGAACCGCATGGGGTAGTTCTCGTGAGCCGCATGGGTAGCCTCTGCCTGAGCCGCATGGGTGGCCTCTGTCTGAGCCTCATGTGACTGTCCACGTGTCAAGGCCGCATAAAGGTCTTTGGGGTTTGACGGATTATGTCAGAGATATCCTTCGTTTCCCTAGGAGTCTGCCATTAAGACAGAGTCATTATTGCATCTTTCTGTCATAGGTCAGAGCTGTCAGCCGTCAGGGCATTAAATGCAGTAGAAGACAAAGGGAAGAGCTGTTGAGGACCACGTGGCTCCTCTCTGGGTCGCATGGGACTATTCGAGCCGTATAGACGCTTGAGCCGCATGGGTCCCTGAGCCGCATGAGCTCTTTGAGCCGCATGGGGATCCTTGGCCGCATGGATCTTTCTTTATTCTTTTTCATGCTTCTACAATCTGGCCAAACAAAACGAGTAGGGTCAGACCCCCAATAGCAAGTACCACAAAGGAAGCCAAATTATGAACTAAAACGAGCAATAACTAACATAGCAATGGATAGAAACAAAAATTAGTAAATACGGATCGAGACTCGTGTGCTAATAATGCACTTATCCCGAGAATAGAAAAGACAATAAGCAAAACAACATGAAGCATAAAGTAATTAACTTGTGACATAATGTAAAGTGTGGACATATAAAGTAAATAGAAGCATGTGAATACTTAAGACAAACAAGACATGTGAGCATGTGAGATATCTGAACATGTGAGCATGTGAGATATCTGAACATGTGAGCATGTGAGATAAATGGACATGTGAGTATGGGAGACAACTGGGACATGTGAGCATGTAAGGTAACCAGGCTATGTAAATATGTAGGATAACTAGGACATGTGGGCATGTTAGATAACTAGGGCATGAGAGCATGTGAGAACTATATAGAACGACAAATGATAAGATGACTTCAGAACTATTCCGAAACCCAAGTTACAACCTGTAAACCAAACAAGGACCGGGGCTGTAACCCTTCTCCTGAACAGAATTTAGTCTCTAATTAATGTACAACATAGAAATCATGTATAGCATGTGAGTACTAAATAGGACGACAAATGACAAGATGACTAAGAAATAATTCTGGAACCCAAGTTACAACCCGTAAACCAAACAAGGACCGAGGTTGTAACCCTTCTCCTGAACAAAACTTAGTCTCTAATCGTTTATCGGCAAAAGAAAAGCATAAACAATGAGGTACTGAAGTAAACAAATT
The DNA here is from genome assembly GCA_029216955.1 of Iris pallida. Classification (NCBI taxonomy): domain Eukaryota; kingdom Viridiplantae; phylum Streptophyta; class Magnoliopsida; order Asparagales; family Iridaceae; genus Iris; species Iris pallida. The sequence continues at coordinate 13,935,676 of JANAVB010018994.1, read as the reverse complement.
CGGACACTGCCTAACCAAAACTAGACTAAACTGGACTCCATACAACAATCATGACCAAACAATGAGTACGGCTTTATACATTAGCTAACTAGGGTTATCACAATCCTAATTACTAACAAGATGCAATTTTGAGAAACCCAATCCAGTTACTTGCCCTACAGACTATCCGACTTATCCAGGCCAAAAGAAAAAAAAAGTAATAGTGGATACATCGCCCGGGAGATAAATGTATCCTAAGATATAATAGTGGGTACATCACCAAGGAGACAAATATATCCTAAGATCTAATATTGGGTACATCGTCCAGAAGACAAATGTATCCTAAAACATATAAAATGTGCAACACTCGACGGTGCGTTGGAAGTGTGCTCATCATGACAGATAGCTCTAAATCCATTCCGGTTGGGGCCGAGACAAAGGGCTTGCAGGCAACCGAAAAATTCTCTTCTCCTAATGCATCTAGGTAATCAAGCTAGTTATTTAGTCCTTAATGTTTTCTTGTTGGATTCTGGGTATGACATTCCGTAGAATCCATCCTAGACATGATATGCAAGACTGGACAAAACAAGAAAGTGCACTATAACAAGCCACAACAAGAAAATATAATAAGCTGGAAGCTAGCAGTGCGCTACGACGAGCCACTATAGAGAAAATAGGGAGTGCGCCATGACAAGCCACTATCACGTAAGAAAGAAAAGATATGTACAAGAGTGCACTACGACGGGTCACTATCTAGTATGCAAAGAAGACATGTAACATAAGTGCGCCACGATGGGCTACTATCTAGTAAGCAAAGAAGACATATAACATGGGTGCGCCATGACGGACCACTATCTAGTAAGCAAAGAAGACATATAACATGGGTGCGCCACGACGGGCCACTATCTAGATTATCAAGATGAGTTCATGTTGTCATGTTCAAGTTAAGTACAATATTGACAATTTATCAAGTTGGGTCGTCACATTTTAGGTCAAATATAGAAAACATGCAAAGAAGATAAAGAACTGTAATTGAAATTATCAGTAGCATATAAACTCCAATTAAAGTAAAATAAGAAGATTCTTGAAGCCAAGACAAAGATATACAACTTTCATGTTTTGAGTTTTTTAAGATTCTAGCTACAAAATAGCTTAAACAAGCAAAAACAGTCATTGAAGGCAATCTGCGCACGGGCGCACTATGTGCGTATAGAAGCATGGAAAATATCAGAACGATAATCTATGCGGCTCAGAACATGAGAACCCCATGCGGCTCATACAGGAGCAGTCCCATGCGGTTCAGAGAGACTCTTAGTCTCATGCGGCTCGGACAGGAGAGTCCATGCGGCTTGCATAAGGACAGCCCTGCGGTTCAAAGAGTCCCCCAGCCGCATATGGTTCAAAAGTACATGCGGCTCATGGAGATATGCGGCCCAATGCCACGTGTACCTATGAAGACCCCTTCACACAGCTGGCCATCGAGCAGTCTGCCTATTTAATGCTCTGTCATGATTTGACAGCTGACGACTCTGACATAAAGTATCATAATGGCCCTGCCATAATGACAGACTCTTGGGAAATAGGAGAAAATCTCTGACGCGATTCGAGATTGACACGTGGCTACTCCCATGCGGCTCCAGTGAAGAACAGCTTCATGCGGCCTGGCAAGGATCGTCTTCCTGCGGCTCACCAAAAAGCCATCCCATGAGGCTCGCAGTTACTACCCTTATGCGGTTCACCAAGGAACCATCTCATGCGGCTCGCAAATACTATACCTATGCGGTTCGCCGAGACGCTGTCTCATGCGGTTCATGGATGTCATGCGGCTTTGGTAGAGTCCACCATCAAGACACGTGGCAGAGATTCAATGACAGCTGGCAGCAAAGATGATTATGAGATGCAAAGATTTACCAGATCCCAATGACCATATCCTCATAATTAATGGGATCAGGTCATATCATTCATAATCAAACCAATGGGACACGTGGTGGGAGATCCAAGCTACACAATCAATCATAAAGATTTAAAGCAATCAGCATTAATTATTCAAAAGATTTAGTGCTATCCTCATTAGTGGCCCAGATCCTTTATGCTCAAGATTAATGGTCCAGATTGATCATTTACCAGGCCGCCGCCACTTCGAGAATGGGCAATCATCCAAACCCTAATGATGCCCCCACTATTATAAATAGCAAGGTGCCATTCCCTTGTGAGATATACATTATCAAAGACAGATACACAGAGAGCTTCCTCCTAATAATCAGAGAGAAAATACACAGAGAGAGAGAGAAGCCAGAAGAGCAACACAAGGAGAGCAAGAAGGGCATTTCTTCGTCAACGCCAACCATCTTCTCACAGGAGCCAAGGCTGCATACCGATCGTCCAAGGAGTAAGGCAGGGCTGCCGTCGCCTTCCCGAGCCTCTATCGTCACCCCCAGAATCTAAAATAAATAATTGTACTTAGACTGCTGTACCTAGGTTTTCGTCCCGGCTTTCTTTGTACAAGCGAGTTTGTAACGTGAAGCAAAATTCCGGTCCTCCGATAATTGTTCTGTTCTTTTATATTTCATGGCAAACACGATGACGACTCTACTGGGGACAAACTTCTCCACGGCTGAGGAGTTGGTGATGCAGTCGGATGTAGCCAAACTTGGCTTCACGCAACAAAAGATGGTCGTCTACTTCGACCAACAGGCGTTTGAAGAGATGCTCTCCGAAGGAAGCGCTGGCCCGGTCCAGAAGCCAACCCGCACGACCAAGGCTCGCAGGGAGTGGAGGCCAAAATCATTTGCTCCTCCCCAAGCCCCCGACGGGATACCCTCTGTTGCTCAAGACGGCGAGAAGGACTCTTCTGCGCCCCCACTTCAGACCGTAGACAACTCTGCTGTCCCCAAGTCCGGCAGAAGAAAACACTATGATGCTGGACTTGCAGGGGCAAAGAGGAACTCTACGCGAACCGCGCCGCATAAGGGCGCTAGCCGCATAGAAAAAGCTCATGCGGCCACATCCGCTAGCCGCATAAAGAAAAATCGTACGGTCACATCTGTCAGCCGTATGGCTTATGCGGCTACAGTCGCCAATCACATGGATGAAACACATGCGGCTATGGGAGTAAATCGCTTGCAGAAAACCCATGCGGCCACAATTGACAACCGCATGCGGCCAGCCTGCACGGTCGTGACTCCTAGCCGCTCAAAAACAACTCATCCAACAGCAGAAGACAACCGCATGCAGACAGCCTGCACGGTACCCAACTCTAGCCGCATAGCGTCCGTTCCACGCTTCTCTCGATCAGTCTTCGACCGTCTCTCATACGGTCCTGACCCTGATGGTTCTCTGGATGATAAGCCAGACTCTGTGGCATTCAACTTGGACTCCTCCTATTATGCACCCGCAAGTGCTAAAAGAAGGAAGTCTAGGGCAGTACGGGCTCATCAGGCCCAGTCAGCTGTCCCAACCTCTGACTATCGGGGCGTCCCGTTGACTATCACACGGGCCTCGGATGGGAAGTTGTATACAACCGCTCGAGTCCAGCCCCCGACGGCAAACGGACAGAGTGGTTCTTCTGACTTGCAGGAGGCGATCCTCCACAAACGTAAGGAAAGAGAAGGAGTGTCGGCATGCAAAGAGTCATCGCTTGGACATCACTGCACCCAAATCATCGTCAACTGCTGTTGCAATAACGCAGCAATGACGGAAGATCGGCCATCCGTCTTTCAAAGACTACAGCATCCGAGCTCAGAAGATGAGGCACCTCCGGTAGTCTCCTGCAATTCCGCTCAGAAGGTCCCTGCCGAAAGAAGGAGGAAAAAGACAAGCATCTCCAGTCCCAAGATATCAACCACTACAGCTAAGAAACTGTCGTCTAAACGGTTGTCTTCCATCGGAGTATTTCAACACACCCGTTCAAAAACAAAATCTGCTGCAGTGGGAAATTCATCATCCATATCGTTGGGGGTTGGGGGTAGCACTCCTCCGAACATCCGCAACAATCCAATGTTTCAAGGAGCCGATCCTGGGGAAGCGATTCTCCCATCAGGTACGACAGGCACCGATGTCCCCGAGGACACCCGTGACTCTCAAGACGAAGCAAACTCTGAGGCTGGGGGTACTGCTCCCTTCGAGTCCGAACCAGAAGACAATATTCCTACATATCTCGATGACTTCTCGGTACACGGGTACGACTCGGAGGGCACATCCTCCACCGTTCCTTCCATCACTCCTCACGTAAGGACGGTGTTCATGATGGACAGCAATCAAGGTGGTTCCAATGATCGCCAGCGCATCGACAATCTCGAAGCCATATTACTTGCTTTGGTCAAGTCTGTAGACGAGATTAAAGCGGCCCTGCCAACTCTACAAGGAGGAACGCCCGGTCAAACAAGCACGGGCCCTGTGGTCAATGTGGATTCGAACTCAGCGGCACCAAACCCGGGCAGTAATCCTCCCGAAGTAACAGCCCCCACCGCTACAGACGAGACCCGAGAAGTAAGGAGAGAGGTCCAGGAGCTCCGAGCCATGTTCCATGCCCGAGAAAATGCTCAAGATCTCAGAATACGGCAACCATACCCTGCTGAATGGAGGGATGTTCCATTCCCGCCAAAATATAAGCCGTTCAATATCAACCCATATGATGGCAAGACCTCAGCAAGTCGGTACATCACTTACTTTGAGGTCACCACCGACCATCTGCCCCATGATGATGCTATCCTCACTCGATTATTCATTGGGGCATTGGAAGGAGTCGCCTTCGACTGGTATCGCAGCCTTCGACTGGTATCGCAATCTGCCGGACAACTGTATCCACTCCTTCACCGGCTTCAAGCGCCTGTTCTTGGAGAGGTTCTACGAAGTAGGACAGGACGTCACTATGTCCACCCTCATGGACGTCGTCCAAGGGGAGAAGAAGTTCACAAGGAACTACATTGAGCAGTTCCGCCAAACCGCCATGAAGCTACCCTCCGGAAATCCAGATTCCTCTTTGATTGAGATCTGCCAAAAGAGACTGCTTCCAACAATCAGCCTCTGGATGGGCAAAAGTTAATTCAAAGATTGGAAGGCCTTCATTATCAGCGCCACAAGCGCCGAAGAACGACTGAAGAAGGCTCGCCAACTGGATTGCACATCTCGGAAGGAGAAAGCAAGGGCAAGCGTCCCAACAACGATAACTGAGGTAACCCCTCCAACAATCGGGACAACAAGGGGAAGCAGGCTATGGTGGCCGATACAACAAAAAAACCTGAGCCAAAGTCCGCAGACAAACAACAGCCACAAATCGATTACTCCTTCGAAGACGGCCACGTCAAGCCTATCTTGGACATGCTCATATAAGGAGATAGAATTCAGCTTCCTCCACCAAGACGGAAGCCTCGACCGGCTGATCTGGAGAACCCAAAGTTCTGCCATTACCACCGTTATGTACACCACGCTACACACGACTGTTACCAACTAAAATGGTACATCCAAAGCCTCATCGATTCGAACGCTCTGGCCATCGACTTTGAAGAGGTAACCGTAGCAGCCAATATGGTGTCCGTACAATTCAGCAGCTTCCCTCCGACGGAGACTCAAGACGGGGTAATCCCCGTCCCTCTGGCGACAATAGAGATTACAAATCTTCCACCTCCCCGAGAACAGGCTGCTGGTCTAGTACCTCTCACCACCTCACGAGGAGAGGTCATGTGGGTCCATCCAGACTTGGTATCAGAAGTAACTCGGCCCACACCATCTCCCACCAACAGAAAGAAGAGTGGAAAAATCAGGACCTGCCACATAATCGCAGCAGACAACGAGAAAGCTACAGCCGTCGTCACACGGTCCGGAGCGCAATCCCAACCTGTGGTTGACAATCCAGCTGAAAATCATCAACCCACTACAATTGATGCTTCGGGACCGGCTCAGCCTTCGACGACCGACAAGCCTAGGCCGAAGGAGACTCGCTTCGACAAATCTCTCCGAAAAGACGCAGCCCAAGGGCTAGAAAGGCCCTACAACTTTGACATCTTAGCACAATTGGCTAACACTCCGGCCAAATTGTCACTGTACGAACTCCTAAGACTCTACAAGGACGTTCGTATTGCATTGAACGAAGCACTCCAAAATGCTGATGCCTATCTGGCTCAATCCAACCTCACCGGGGAGGATTCACCCGTGGATCTCCAAGACAGTGCCTGCATGGGAGCAATGCCCAACATCATCTTCACTCCGTAGGACATGCTCATCAAAACCAACCTACACGATCGCCCGCTATACTACACGGGATACATCGGCGACGTAAAGGTGGATCGGATGCACATAGATCCTGGCTCTTCCATAAGCATCATCCCGAAGGGTCTGCTACATCATCTCCGCATCCCAATGTATCGTCTGACACCTACAAGCACCGCCATCAGCGGTTTCAATTCGGGCAGGAGCTACCCTATTGGGAAGATTCGTCTGAAGTGTCAAATTGGCGACCTCCAATCCGAAGTCACCTGCTACGTCATAGATGCAGACACTTCTTACAACATCCTCTTGGGGCACCCATGGATACACGATTATATGATCGTGCCTTCCACGCTGCACCAGTGCTTCAAATATGTCGACAAATACGGCTTCGTGAAGACGAAATTTGCTGATATCGATCCCTTCAAAGGGGTCGAATCTTACTACTCAGACTCCTGTCTATACGAAAAGTCGAAGAGGCACCTTGATGAAGGAAATATACAAGCTAGTACCGAGACAGCCACAGGATCAGAAGAACCTCTGACGATCCACTTCCAAGCTCGTAAACCAGGCAGGTCTGCACCCCTTACTGCCACTCTACGGAGGGACGCGATCAGCTTCTCGGTGCAGGAGGAGCAGATGATAATCCGGCTGCCATGGTCCGGCCAAGTGCCGAGACCCACAATGGGGCCACTAACAATCAGACTGCCGAGAATCGGTCAGCCGCAAAAGGAGGAGCTCAATCCCTCAGACAAGCCAATGACGATACGTCTTCCCAAGAAGAGTCATCACCCTGATACAAGGCCTGGGACTTCTAGCGAGCCAACAACTCCCTGCCCAGTATCAAGCGCTAAACTGGGGGTTGCTAGTCTGCCAACAACTCCACGCTCTGCTCCACCAGCTGAACCTCTGACGATCAAGCTGCCCAAGTCATCCTCTCAGTCTGTATTTACACAGGGGGTGGCCGAAGAAGAGTCGGAGCTGGCCAAGTATGTGGCTGCTCACACTGAGACTTGCTCATGTTGCCCATCAACGGCATGTTCCTGAAGAAGTATTACGTCCGAAACGACATCCTCAAAAAAAAAGAAAAAAGAAAGAAAGAAAGAAAACCCGATGATTGAGTTATGTACCCTCCGGTACCGCTGAACTCACATTCTCCAAATCCCAGATTATTGAGTTATGTACCCTCCGGTACCGCTGAACTCACTCTCACAATATTCCAGATAGTTGAGTCATGTACCTGCTGGTGCCGCTGAACTCACTTCCACAATATTCCAGATTACCGAGTCATGTACCCGCTGGTGCCGCTGAACTCACAGCCACAATATTCTAGATTATCGAGTCATGTACCCGCTGGTGCCGCTGAACTCACTTTCACAATATTCCAGATTATCGAGTCATGTACCCGCTGGTGCCGCTGAACTCACACTTCCAAATTCCAAATTATCGAGTTATGTACCCGCAGGTGCCTCTGAACTCACATTTCGGTCACTCTTTCGGGGGAAAGTCATGTATGATTATACCTCTGAACTTTCTTCCTGGAAGAGATCCTCCCTCATGATCCACTACCCGCACTTCCAGTACACAAAAAGGGTAATCGATCCACAAATTTCTGAAACGGCCATGTCCTCATTACCTCTGAGTTGTTTTCACTTCCACCAAAAACAAACCACCCCCTCGCATAGAACTTCCACGTTCTCCTACCTCTGAGTCGTTCTGTGTACCCCCTCTTCATTGAGCCCACTCCTGCCATGTCCTCATTACCTCTGAGTGGGAAGGCTCCGTCGAAGAAATCTTCATGCTTGCCATGTCCACATTACCTCTGAGCAAGTATGTTGGTTCCCTTTCAACCTATTATCTGTACCCACAACCGAAGTACGACAAGGATAATAGGTCCACAAATGTCCTCTGTTGACCACAAATATCCGCTGTGGACCACGAATATCTTCCGTGAAGTCTTCCCTGCCATGTCCTCATTACCTTTGAGCAGGAAGATTCCACGGTAAAACCCTCATGCTTGCCATGTCCGCATAACCTCTGAGCAAATATGTTGGTTTTCCTTTCACCCTATTATCCGTATCCCGAACCAGGGTACGCCAAGGATAATAGGTCCACAAATATCCCTTGCTAAGCTTCTTAGCATAAATCTACCATCTCACCATGCCCCGGAAGCCCAGCTGCTCCACGGCATTCTTTTTGCCCAATACCGAGAGCATCCATGACCACTTTGCCATGGCTGTTCCGGACATCATGACCAAACTTATTATTCGTACCTAAAACTAAGGTACGCCTAGGGTAACAGGTCCACAAATAATCCCCCAGTAAGTCCAATTCCGCAAATGCCACAAGTACAAGAAAGAGAAGATGAGTTGAAACATGCTCATTTATTCGAAATTCTAAATACTACATCATTTGGGATCACGTCCCTTACAAAAAAAAAAGAAGCAAAAGAGAACAGAAAGCTGATCACTACTCCGGGGCACATAACGCCCTGAGACGGTCCGTCAGCAAAGCAACCGACCGCTCAAACCTCTAGGAGGCTCGACGCTCCGCCTCGTGGGTCAGCACCGCCTCGTCCTCCAGATGAGCGTGAGCTTGCCAGTTGTCCTTAAATTTCTTAAAGGCCCGCTCCAGGTTAGCAGAAGATCGGGAAACCTTCTCGGCCTCCCGAACGACTGATTCCTGTTCCGCCTTAGCAGCCTCCAGCTCCGACTCTAAGAAGGCAAATTCCCTCTGGAGTGCGAGGATCTGATCCTTCGTATCAACGATTCCACGAGAAGCAGACTCTTTCCGAGCATGACAAGTCTGACTCCGATGACCCAGCCGGTCATACGAAGCGGAGAACTTATCAAGGTCTCCCCGTACAACTGGCCCAGCAGTATCTCGGGCAAGCTTGATCCTATCCCGAGCAGCAATGAGGAAGCCCCGCTCCCGCTCAATCGCAGCAGGCAAGCCCGCCTGTCGTATCGCCAGTAGTTGGGTCACAAGCTGATCAGCTTCTGTCAGCTTAGGCTCCAGCAGTGCAGCCAACCCTACCCCGCCAGGAAGGGACTTCAAAGTTGCAACCTGACCCCGAGCGCACCGGAGAGATAGAGAAAAAGGGGTCCCCCATTCCACAGCAGCGTCTACGCCCCTTTTCAAATGGCGATAGAAGCTGTCAACCACGTCCTACGTCACCTCGTCCAGAGTCTCCGAGGAAGCCGGTGTCAGCAAGAATGTGGCTGGCAGCACTGAAGAAGACGCAACAGAATCTGTCGCCCCTGCCACAAGAGAAGCAAACTCCGTACGAAAGGACGCTTGAACAGCGGCCAACTCCTCTTCGACAGCCTGCAGAATTTGAATACTCGGTAGGGTCGAGAGGTCAGTCTTCGGAGCCGTATAATCTGCGGAGGATGAGGCGGAGACCATCGCCAACTCCATTCCCATCTGCCTGGAGCTGGCGGGAGGCCCCTCGACATGAGACGACAAAGAAGAGGGAACGCTCCTTTCTTCCGGATCACGGCAGGCCGAGCCTTTCCCAAGAACATCCACGGCGGGAAGTAAAGGGTCAGGACCTGCAGGGCCAAGGCAACCATGAATCGATTTGACCCGGAAGATATGTTGATAGAGCAAATAAGCCCCCTCACTAGTCAATATCTGGCTTATCTTACCAGTTGAGGAGTGTGGAGGCCGAGGTTCGCCTGTAGCCACCGCAGCCTCTTCACCAACAGCCTCCGAGTCAGGTATAATAGACTCCTCCGCCCTTGCATCCTCGGGAGGAGATGTACCGAGATCGGCATCGCCTTGCTGAATTTCAGCGGTCTCGGAGACAGGCCCAAGGAAACCTTCATCACCCTGGGCCGAGGCTTCAACAACCTGGGAGGTCCCAGCCGCCGCTGAGAGAGCCCCCGCAGAAAGGACCGCGGCACACATGTCACTAATCAAAGCAGCAAGGGCCGGATCAACTTCAGGGGTGGTAGACGATTCAGGAGAGGACGGTCCATCGGACACCTACAAAGAAAAGGGATTAAGTCATATCTCCGAGAGAAAAGAAAACTGCAACAAAGAGATGGCTACGACTTGGTCTTACCTCCGGAATAGCGTCTGTACCTTCACCCCTCTCGGTAATAAGTAAGCCACGAGACCTAACGGCAACTCTCTTCACGAAAAAGGTCGCTCTACTGTCAGAAGACTCGTATCTGACTCGTTTACGCGAGGAACCGGACACAGCTGAAGACTGTTCTTCTCTCACTACTTCCTCTTGTGTAGTAAGCAACGGATCTTCCGTCGGTTCATCGAGTGTGGGAAACGGTTGATCCGCTACTTCTTCACCCCCACCAGAAAGGGAGTCTTCGCTATCATGATCATCCTCCTCCTCAGCCGACTCGGAAGGTTCTGATTCAGGGAGAAGAATCTGGAGCGCTAGTTGCTTTCTAGCCTTAGCCCCCTTGGGCTTCTCCTCTAAACCGGTACCCACGATGAAACTGGTACTCGGATCGAAATCAACAGGAGGCTTGTTCGCCATAACGTGATATAAACCAGCCACGTATAAAATTTCCCTCGGTGCCTTAGCATCGGGGACCGAAATGCTGGCCCGAGTATGATAAGCGTCGTAATAATTCCATGCCCTGACACCATCAAGAACGCTACCTTCAAAGTCCAAACAAGGGTTGGGACAATCAAGGAATAACTGGCTATAACCAAATTGGCGGGCAAACCTACTAGGTAGGTAAGGCTCCAAGTACACATTATCGCGGTTGCGATAAACCAGATGCGCGGGACGGATGTTGCACAACCAGGTGAGCATGTCCGGAGACAGAAAGTGAGAAGGCCCGGTACCATCAAGATGTACCTTCCTCACTTCCTCATTAGAAAAGGGAGGAACAGACACAAAAAAGTCACACCCATCCACCCTCGCCAGCGCCTTCCGACAAGATGGCATGGTGTTGTATTCCCAAGACCGGCGATGGTATTTGAAAAGGAAAGCGTCTTCATCTGTAGCATCTTCCGCTATGCCAGGTCCCATCAAAGACTTGTAGTGCATTACCAACCACCCCATCAAATAGTGGAAAGGCAGTTCTACGCGCTCAAAATCCAATGTCTTCTTGCGCGCAATGACCTTGGACGAAAAGGTTCGAAGACCATGGTGTATGCTACACACCATAGCAGAAAGAAGGGCCAGTCTAACTCCAAATACCAGTTTAACGGCAGAAAGAATGAAATGACGATCGATCCTCTCAATAGAACCCGCTCCCCCCGAGACTACGCAATTTCGCAGCCATATCATTAAAAATCCAGCCAGGAGCGCCTTCTCTGACATCTTTGTGGTCCCGTAGTAAAAATAGCTAAGAGAGTCAGTTTGACTCCCGAATATGTCGCTCTTGGATCGCGACTTCTTGACGCTTGACATCAGATCCCTTATCTCTCCATGCCTTCGAGGGGTTCGAGGAGTAACTTCGCCTGAAGGGTCAACATTAAAAAGATAATTAATCCAGGATGTGGTGTGGGGAGCGGTCCCCTCGGAGCTATCCACCGTTTTTATAGCCATCTGATGACAAGTACTATGGTGGCACAGCAACTCCCGATACACCGCAACAGAACCTGGGAGTCGTCGGTCCAAGTCCTTAAACTCCTCATTCGACGGGGTATACACCTCGAAAGGCTTATTCCCCCACGGAAGTTTGGAGAATGTATACATCTCATGAAGAGCAAGCCCCAACTCCCCTCCGGGTGCAAAAAACGTCCCCGTTCGCTGGCTATACATCTCCAAGAGCGCCACAAATAGTGGCTTATTGATAGGAAGCCCATGACAAGTGCCCCGAATGGCCTGGTAAAGTCCCACCTCCCGTAAGAATGTTCCATAGGTCTGCAGAACCCAAGTGGTCAACTGGGCCTACGTAGAAGTGGGGTTTATCCAGTTCGGCAGTGCCAGCCTACCAACGGGATAAGACTTCTTGCGAACAAGCCGATTCAGGAAGGTATCAGCTTGAGTAAGTGTGAAGTTGGGACCGTATACATTCATGAGGAGCCCGGGGCCAGACCCATCATGTACCGGAGGACGGAATCCTTACCCGCATACGCTGACCGTATGTTCGGATTATAATGGATGTTGCCCATCAACATCCCTGATTGAGTAGGAGTTAAGTTACACACCATCTTCCTGTCCAGCAACACCATGTTGAACCACGACAAAGGATAATGACGTTCCATGAGCGAAATATGGATTGCCACCCCATCCAAAGAAAAATCCCAGTTTTCGGAAATCTCTAAAACTCGAGGATTCTTGATGATTAAAGCATCTCCAAAAAGGAACGAAGGCTTCAGGTATTTTCCATCCAGCTTCCCAGTATTCATCATGGAACGGAGGTAATGGAGGGTCTGATTCTCGATGGCGTTCAACCTCTCCGAAGGCTCATCAGCAGGGAATTGATTCAACACATGCTTAATTAAGTCGTCAAGACGCACGCCTAGGGCGAATTGATTTGAACCCACTATAAGTTCCCCCACAGGATTTACTGGCAGATTCACTGAAAAAAACAACAAAAGAAATAAGTCAAAAAGATAGCTAAAACACAAAACTACATGATGCTTATGTGGCTCAGTATAGCCTCATGCGGCTCGGTTTAAAAGAGTTCATACAGGTCAGTCCAAATGAGCTTATGCGGCTCAATTTGAAAGAGCCCATGCGGTTCAGTTCGAATAAGCTTATGCGGTTCGGCTCGAAAGGAACTTATGCGGTTCAGTGCAGATGAGCTTATGCGGTTCGAAAGAAGCATATGCGGATATGGTCCGATTCGAATAAGCTTATATAATTCGGCTCGAAAAAGCTTATGCGGTCCAGCAAGGATGAGCTTATGCGGTCTAGTTCAAATAACCTTATGCGGTTCAGTTCGAAATATGCTTATGCGGCTCAGTTTGAAAGAGCTCATGCGGTCCAGATGGGCTTATGCGGCCCTGATGATGAAGTAGTTATGCGAACAACTTTCATGCGGCTCAGGCATGGGTCATATCCCATGCGGTACGAATATGAATCGGACACACAGCATACTTGGGAATATAGGCTTGCGCATAAAATATGCGGCGTAGCCATGGCAGTTCATATTGATGGTCCTACCAGCAATAGGCGGGTGAACGTCGGAATGAAAAATAGGCACGCCAGCCGTCGGAGGAGCCGCCACGTTCGTCGTCGCAGTCGATGAAGACGCGGCCTTCTTACCCTTCATCGCCGCAGAAGATGACACGGCCTTCTTTCCCGTAGCAGCAGCAGTCTTCTTGGAAGCCATTGCCGATCGCTGATAGAAGAAGACGAAGAGGAAGTCTGCAACGAAGAAGTTCAAGCAAAAGAGAGGAGGTAAAGAAACCCTCAAAGAATAAACTTACTCCTACTTATAGGCGAAGAAGGCTAAAAAAAAACAAAACAAACGCCTCGATCTACGCACCGCCTAAAAGAATAAACCGCTTCGGTCAAAACAAAACTGACCCTTGGGATCCTCCCCCAAGAGGCGACGAATCAAGGGCATTTAATGCAGAAGATTTGCACACGTGGCTAAGACACGTGACAAAAAGCTTATGCGGTCTCACAGCTCATACGGCCAGATAAATCCATGCGGCTGTACCATCTATGCGGTCAACAAAGGCCATGCTTCTTATTCAAAGTATTTCAATTTTGCAAATTGAAAACTTTGAAGGGGGTCTTGTAGAAGCATGGAAAATATCAGAACGATAATCTATGCGGCTCAGAACAGGAGAACCCCATGCGGCTCATACAGGAGCAGTCCCATGCGGTTCAGAGAGACTCTTAGTCTCATGCGGCTCGGACAGGAGAGTCCATGCGGCTTGCATAAGGACAGCCCTGCGGTTCAAAGAGTCCCCCAGCCGCATATGGTTCAAAAGTACATACGACTCACGGAGATATGCGGCCCAATGCCACGTGTACCCACGAAGACCCCTTCACACAGCTGGCCATCGAGCAGTCTGCCTATTTAATGCTCTGTCATGATTTGACAGCTGACGGCTCTGACATAAAGTATCATAATGGCCCTGCCATAATGACAGACTCTTGGGAAATAGGAGAAAAATCTCTGACGCGATTTGAGATTGACACGTGGCTACTCCCATACGGCTCCAGTAAAAAACAGCTTCATGCGGCCTGGCAAGGATGGTCTTCCTGCGGCTCACCAAAAAGCCATCCCATGCGGCTCGTAGTTACTACCCTTATGCGGTTCACCAAGGAACCATCTCATGCGGCTCGCAAATACTATACCTATGCGGTTCGCCGAGACGCTGTCTCATGCGGTTCATGGATGTCATGCGGCTTTGGTAGAGTCCATCATCAAGACACGTGGCAGAGATTCAATGACAGCTGGCAGCAAAGATGATTATGAGATGCAAAGATTTACCAGATCCCAATGACCATATCCTCATAATTAATGGGATCAGGTCATATCATTCATAATCAAACCAATAGGACACGTGGTGGGAGATCCAAGCTACACAATCAATCATAAAGATTTAAAGCAATCAGCATTAATTATTCAAAAGATTTAGTGCTATCCTCATTAGTGGCCCAGATCCTTTATGCTCAAGATTAATGGTCCAGATTGATCATTTACCAGGCCGCCGTCACTTCGAGAATGGGCAATCATCTAAACCCTAATGATGCCCCCACTATTATAAATAGCAAGGTGCCATTCCCTTGTAAGATATATATTATCAAAGACAGATACACAGAGAGCTTCCCCCCTAATAATCAGAGAGAAAATACACAGAGAGAGAGAGAGAGAAGCCAGAAGAGCAACACGAAGAGAGCAAGAAGGGCATTTCTTCGTCAACGCCAACCATCTTCTCACAGGAGCCAAGGCTGCATATCGATCGTCCAAGGAGTAAGACAGGGCTGCCGTCGCCTTCCCGAGCCTCTATCGTCACCCCCCCAGAATCTAAAATAAATAATTGTACTTAGACTGCTGTACCTAGGTTTTCATCCCTAGGCTGTCTTTGTACAAGCGAGTTTGTAACGTGAAGTAAAAGTATGGTCCTCCGATAATTGTTCTGTTCTTTTATATTTCATGGCAAACAGTGCGCAGTCAAAAATGCCTACGGTACAAGGTACGTGCATGCACGGTGTGCGGACTATGCACTACGTACGGGCAAAACCGCCCACGGCGTGCGGGTGCACGACAGAAAATTGTGCGGGTGCACGGCGCGCAAGATGCACAACGCGGACAGGCAAAAATGCCCACGGTGCAAGGTGCGCACAAGAACGGTGCACGGGTGTCACGCCCCGGTCCCGTAGGACCGATTGTCCTCGCTAAGGCGTGATGTCGCGTGAGCCTAGATTGTGCTCACGCAAGGCCGGTTTCATAACGGTCGATTACAGGCTAAGCGATGGGGTCGTTGCACAGAAGTTCCAAGTAGAAACATTGAATAATAGCAGCAAAAATTTAACGCAAAACACAAGTTATTCAAAATGCTCTTTATTGATATTAAAACAAAGATTACAATATGGTACGAGGCCAAGATTACAATCACTCAGGCTCACTCTTCTCACAATTACAAGTCACTCTGCTCTCTCTCATCTGTCAATACAATTTGAGTCGTCCAGTGGAAGCTTCGGATAGGCTATGTCCATACATTATATCTCGTATAAGTTCTGTCTCTATACGGCTGTACGCCTCAAAATGCCAAGGAACTCCGTGCCTCGACGCATCCAAGCCGTGCTCTGTGCCAACGATCTTCTACCTGTGCCTGCACATGAAAACTGTATGGGTGTCAATACTCAACTGTACTGGTGGAGTGAGCTCATCGCCCACCCATACAAAATTAAAATGTTTATTTACTTTGTGTAACATAATATCCCTTTATGATTGTCTCTCTATTCTTGTCTTAGGATCGATTTTAGGACAGAGACCCTTGGCCTTTTTGTGTCTCTAGACCGTCACCGTGTATGCGCACCAAAAACTTCCTTATCCTTGCCTCTAAACCATTCTAGTACTTGCAACATCAATATATTGACTCTGCTTGTCTTTCGTGCCATACTTAGGGACGTAATGACTTAGTCGTGCCATAAACTCTATTTGTGCTTCAATATGATTGAGGCAGTGCCTCCCACTTAGTCTTCTTTCTATACTCATGCCATAACAGCGTGGTCGTGCCTCCTAACTTATCACAACTTAACCAAACTTGCCTTACGGTCCTTCTTGACTTAACTTAAAATGACTCAAGTCCAACTTATACAACTTTATGCTAATGAATTAATACTCGACACCGCGTCTCATACCGAAGAGCGAGTCTTTGCTATGCTTAAATCTTAGGCTTCTTAAGACTTGTGTTGCAACCGACGCACACCCTCTTAACTCACTTCGTGCCGTGCTTGTACTAGATGCAATCCAAAGGCATGCATGCAGATAGCCGCTCTTATGCCGACACATCTGTATGAGTGGTCACTAGCAATGTTAAGCTATACAGGATCTTTTGCATACGTTGACCATTCGCGTGTGAGGTACGAGCTCCACCGAATGGTCCTGCAGTCTATATAGTAATGGTTCACTTCAAGGCGAGTCACACCGTCGTTGAAGGCCGTACAATATCTGCTCTTCCTCCTAGGCCGACACGAACCTGGTGCCCCAGCGATCGTTCGAAGAATTCTCCTTGCGTGCAAGTTTTCTAATGACCATGCAAGATTCAACTCAATTTACCATGTCTTTCTTTATTCATGACCGTGCTTTCCATATTTCTATCAAGACTCCCAAGTAGCGGGACCGATCTCGGCGACAACCAGTCGCGTGAACTTTTTATCGAGACTCCCAAGTAGAGGGACCGGTCTCGGCGACAACCAGTCGCGTAAACTTTCTATCCTTTGAAACCCAGGGAACGACTACCGTGTAGTCTTTCAGCATAACTTGAACAAAACGTGTATTCTTTAACTGTGGCATACTTATCCTCGAACCTACCATGGCTCGTGCTTTAAACCAATTCATTTTCCAAGCGACACTACCGTCCAAGTCATACTTTATATGACGAGCCTTGAGATCGTGGGACTATGTGACTTGACAACCGCAGAAAATAAGGGACAGTACTTGCTATGACTTCAATAGCCAAGCAAAACTCTTGCCTAACTCAATCGTGCTTTAACTTAAGAAGCAAAGGCTACGCCAAGCCTTGCATCTCGGGAATGTGCCGTACACGCGTTCGACTTGAACAACCCAAGTTCTTTGGTTACCTAGACTTATGCCTTAAGCCGTGCGACGTAACTTAACCCGTGGGACGAGTAAAGGCTATGCCAAGCCTTGGATGATGGTGTTTGCCATTAAATATCAAGCACAATAAAATTACAAACGAATTGAACTTGATTGCATACTCGCTTGTACAAGAGAAAGCCTAGAAAGAAATCCTAAGAAACAATCTAAGTACAATTGTTTAGTTTTGATTCTGGGGGACGACGATAGAGGTTCGGGAAAGTGTAGCAACTCTGCCTTACTCCTTGGACTATCTGACGCACTTTTTGCTCTTGAAGAAATTGCCCTTCATAGGTTACCAGCCTTGGATTGCCAACCATTTACATGGGTGTGGTACCCTGCTATTTATAGTATTTTTTGCAATAGCAGGTTTTTGGGCCGCATAAAGGGCCACGTGGCCACGTGTCTCTCACAGCGCATAAAGACTCGATCTCGGGCTGCTAGCTGGTGGGGGTTGTTGAGATTTTGTTATAGCGAATCTGGGTGGTTGAGACTTGGTTAGCCTGTCACGTGTCCCATCGCAAGATAGGATTAGTCTGCTTGAGTCATTTTGAGCCGCATAGGCCTTTCAGTGTTTGGCCATACTGGGCCGCATAAGACTCATGCGGTAGTCTTCCTTAGTCCGCATGTAGCTGGAGGACTTTTGAGCCACATAGGTTCTATATTCTAGGTCGCATAAAGCTTATGCGGCTCAGATTACAGTTACCCTTGGCCGCATGAAACACATAGATTGAGCCGCATGAAGTTTATACGGCTCGGGTCGCAGTCCTTTTGGCTGTATGGCCATGTCCAGTCTGGTGGCGTAACATTTCGTCTGATCACATCTTATCTTCTTTTTGTCAGAATGTCAGAGTTGTCAGAGCTTGTCACGACCCGTACCCTAGAGTAAGGGGACGAGAAGTGGGTATATCCAGCCTACACCACAGTGTCGACGGTATAACGCTGTCCTAGGTCAATCATCTAACAATATAAGGTACATGTACAGTATATACACTCCGAATAGAGGTGACATAACAGAATACCATCTCAATCACATCTAAGGCAGAGAACGATACGATAGATAGATATAAAAAGAATCCACAGAGAGATACAACGGATAGAAGTCTAAGTGTCTAAGATATCACAAATCCAGAAAACATCTCAAATCACAAATACAGTAATCCATAGAGTAAATACAACTGAAAATCACTAATCTAAACTAATGTCTCATCCACTGCTAATGGATCCTGCTGGAGATCCAGGTCACATCGATCCTTTCGGGTAGTCCCATAATATGTGGTACAGGGTGCCTCGTCCTTATCCTCTGTAAAATTTTCAATATGTCCAGTCAGGACAGGTGTGAGCACAATACATCTCATACAAATCATAAAAGGTTAGAAAATATAAACATGCTAGAGAGTAAGATACATAAAACTGAAGAACAGTATGATATAAAAGAGAGACTGTAAGTAAATAGCTACAATATATAGGAGAACTAATCAGTGCTAGTGATTCAGAGTACAAGATGAACATGTGAACAGCTGGAGGGTGATTCATGACTATACTAAAGAGGTAATTCATGACTATTCTACTTTGGAATTATTCACATGTTCAGTTTCTTCTCCCCCATCTCCAATCAATACACAAGGATCCAATCAAGTTACGTTAAGATTCATGACTATACTACTTGGCCCATAAAGGGTGATTCATAAATAGATTCGTGAAGGCTCTGTGATTCATGAGAGTACAGGAATCACAAGTTGATACATGAAGATTCATGATAATAGAAGCATGAGATACATGATGTAAGTAAAACATACGAGACATGAGTATCTGATGCTCCCGAGGGGGATAACATCTCATGAAGGGATCCATACAGTACTAATCCGTGATACTAACGTGTCAGCATCAAGTAAAGTAATCTAAAGCAGGAAATATAATCCTAAACAAGATATGAAATGATCAGAGAATGTACTCGCCTGGTATCCTGAATATCTGAAGAGAATATACTGTCCGAGGAGTCGTGTCTGGCTCCTATAGAACATTACGAGTCACTACATGTCCAAAATAGTATAATAGACTGCTACAATGCATCTACATGATGTTTGGGGTCAATCTAGGCTAAAGTCAACCTTTGGTCAACTCTAGTCAACTACACTAGTCAAACTAGGTCAACTAGGTCAAGCCTAACCCAAACAAGTCTCACTAAGCCTAGCCAGCCTATTCTAGCAAGCACACATCATCACCAAGTCATACTAGTCTACCAACACCAATCCACATGTGTTTTCATGCCAACACATAGGCTATCACCTAGGAATTACATATGCTATGTGCCATATATAGCCTATAGGCCATATTGTATACCCCCTAAATTTTTACTACAATTTTTATTTTTGGTGTTAATTTGTATTTCATATTTATACGTCGCGTATGAGTTCGCATTTTCGTATGTCTCGTCGAGTGCGAATATGTGCGAAGTATATATCTTTGTAAAAATATTTTATTTAGAAGCACGGTTTTTCAAATAATAAATAAATAAATATTTTTATTTCGTAAAGTTGTAAAAAGCATTATGTTGAAAATCTTCAATTCTTTATTTTACATCATGGAAGTTTATATAAATAGTAATTTGAAAACGAGATTTTATGCAAATGTTCATTTTATACGAGACATATAAATTTATATATATAAATCTATTTTCGAAATTTATTTAATATTAATATTTTATTATTCGAAAAAGTATTTAAAAATAGTGATTTGGTTTAAATTTAATTGATGGAATTTATCTATATAAATTTAGATTAGATTTATCTAAAATTTGAATTGGGTTTGGATTTGATTGGAGAATTTTTAAATTAATTTGAATTAATTTATGAAATTATCTTATGGGCGTTTAAACGATCATAGTCCTTATCCAACTGGGAATTCCTACCTCCTATATATAAGAGAGGTACTCCTCCAAATTTTTTCCATCCACAATAATACCGTGCATCGTGTCTGTGTCATTGCCTTTCCACTATAATTTTGATTACAATTACAATTATGACTACGCCGTGTCCGATACCCTGGACACGACGGCAGCCTCCAACCAGCAAACCCAATACAGACCACATCCAACTCCACCACGCACCATATTCACCGTCACCACCACCCACGGCAGCCACCGCCTCCTCATCTCCTCCTTCCTGCAGCCTCGACCTCCGCCACCACCTACACTGGTACAAACCAGAACCACCATCAACACAACAGCCCCCGTCCTCCGCCACTCTATCAAGCACAACCACCCCTGTCACCCTCATCATCGACACCACTCCTCCAGGCCCAAACTCCGGCCATCCTCGGCCACAGCCACTACCGTCGTCATCATCATCACCATTTTCCCAAAATGCTAAAACCACAGAAAGAAAAGGGAGAAGAACCCGAACCTCCGTCGAGCCGACCGTCGGATCCAGCCATGGGCTCTCCGCGGCGCCTCCGCCTTTCCGATTCTACCTCCTTCTGCCGTTTCCCCGTGCCTTGTCGATTCCCTTCGCCGGAGCCGCGTGCCACCGAACCACGCGACGGCCCTCGTAGACCACCGACGTCCACTCCAGCCGAGCGCCGTCCCCTTTTTGGATCAGTCGCGGCTGCCTCGCACAGGCGCTACCAGTCGGCACCCTTTGGCCCTCCGTCTCCCGCTCTGCGATCTCGAGCACCAGCGTCAGGACCGCCCTGGTCACACAAACGCCGAACATCCCGTCTCCCCCTTGCCGAAACCTCGATCTGGTAAATTCCCTTCCCGAACTCTATTCTCTCTCTCTCTCTCTCTCTCACTTTTATGTAAAATTGGGGGGGAGGAAGGCTGCTTATTAGGATATTATTATTATTATTATTATTATGGTGACATTCTTATTATTATTATTATTATTATTATTTTCTATTACTATCATTATTTTGTTAAAAATTTATTACTGTTATTTATACTTACTATATAGTATCATATTATTATTAGTATTTTACATATGACTTTTGAATTTAAAATATTATTATAGTACCTTAGCTATCTTTCCATATGTAGTTTGGACCTAAAAATTTTATTTTGACAACATTTGGTTTTAGCCCCAGAACGATATTTTTAATATTTATTTGAAATGAATTGAATAAACAAAAACATGGTTTTAAAAAATTATAATCAATTTCTAAAAATGTAGTTTGATCTAAATTAATTTTTCCTTGATGTTTAAGTATTTATCTAAAAATACGTTTTTACTAATAAAATCTAGTTTTCAAATATTATAAATATCTCCTAAGAAAAGTATAAATGTTCTCCTCAAATGTTCATTTTCTTATCAAAGCTGATCGTGACTAATCAATATTCACACTTTCTTCGTGACTTCGGACCTACATATCTACCATGCTCTTGGACTAAAATGGGACATGTTCGAACATCACACCATACCAGGCGTCACCACCAGGCAAGACACCTTGCCTTTATTGTTTAAATTTTCTGCTCAATATCATGCATGTTGTGTTTATTTTCAAGTTGTTTCTTTCTAAATTATATGTAGATACAACTTACTATATTTTATGCAATTGTCTTAGAGTTAAGAGGCTACCGTCAAATTTAGTGTGTCTCATTGACTTGTTACGATTGTACACGAGTTGTGTGTGAGAGTTGTGAGTATCATATAGAGGTCACTTGCGTGTGGGCTGATCCCTCGTGCGCATGCGTAGGAATAACTGTCAATAGATGCATGTTAGAAGACTTGATAGTTATCTATTATAAAACAGTATGGTGGAAATGATACGTGTTTCTGTGTTGTGGTTACGACACACGTATAGTATCATTGGAGGAAGGGGACAGCTACTAGCGTAGGGGCTATATTTACTTTTATACACATTTGGAAGATAGTGTCTCGGATGAGCACTACGTGTTACCCGGCCGATAGTGTCTCTGATGAGCGCTACTTGTTGGCCACTCTTTATTACTTGCTTGAGACAGCCCCTGCGTAGAACGTTGTCCTCTAAAGTACAATCCACATAGAATGGTTAGGAACCTTTACTCATGCATACTTTTCTGTTGAGCTTTTATTATTCAGTTTATTGGCATGATATTATGTGTCTTGTTACGTCCCTCTGAGGACCTGGTTATCTCTCCAGGTGTGTGTTCATGTCTTCCGTAGGTATCCTAGCCGGGATCGTGGTCTTCTCCATTTATTAGAAGATGACGTGACTTGGTTCCTCCTTCCTACTTCCACTTAGCCTTTATTATATCATGTACTTTCTCCTTTTTATTTTTGTTGGTAGTGGATGTGTCTCCACCCAACATATTGTACCAAAATAATTCATTATATGATATCTTTTATTTCCTTATTTTGTGGATGAGATTAGTTAGTTGTGGCTTACTGCATTTTATAGCTTATATATACATACAAGGCCCCTGCACTTCGTATGTATACAGCTGGCATATTTACGTACTTGGTCCTACGTATTTTGGGACTGGGGCGTGACATATTTTTGTGGTGGCCCATGCAGGTCAGTTTGCCGCTTCGGTTACATGGCTGTACCGAACGGGCCTGCAATATAGGATTAGAGTCTAGAATCTCATCCACTTACTTGACGTCATTTCTTGACTTCAAATTCTGAACTCTCGTTCGACCTCCTTGATTTGCATCTTGCTTGACTCCTTCTACCGTATATTCTTAGTTTCGTGCTTAGCGACAACTAGGAAGATGACTACACTAGCATATGCTTATGGGGTAAACGCATGGCTAGAAGGATTATATTGACAATTAATATCCATTGAGGTTATATTTGAGTATAAAGGCATTTATTTTTCCTAGAGATATGATCTTAAGGATTAGTTAATTCCAAGTTGGGTAGTAGCATATTACCGCCTTCAAGGGATAGTTAGAATTTTATTTTGTTATTACAAGGTGGTATACACAAGAGGATAGCTAGATCGAGAAATTTTTTTTTGATTTACGAATTTTTTTGAAATGGTGAAATAGTTATGATTTATTAGGAATATGAAATTGATTGAGAAATAACTTAAGTTTTATATTGTGACGCATAATTTACGGTTAACT
The DNA here is from genome assembly GCA_029216955.1 of Iris pallida. Lineage (NCBI taxonomy): Eukaryota > Viridiplantae > Streptophyta > Magnoliopsida > Asparagales > Iridaceae > Iris > Iris pallida. The sequence continues at coordinate 13,912,233 of JANAVB010018994.1, read as the reverse complement.
TTAAAAGTTTGGAATGTAATATTATAAAGTTTATCTCGAGATTATTTAAGGAGTTTTAATTATGATTTTTAGACAACTAGAGAAGACGAAAGTTTAGTTTGAGAGAGCTTGAGGTTTAAATTGAGTCGTACAAATTATAAGTTTATTAAATTTTGAGTTGAAGAAATGATGGTAAAATTTTTGTTTAAATATTTGGAGGATATGAAAGCGACTTTGAAGAAAAAAAAATTCAAATTTTAAATTGTGTCATATGATCTATGATTTATAAAGTTAATTAGATTTCAAGTTTAAAGCCTTGATTATGGATATTTAAATTTTGGTAAAAAAAGGATTTAATTTGAGTTACATGATTTGCGATTGATGAAACGGGTTAAGAGTTTATCTCGAGGTACATTTGAGAATTGGAAAATTTTAAAAGTGATGGCTTATTATGAAAGTTAGTTGTTCCGCATTAGATATGATGAAGGTTATTTGGAATTTATTTAAAGGAAATTAAACTTTAAAGTTATGATTAAATACTTGATGGAGTATCTTGAGATTTTATTTCGAAACTGTTGAGGAACTTGAAATTTGAAATTAGATCATATATTGGTAGAGGACCAAGAAGCAAGCAAGTCACCCTAAAGAGATACAAGTATTCCTCATTAATTGCCATGATAGTTGTATGTACTCGAGTGTAGTTAAATCATCTGCCAAACTATGTGAAGATATCTCAATCTTGATTCACTCGACATTCCCTCAAACCTAGATTTTATCGTAACTTTCTAACCATTTGAAACTTGAGAACTGATTAGATTGTTCCTTAATCATACTCCATCTAAGTGGCTATCATATCTTTAGAAACGGTATTTCTAACTTATTTTACCTTGATTTACTAGAATCTGAATTATCTTATTTCGTGCTTTAACTTGGTCATTTATTTGTGCGTTAAATCATTATCTCATGAACTCCCATTTTCTATTTTAATTTTTTTTGTGTCCTTTACCGTGACTTGGGTATTTGGAGCACAACACAAGACTTTTCCCTCCAACAAATTCTATATGAAAAACCTAGACGAGCCCACCTTCATGTAGGTATATCACGTGCCACTAAAATACGTCTCCTTGTATTCTATTTTCATGATATGACTTTTGGGCCAAAAATACTAATCTGTAACCTTTACCATGATATCGATATATTTATCGACCATGGATCTCGACTCAATTCCTTCAACCCGATATATGGTATGTTCTACTTAATTCCTTAAATGCTTAGCATGTACTTACTGTTAACCAGTGCATTTTATTTTTGTGCATTATCTTAAATTGCTTAGGCCCATAAATTTTATTTTCGTGCGATAATTGGTATTTATTATCCAAACCCTATCACGACCATTGATCCTAACCAATACTTTCTTCTAAATTGTTTTGATTTTCTCTTCGGAAAATTTTATTTTGATCTACTATTATTCATGCAACCTTGCTCTTGTGATTCCTTGGGCTTTGATAAAGATTTGATCATGACACCCTTTGGTTAGACATGGGCTAGATTGGAAGGCATCATAAAGGAGATTAGTGGCTTAATCAAGTGAAATAATACGTGAGTATGAGACATTAGTTAAATGTGCTATTTGATTAAGAGGTGTGATATTATGTTTTGGGAAGATCAAAGGATAGTATATTTGCGAGTGCCACAAAGATTTGAGATTAATCCAAAGCTGAAATGAATTTTATGTTTGGTGCATAAGGGATAAAACTTTCTTAACGTTAAGAAACAAGTGTAAAACTTCCTATAAGAGTTTGACTTTTTTGAAATTTCAAAGGGAATTAAAGCTTGAGGAAATATGCATGTTTATGTTGGAAAAAAAATGGAGGTTAGAGATTCACCTAGTATTTACTTTTGAGGCGATTATGAACGACAAAGGCTATTTGGAAAAAAATGTATAGGGAATATAAACTTGGGGATAGAATTTTGAAAATCTTTTTGATAATTTAAGAATTGATCTTTCTATGATGGTTATGAATACAACTTTCGTGATGAAGATAAAAGTGAATTTTAAATTGATTGAAGGATTATTATGAAGGACAAAATTTGATTTGAAAAAAAAATATTTTTGTGGATTATAAAATTTGAAGAGACTGTATAAAGCTACTATTGATAAGATGATTCGAGATATACGATGAAATTTTGAATCAAGAGTATCGAGCTAGTAAGTTTTTGAGATTGAAAAATTGTTGTATTTTGTGAGCTTGCACGTCTTGGATAAATGATAGTCATTTTTAATTTAGACATTGATTGGGATGCCATGAGATATCTCCTAAATTATACCAATTTTTTTTATCTAGTTATTGTTGTTCAAATTGTTTGCTGGATTCCGTTTTCGAATCGTCGCTTAAACTTCTTATCGATAAACTCTCGTGCCTATGATTTTACCATCTTGACTAATAGTGCTGTTATAATCTAGTTTTGCAAGCTCACTGATTTATCGAGCTTGTTCATGACTTATGATATTGAGCGCGCTCACTAACATATTGTCTAATCAGAACCGGTGCATGCTGGTCTGATCAACCAAGTGCACTTTGGTTCGCTTTTACCTATTGTTTTATGTAGATGGGATATAACTAAAACTTGGCCTCTAGAATCCCATCCACGACTGCCTTGAAAATTCTTTTGAAAGTATTCGGTCGTCTTTGAACCACGTATTCGTAATATCGTCTTTGAACTCTTTATTGATTTCGCCTTCACCTATTTTGGAAGGACGAAGGCACTTACACTAGAATTCCCTCTAGTCGACCTATCACGTATGACCATTATCACCCAATGTGACTATATCTTCGTCTTAAAACTCCTCGTCCTTTCTTCGACCCTACATTCATATTCACCACTCAAGTTAGGAGTGAATCATTCTCGTAATCGTGCACTCAACCCTACCTATTTCTAAATTTCGAGGATGAAATTTTTTTAAGTTGGGTAGGATGTAAACCCCCAAAATTTTTACTACAATTTTTATTTTTGGTGTTAATTTGTTTTTCGTATTTATACGTTGCGTATGAGTTCGCATTTTCGTATGTCTCGTCGAGTGCGAATATGTGCGAAGTACATATCTTTGTAAAAATATTTTATTTAAAAGCACGATTTTTCAAATAATAAATAAATAAATTTTTTTATTTCGTAAAGTTGTAAAAAGCGTTATGTTGAAAATTTTTAATTCTTTATTTTACATCATGGAAGTTTATATAAATAGTAATTTGAAAACGAAATTTTATGCAAATGTTCTTTTTATACGAGACATATAAATATATATATATAAATCAATTTTCGAAATTTATTTAATATTAATATTTTATTATTCGAAAAAGTATTTAAAAATAGTGATTTGGTTTAAATTTAATTGATGGTGATAATTTAAATTTGAGAATATTTTATTGACTTTATTTTAAATAGCTTTTATCTGAAAATGGAATTTATCTATATAAATTTAGATTAGATTTATATAAAATTTGAATTGGGTTTGGATTTGATTGGAGAAATTTTAAATTAATTTCAACTTATTTATGAAATTATCTTATGGGCGTTTAAACGATCATAGTCCTTATCCAACTGGGAATTCCCACCTCCTATATATAGGAGAGGTAATCCTCCAAATTTTTTCGATCCACAATAATACCGTACATCGTGTCTGTGTCATTGCCTTTCCACTATAATTTTGATTACAATTACAATTATGACTCCGCCGTGTCCGACACCCCGGACACAACGACAGCCTCCAACCAGCAAACCCAATGTAGACAACATCCAACTCCACCACGCACCATATTCACCGACACCACCACCCACGACAGCCACCGCCTCGTCATCTCCTCCTCCCTGCAGCCTCGACCTTCGCCACCACTTACACCGGTACAAACCAGAACCACCATCAACACAATAGCCCCCGTCCTCCGTCACTCCGCCAAGCACTACCACCCCCGTCACCCTCATCATCGACACCACTCCTCCCGGCCCAAACTCCGGCCATCCCCGGCCACAGCCACCACCGTCGTCATCATCATCACCATTTTCCCAAAAGGCCAAAACCACAGAAAGAAAAGGGAGAAGAACCCGAACCTCCGTCGAGCCGACCGTCGAATCCAGCCATGGGCTCGCCGTGGCGCCTCTGCCTTTCCGAGTCCACCTCCTTCTGCCGTTTCCCCGCGCCTTGTCGATTTCCTTCGCCGGAGCCGCGTGCCAACGAACCACGTGATGGCCCTCGTAGACCACCGACGTCCACTCCAGCCGAGCGGCTCCGCCTCCCCTCTGTCGCGTGGCCATCCGACAGCCGCGTTGCCCCACAGCGGAGTGCCCTCCGTACCTCGGTGCGATCACCGGAGCGCCAGGCCCCATCCCAGCCGAGCGCCGCCCCCTTTTTGGATCAGTCGCGGCTGCCTTGCGTAGGCGCTACCGGTCGGCACCCTTCGGCCCTCCGTCTTCCGTTCTACGATCTCGAGCACCAGCGTCGGGACCGCCCTGGTCGCACAAACGCCGAACATCCCGTCTCCCCCTTGTCGAAACCCCGATCTGGTAAATTCCCTTCCCGAACTCCACTCTCTCTCTCTCTCTCTCTCTCTCTCTCTCTTTTATATAAAATTGGGGGGGAGGGGAAGGCTGCTTATTGGGATATTATTATTATTATTATTATTATCATGGTGATATTCTTATTCTTATTCTTCTTCTTCTTCTTATTATTATTATTATTATTTGCTATTACTATCATTATTTTGTTAAAAATTTATTACTGTTATTTATACTTACTATATAGTATCATATTATTATTGGTATTTTACGTATGACTTTTAAATTTAAAATATTATTATAGTACCTTAGCTATCTTTCCATATGTAGTTTGGACCTAAAAATTTTATTTTGACAACATTTGGTTTTAGCCCTAGAACGATAATTTTAATATTTATTTGAAATGAATTGAATAAACAAAAACATGGTTTTAAAAAATTATAATCAATTTCTAAAAATATAGTTTGATCTAAATTGATTTTTCCTTGATGTTTAAATATTTATCTAAAAATATGTTTTTACTAATAAAATCTAGTTTTCAAATATTATAAATATCTCCTAAGAAAAGTATAAATGTTCTCCTCAAATGTTCATTTACTTATCAAAGCTGATCGTGACTAATCAATATTCACACTTTTTTCGCGACTTCAGGCCTACATATCTACCATGCTCTTGGACTAAAATGGGACATGTCCGAACATCACACCATACCATGCGTCACCACCAGGCAAGACACCTTACCTTTACTGTTTAAATTTCCTGCTCAATATCATGCATGTTGTGTTTATTTTCAAGTTGTTTCTTTCTAAATTATATGTAGATACAAATTACTATATTTTATGCAATTGGCTTAGAGTTAAGAGACTACCGTCAAATTTAATGTGTCTCATTGACTTGTCACGATTGTACACGAGTTGTGTGTGAGAGTTGTAAGTATCATATAGAGGTCACTTGCGTGTAAGCTGATCTCCCGTACGCATGCATAAGAATAACTGTCAATAGATGCATGTTAGAAGACTTGATAGTTATCTATTATAAAACAATGTGGTAAAAACGACACGTGTTTGTGTGTCGTGGTTACGACACACGTATAGTATCATTGGGGGAAGGGGACAGCTACTAGCGTAGGGGCTACATTTACTTTTACACACATTTGGGAGATAGTGTCTCGGATGAGTGCTACTTGTTGGCCACTCTTTATTACTTGCTTGAGACAGCCCCTGCGTAGAACGTTGTCCTCTAAAGTGCAATCCACATAGAATGGTTAGGAACCTTTACTCATGCATACTTTTCTGTTGAGCTTTTATTATTTAGTTTATTGGCATGATATTATGTGTCTTGTTACGTCCCTCTGAGGACCTGGTTATCTCTCCAGCTATGTGTTCATGTCTTCCGCAGGTATCCTAGCCGGGATCGTGGTCTTCTCCATTTATTCGAAGATGACATGACTTGGTTCCTCCTTGCTACTTCCACTTAGCCTTTATTATATCATGTACTTCCTCCTTTTTATTTTTGTTGGTAGTGGATGTGTCTCCCCCAACATATTGTACAAAAGCAATTCATTATATGATATCTTTTATTTTCTTATTTTGTGGATGAGATTAGTTAGTTGTGGCTTACTGCATTTTACAGCTTATGTATACATACAAGGCCCCTGCACTTCGTATGTATATAGCTGGCATGTTTACGTACTTGGTCCTACGTATTTTGGGACTTGGACGTGACACATATAGTCTATATGCCACATATTATATATACACTAACTTAATATAAACTACATATATGTATATCACATTATTATTATTAAGCATATAGAAATTATATATATTTACATATAGTGTGATAGGGTAAATGGGCATGTGTGTGTACAACCTAGACTAGAGTGTGAGTGGTACCATGTGTATGTCTGATACATGCCATAGGTTAGATGTGTGTGTGTGTATGTGATATAATATTGTGTGTCAAATGGATGGGACTATAGATACTAGGGTGTCAATGTGTGAGGGTGTAATGACAATCAAGTGTGTGTTAGATAGCAATAGTGAAAGTGTCAAATGTGTGTGTAGGTCAGTGTATTAGGAATCTGTAGGGTGCATGAATTAGTGTGGTTGTGTGTGTGTGTGTGTGTGTGTACTGACATAGGAAATCAGTGTGTGTGTGTTTTAATGAATTCTCAGATTTACATGACAGTGTGTGTATAATCTCTGTAATGGCAGTACAATGTGTGTGTTTAGGTAGCGGTGGATAGGTTAGTGTTCTCAAGATTTTAGACATAGGTGTGTTCTCATATTAGGAACAATGTTCTGTCAACCATGTGTGTGTGTGTAATACAGTGCTCATCAAGGTGTCTCAGTGAGCAGTAGCTAGGTTAGTGTGTATAGGTTTCAGTTACAACAGTGAACAATGTGTGTCAGTGTAAACATTATGTGTGTACAAGAATGTAGGTGTTCTCAGGATTTCAAGTTCACGTGACAGTTTATATTGACAGTTAACAGTCCTAACAGCTAACACATCAATCCAAACCAATTCGAAATCCCAATTCCTGTGTTACAACAAGACCTAACATGTAGCTAATGCTCAGGCATATGTGGGTGAACTAATCATGGCAAATTAATCATGGAAAATTGGTTGAAAATACGTTTAAATTTAGAAATCAGTAAACAGTGAGTCATGTATCAGTAAATTAGGGAAAATACAAATCGACAATTAAAAACATGTTAATATAATAATTTAATAGTTGACAATTAAACCTCCACATGTGCTCGTGTCCCAAGAGTCATATCGTGTCACCCCATGCCGGATACGACGTGTCCAAGTCATGAAACATGCACAGACATGCTGCGTACACATACTGTATCGTGCTGCGATGCTATCGCCTCATGGACACGGCACGATGCAAACTAGGACACGTGCTTGTGTTTGGGGGTTCGCCTAGGATAGGGCTACACCTCAGGCAGCCTGCCACATGTCTCCATCGTGTCCACAACAGACACGAGACCCGTATCAGAGGGCCAATGCATGCATACGTGCGACAATGCATTCCCCATGCACGCGACCCTGCATATCCGACACGACGCCATTGGACTCGAGACTTGGGGGCTGACATGTCAGTCAGTGCCCCCTTCTCGATGCCAAATCCTAAGCTACCACGTGTCCTGTGCAGTGAGCACGAGGCCACAAGCAGCAGGACAGTGCGCACGCACTGTAACAACAAGTTCGTGTCCTCGTGTGGACACGATATGACAAGAAAATCACAAACCAAGGACACAAAATTAAAGACAAACCTTAGATCTAGAAATCCATTCAGAAACATTTCTAAAATCAGCACAAAATATTGGTTGTGGTATTTCATCGAACACCTAGACTAGAAAATAAATACGTGTCCGATACGGACATGAAATCAAATGCAATGGACACCAAACTTTCACTACAGCTAGGGGACACCTAGATCTAGGCTACCATGTAAGAAAAACGTAATAAAAATGGAATTTGAAAGGTTTACTATAGGTTGCAAGGATCAAAAAAAGACCCAAATCAAACGGTTCCCGTTGCTAGCCAAATCCTCCAAATTGCACAAAAACTGAAATTATTCTCCATGAATAACAAATAGAGGGTGATTAGAAACTATTGCAAAAGATTTGGATGAAAAAGGATTTAAAATAGATTTAATAGGAATTTGGGAAGTTGGGGATTTACCTTTCCTTATAAAAGTTGGTTGAGCACAAAAGTGGCAAGAACAAGTGGAAAGGATATTAAATAGGGGGGAACCTATGTTGGCCGGCCATATATGGGCTGAAATTAGGGTTAAGGTTCAAGTCATGGGCCTATGAGCTAAGTTCATAAGTCATGGAATTAAAATCACGAGTCATAAGTCATTGTACCTATTCTTGATTTCTCCTATTTCAAACTAGTTTCTAATGACTAAATAGAGGTTAACTTAAGTTAGACTAGGGTCACACCATAGCCTACTAAGTCACTATAGTTAGGGTCAACTTCTAGGTTAGTCCATAAAGTCTCAACTAGTCAAAGTCAAAGATAGAATCACCAATTCAATAAATCAAAAATGAATTCAAAAATTCACCAAATGACCAAAATACCCTCAAGCTAAAATGTGGTAGTGACAGAGCTGTCAGAGTTGTCAGTCTTGCCAATTTTGATAGAGTTTGTCAGCTTTATCAGAAGGGTTGATCAGCTTTGGCCGCATAAGTAACTATTCTCTCTGCGGCTCAAAAATCAGTTTGGTGAAGATGGGCTGCAGGGGGCATGCTGAGTCTGTCATACGGCTCTTCTTTATATGGGTCAATCTGTTCCAGGGTACTCATGCGGTCAGTTGTGATCCGCATGAACCCCATATTTTTTATGCTTCTACAAGACCCCCTTCAAAGTTTTTAAATTACAAATTTGGAATACTTTGAATAAGAAGCATGGACATATATCAAGCCGAAAAAAAATCTTCGAGTCAGGAGAGACGTCGTGCCGTAGGGACATTTTGAGCTGCAGGGACGTTTTTGGGCCGTAGGTAGATCTTGTGCCGCAGGAAGATCTTGTCTGCCAGCTGTCACTGCTGTATTTAATGCCTTGATTTAGTTTTGAATTTGGGCTTTTTTTTTAGATAAAGCTGACGGTTACTAAGGATAAAATTTCCAAACGTCATCATTATCTTTAATGGATACGGGAATCGAAGCAGTGATGACAGTTATTAAGGATAAAAATTCCTAAACGTTATCGTTATATTTAATGGATACGAGAATCGAAGCGGCGTTCATCTGTTTCCACTTTGAGGAGCTATAAATATGGGCCATACGGAGAGTGTTTTTTCTTTCAACTTTTTTCTCCTTCGTCTTCATCATCTTTGTCATCTTTTCTATCCCAGTTAGCCATGGATCTGAAAGCTTCGAGTCGACTGATGCTACGACAAAAGGGAGGGGGCTCGCCTCTCCGTCGAGTGCCGTGGACTCTCCTTCCGTTCATCCTGATGTGCAACCCTCTGTTAAGGGTAAGGATGGTAGGAAAGCGATGACTTAAATTTGAACGGCCATATCGCATATTCTATGCGCGGGCTTGTCATAAATTGTCTCTGCCCTTTGGGCATGATCGATATATCCCCCATCTCATGGGACTGCATGTGTTCTGTATAATAGGGCCGTATGGGTTGAGCCGCATAAGCGCCACTGACCTTCATGGATGCCTCATACTTGAGCCGCATGAGCGCTACAGGGCTGAACCGTATGGATGCCTCGTGACCAAACCGCATATACATCTCATAACTGATCCGCATAAATGCTTCATGGCTTAGCCGCTTGAACATTGCATAACAGAACCGCATAAGTACTTTTTAAGACTGAGCCGCATGCGTCTCATGTTTTTAAGCTGCATGCACATTCCTCATAACTGGGCCGCATAGGGTCTATTTGGTTGAATGTTGTTTTCTTCTACATGCTAACCCTTTTTTACAGGGATCCAGCTAGCAAATTTCTACAGGACCGGTATCGACGATAGAGTAAAAATGCACCATTCTGACACACACATCAGACGGCTTAAAACTCTCCATGCTTCGAAAGAGTTTTCCTTGCACCATTTTGGCATACACATCAGACAACTCAAAACTCCTCATGCTTCGGAAGAGTTTTTCCCAGGTGGTAGGAAGAACCTTTATACCTCAAAGAGTTGGACGGTGGTCAGGCGTCATCATGAACGTCCTGTTTTCACAACTCTCCAAGTAGGCAAAACCACCATTAGGGATGTTGTTTTGAAGGTATGGTCTTTTGGAGGAGCGGGGCTAAAGTATCCGCAATACGGAGGGGAGAATAGCATGCTATATTTGTCCTCCTCCGTGCAGCTCCTTGGAGATTCAACAACCTTGTTTGCTTCTCAGCAGTAAAACATGACTTCTTTCGAGGGCCACGAAACTGTTTTTTTGACGAAGGCGAAGTGCTGTCAAACTGACCAAACTATGTATTGCTAGATTTTTTCTTTCTTTTCTTTCTGCTGCTGATGTAGTCCTATGAATGTAACTGATTTTGAATAAGCAGAATACATTCACTCCATTCTTTATTTGTAGTATCTGTGGTATTTGTACTAGAGGGCCTAATACAGTATTTGTGTTTGATAAAGGACATCCCACTGGGAGACTTTTTTGTGGACCTATTGCCCTTTTGTGCATCTAAAAATGCGAGCAAATAGATTTGAATGATATTTTGTGGACCTACTACTCTTTGGTACACCAATGGTATGAGAAATAGATTATGATAACTTTTGTGGACCTATTATCCTTCTGCGAACTGGCGGTACGGGTAATAGATTTGAAACAAAACCCAACAGAGGTAATATGGACGTGATAGGTTTTATGGTCTTAACACTGTGTCTTTTATCTCGGGTTGGGTACAGGTGTTAAGTCGGAAGACTATCTGTATCAGAGGTAATATGGACGTGATACACGATAATCAGGCATAATCTTTGGTAGAATAGATTTTGAGACAAAACCTAACAGAGGTAATATGGACGTGATATGTTTTGTAGTCTTCACACCATGTCTTTTATCCCGGGTTGGTTACATGTGTTAAGTCAAGAGACTATCGGTATCAGAGGTAATATGGATGTGATACACGATAATCAAGAATAATCTTTGGTGGACCTATTACTCTTCTACGCACTGGTGGTGCGATTAATAAATTTTGAGACAAAACCAACATATATAATATGGACGTGATAGGTTTTGTGGTCTTAACGCCATGTCTTTTATCCCGGGTTGGGTACAGGTGTTAAGTCAAGAGACTATCGATATCAGATGTAATATGGACATGATATACGATAATTAAGAATAATCTTTGGTGGACCTATTACTCTTCTGCGCACTGGTGGTACGAGTAATAGATTTTGAGACAAAACCAATAGAGGTAATATGGATGTGATAGGTTTTGTGGTCTTAACACCATATCTTTTATCCCAGGTTGGGTACAGGTGTTAAGTCAAAAGATTATCGATACCAGAGGTAGTATGGACGTGACACACGATAATCAGGACCAGGAAGTTTGCTTAGAGATAATGATAAACTGGGCAGACTCCTGTGAGGTAAAGTATTAGAGTGGGAGTTCGGAGGTATCATCGTACATGACTCGCCACTCAGGGAGATGCGATAGAGTATGAGTTCAGAGGTATGATCGTACATGACTCGCCACTCAGGGAGATGCGATAGAGTGTGAGTTCGAAGGTACTATCATACATGACTTGCCACTCAGGGAGATGCGATAGAGTATGAGTTCAGAGGTACTTGGTGTACATAACTCGATAGTTTGGAAGATTTGATGGTTTGAGGGAGTATCAGCATGTCTTTAGACATAGTATTTCTTTAGGAATTTGCCGTAATAATCTCGAGGTCTCCCAGACGGGGTTGACAGCTACAGAGGCGATCGTCGACCGTTACCGTAATTGAGACCTGGGGTAGCCTCCATGTCGTACCCCTGCTATTGCATGAAGTACTTGGCCTGAGGACTATACAGCTAGAGCGGTAGTCTCCCAATATCGGGTTCAAGATCAAACTCTTGAGGCACGAAGGGTTGAGGACCTTCTTTTCGGCCAAAGATGATCGTGTGATCCCCTTCTCTTCTGCATGGGACTAGGAAGTAGGCATCTTTAATGGGAGCAAGTCGATTTACGGTATGGACGGTTGTCACCTGTATGTGCAGATTAATGTCCTGACCGAGTCCTGCAGTATACATCAAATTAAGTATATTATACTCAAGATAGTTCAATGGCAGCCTCTTATTGATGAAATAATGAATTTTATCCACAGGGATTACATCATCAGGAGAGGGACTATCCACCTTTGCAACCAGATACTTTGCGAGTTCTGTATCCTCTTCAGCTACCCCCTGCGTGATCGGAGGTGGGGACGCTATCCTGGGTAACTTGACCACCAAGGATTCTGCCAGTGGCATTGGCTTGTCTGAGGGTGTCGGATTGATACTTGGTTGTCGGCTCGTCTTGGGAAGACGGATGACCATCGGCTTGGCAGGGGACTTCGTGTCTTCCGAATGCCTTTGACTGGATCTTGGCAATCGAATCACCATCGGCTCCCCAGAGGGCCTTTCGTCTTCCGGTCGCCTTTGATTGGTTTTTGGCTGGTCCTTGGGAGTCGGATGAACATCGGTTCCCACTGTGCAATTGGGGTGGGGGAACTGGGCACCTTTTTATGCAAAGTTGCTACAAGGGGTACGGGCCTGGAGATAAATTCTCAAGGGTTTCTCTGGCCCTGTGATGGCCTCCAGTTCATCAGTTATATATTTATTGGATTCGTCATATAGACAAGCCTCCGAAGAATAATAAGACTCAACCCCTTTGAAGGGATCGATGTCGGCGAATTCAGTCTTCACGAAACGGTGCTTACTGACATACTTGAAGCATTGGTGGAGGGTGGATGTCACGATCATATAGTCATATATCTATGGACGTCCCAAGAGGATGTTGTAGGACGTGTCTGCATCTATGACGTAGCAGGTAACCTCTGTCCTTAGGTCGTCGATCTGACATTTCAATCGGATCTTTTCTAACGAATAGCTCCTTCTTGAGTTGAAATCGCTAATGGCGGTATTGGTTGCTACTAGCCGGTGCATAGGGATACCGAGGACTTGAAGCAAGCTTTTCGGGATGATGCTTATCGACGAGCCAGGATCGATGTGCATCCAATCTACCTTGATGTCGCCTATGTACCCATTATAGTACAAGGGGCGATCATGTATGTTGGTCTTGATCAGCATGTCCTGTAGGGTGAATACGATGTTGGGCATTACATCCGCACAGTTGCTGTCCTGGAGATCTGTCGACGAGTCTTTCCCTGTAGATTTGACCTGGGCTAAGTAAGCGTCAGCATTCTGGAGCGCTTCGCTCAATGCGACACGAAGATCCTTTGAGAGCCTTAGGAGCTCGTATAATGACAACTTTGCCGACGTATTAGCCAATTGTGCTAATAAATCAAAGTTGTAAGGTCTCTCCAGCCCTTGAGGTACATCTTTACGAAACGGCCTGTCGAAGCGGGTTTCTTTCGGATTGGCCCTGTCTGCCGATGGAGGCTGAGATGGCCCCAAAATATCAGTGGCGGGCAGCATTTCCGGTTGAGGGTCTTCAACTGAATTACCCGGAGTGGGATGGACTTGTGCCCCAGACCGGATAACAACAGCCGCCGCCTCCTCGACTTCGGTTGAAATTGTGTGGCAGGATCTGGACTTCCTGCCCTTCTTTTTGTTGGCTGGAGATGATGCCGCCTGGGTCACTTCGGGCACTAAGTCGGGGTGCACCCACATGATCTCTCCTCGTGACGTGGTGAGAGGTACCAAGCCAGTCGTCTGGTCCCAGACGGGGGAAAGATTAGTAACCTCCATCATTGCCCGTAGGATAGGTATTACCCCGTCTTGAGTGCTTGTTGGAGGAAAGTCGCCGAAATGAATTGACACCATGTTCGTCGCCATGGTAACCTCTTCAAAGTCTAGCGATAGAGCTTTAGAGTCGATAAGATTCTAGATGTACCGCTTTAATTGAAAGCAGTCTTGAGTGGCATGATGAACATAGCGATGGAAATGATAGTATTTTGGGTCCTCCATCTCTGCCGCTTAGGGATCGTGCCTTGGTGGACGGAGTTGGATCATGTCCCCTTGCAGGAGCATGTCGAAGATAGGCTTGACATGACTATCTTCGAATGAGTAATTGACCTGGGGCCACTGAGCTTCTATCTGATTTTGTTCAGGCTTCTTGGTTATACCAGCGACCAGGACCTGTTTGCCCTTATTATCCCGATTATTGGAGGTGCCGTCAGTGTTGTTGTTATTGGAGGTGGTACCAGGATGTTTACTTTTGACCTCTCCATCCGGGATATGTAATTCCAGCTAGCGAGCCTTTTTTAACTTCGCCTCCGTATTGGTGGCGCTTATGATGAAGGTCATCCAATCCCTGAACTGATCTTCACCCATCCAGAGGCTGATTGCGGGGAGCAACTTCTTCTGGCAGATTTTAAATCAAGGAGCTTTCGGTATTGCCTTGGGGAAATCTCATTGCAGTTTGGCAAAACCGCTCGATATAGTTCCTTGTCAGCTCCCTCTCCCCCTGAACGACGTCCATGAGAGATGATATTGTCACATCATGTTCCACTTCGTAGAATCGTTCTAGGAACATGTGCTTGAAGTCGTCAAAAGAATGGATGCAGTTGTCAGGAAGGTTGCGATACCAGTCGAACGCGATCCCATCCAATGCTCCGATGAATAATCGTGTGAGGATGGCGTCACTATACGACAAGCGGTCGGTTGTGACCTCAAAATAAGTCATGTACCGACTAGCAGAGGTCTTCCCGTCGTTTGAATCGATATAAAATGGCTTGTACCGTGGTAGAAAAGGCATATCTCTCCATGCAACGGGATACGGCTGCCGTATTCTGAGGTCCCAGGAGGAATCTCGGGCATTAAACATTGCCCGAAGCTCCTGGACTTCCCTTCTTGTCTCACTTGCTTCATTTGCAGCTGAAGGAGCGGAGGTTCCTAGAGGATTATCATCCAAAGGAGGAGCAGTCATATTGGAGTTTGCGTTGACTGCGGGTCCCAAGCTTGTTTGTCCAGGCGTCCTTGCTGGTTGAGTCGGCAAGGCAGCTTTGATTTTGTCTACTGACTTGACCAAGGACAGGAGCATGGCTTCAAGTACTTCTAGACATTGTCGGTCAGTTGGCGCTTCATGATCATTATCGGCCATAAAGACTGTCCGTACGTGGGTAGAGATGGAAGGAATCGTAGCAGAAGTGCTCTCTGTGTCGTACCTCTGTACCGAAAAATCGTCGGAGAATGTCAGAATGTCTTCTTCCTCGAACTCGAAAAGGGTGCTACCCCCTGTGCAGGAAGCTACATCGTCTTGGCGAAGGCGGTCATCCTCATGGACGTCCATGTCTGTTGCATAATTCCAGTGGATTGCTACCCCCTGTGTACGCTCTTGGAACACCAGGTTGTCGCATACTTTGAAGGAACTGCTACCCCCGGCCTCATCTACCCCCAGGGTGGTCAAAGATGCACCCCCAGGTGTTAGAATCTTCTTTTTGGATCGAGTGCCTAGGTAGACACCCTCTGTGGTTGTCGGTGGCAGTCCTCTAGACGAGAGTTTCCTTCTAATGCTGGCGGAGATTGTCGGGCTGGAAGAGCCTGTCTTCTTTCCTTCCTTAACGGGAAGAACCTTCCGGATTGAATTACCTGAGGCGATAGGAAATTTCTCGTCTCCCAAAATTTGCACATATTTCTGAAGTTGTTGTTGGAAAGGTGCTGGCTGCTGCAGTCATTGGAAAATAGACTGCCGACCTTCAGGTGCTGCCGACTTGTCGCAACAGCAGTTGATGATGACTTAGATGCAACGACGTCCCGAAAGGGGCTTATCGTACGCCAAGGTTGCTTCCTTCTCCTTGCGTTTGTGAGTAATCACCTCTCGCAAGTCGATTGCTGGCTGATCTACCTTTGAATCCGATTTGTGGACTCGGGTATCCCGAGCACACAGGTGCGTAGGTATCATATTTGCTCCCAGATTTGAGGCTAATAAAAGCACTTGCTCTCGATCGTTGAAGGGAGACTTTTGAGACCCACCCTGTCCGTTAGCCCTGGGGGACTAGACGCGGGTGGTTCTGCACAACTTTCCATCAGGAGCCCGTATAACAGTTAACGGTGCCTGCTGACGGTCAGCAACTTGGACAGTTTACTGGGCTTGTTGGGCCCGCACTGCCCTAGAATTCTTTGACTTAGCACCCGAAGGCGTATAGTAAAAAGAGTCCAGATTGATACATCCCACATTCTCAATGGGTCGTACGGAGTCGGGCCCGTATGAGAGACGGTTGAATACGAAGCTTCTGACAGGGCCGCATGAGACACTCTGTCTATGGCCAGGATTGGCTGGCGTATGGGCCATCTGCCTGCGGCCATAGTTGGTTGCCGCATGGGCGCGGCAGCCAACTCTGTCTATGGCCAGGATTGGCTGCCGTATGGGCCATCTGCCTGCGACCAGAGTTGGTTGCCGTATGGGCGATCTGCCTGCAGCCAGAGGTGGCTGCCACATGGGCGATCTGCCTGCGGCCAGAGTTGGCTGCCTCATGGGCGATCTGTCTGCGACCAGAGTTAGCTGACGCATGAGTCATCTGCCCATCTCTCTTATGCGGCCTCTTCCTCGTCCGCATGGATTTCCCTTGTGCCCCCAAAAACTCAGCATCGTACTGTTTTCCTTTGCTGGATTTGGGGATAATAGGGTTATCTGCGGTCGGAAGCAAGGCCGCAGAAGAGTCTTGATCACCGTCTTGGGCTGCAGAAGGAGCTTATTCGAGAACCTGGTCGGGGGCAACAGTTTTGCGCTTCGACATTCTGCGGGCTCTCTTTGGGTTGGCTCGCTTCTGCGATAGGCTGGTGCTCCATTCGGAGAGCATTTCTTCGAATGCTCGTTGGTGAAATCGAACCACGAGCATTTGCTGCATAGAGCCGAGCTTGGATGCGTCAGATTGCGTCACCAACTTCTCATCAGAAGAGAAGGATGTTCCCAGCAGAGTCGCCATCGTGTTTGCCATTAAATATCAAGCACAACAAAATTACAGATGAATTGAACTTGATTGCAAACTCGCTTGTACAAGAGAAAGCCTAAAAAGAAATCCTAGGAAACAATCTAAGTACAATTGTTTAGTTTTGATTCTGGGGGGTGACGATAGAGGCTCGGAAAAGTGTAGCAACTCTGCCTTACTCCTTGGACTATCTGATGCGCTTCTTGCTCTTGAAAAAATTACCCTTCATAGGTTACCATCCTTGGATTGCCAACCATTTGCATGGGTGTGGTACCCTGCTATTTATAGTATTTTCTGCAATAGCAAATTTTTGGGCCACATAAAGGGCCACGTGTCTCTCACAGCGCACAAAGACTCGATCTCTGCCAGCCAGCTGGTGGTGGTTGTTGAGATTTTGTTGTAGCGAATCTGGATAGTTGAGACTTGGTCAGCCTGCCACGTGTTCCATCACAAGATATGATCAGTCTGCTTGATTCATTTTGAGCCGTATAGGCCTTTCAGTGTTCGGCCATGCTGGGACGCATAAGACTTATGCGGTAGTCTTCCTTAGTCCGCATGTAGCTTGGGGACTTTTGAGCCACATAGGTTCTATATTCTGGGCCTCATAAAGCTCATGCGGCTCAGATTACAGTTACCCTTGGCCACATGAAACACATAGATTGAGCTGCATAAAGTTCATACGGCTCGGGTCGCAGTCCTTTTGGCCGCATGGCCATGTCCAGTCTGGTGGCGTAACATTTCGTCTGATCACATCTTATCTTCTTTTTGTCAGAGTGTCAGAGTTGTCAGAGCTGTCAGTCTTGCCGATTTTGACAGAGTTTGTCAGCTTTATCAGAAGGGTTGATCAGCTTTGGCCGCATAAGTAACTAATCTCTCTGCGGCTCAAGAATCAGTCTCGTGAAGATGGGCCGCAGGGGGCATGCTGAGTCTGTCATACGGCTCTTCTTTATGCGGGTCAATCTGTTCCAGGGTACTCATGCGGTCAGTTGTGATCCGTATGAACCCCATATTTTTCATGCTTCTACAGATGGGAGCGTGCATGCTTTAACAAAGTTCATAGCTTTGTGGCAGCATCGACCCACTTTTCTTCTCCTAAGCCACGGGACGACGGACCGAGTGTCATTTTGAAAGCATGACGTACAACACTTCTAAGCCGACCGTGGGACCTTTTCCATATTCTAACTCAATCCAACCCGACTTGGGATTACTCCCTTAGCTATGTGGATTCGTCTCTTGTATTATCAAGCCTACTTGTGCATTTGAAAACTTTTTTTTTATTAGTGTGAAGGCCAAGCTGAGGCAAGTTCACCGAAGCCACCCACCTGAGCGAGGAGTCGCCTCGACCGAGCGGGCCTTCGAGCAGCCATTGCATGGCTAAGTCCGAACGCCATCGGTATTTTGAGTCCTCCGATTGACTGAGTGCGACGGGGCATTACAACGGGCACGCGGCAGAAAATTGTACGGGCGTGCGGCGTGCAAGTTGCGCTGCACGCGTGAGCAAAAATGCCCATGGCGCAAGGTGCGCGCAAGCACGACGCATGGGCATACGACAAAAAATCGTGCGAGCACGTAGCACGCAAGTTATGCTGCGCGCACGGACAAAAATGCCCACGGTACAAGCACGGCGTACGACAAAAATGCTGCGCGTGGCACTGCTTATCGTGCCGACAGCACCAAAATGTATAAGGAACCCATGAACATGAAAAATGGCATAACTAACTCATACGAAGTCAAAATCAAACGGTTCAAAAGTTAAAATTAGGTAGAATTGAATTTCCTACAACATGGAACTATTAGTTTTCGAAAATAACAAAGTTTAAGAGATCAAAACCAAGAAAAATAAAAAATTTACAAACTTAGATCTACAAAAATGTGACCATTAAAACCGAAAACTCCAAGCTTTAAAGAGGCTTAGAATCATGCAAGGAAGAGAATAGAACAAAAAAAATGGCAAAATAATATGTTCAAGATTTGGCAAGATGTACTTGCCTAGGGTTGGGGGAGAAGTAAATGAAGAAGAAATAAAATGAGAAGTAATAAAGAGAGAGAGAGAAATTGGTTTATATACCAACCCTCTCATCTCAAACCAACCCAAACCAAGCCATGCCAAGTTAAACCAATCCAAATTAAACCAATTCAAGATTAAACCAAGGCAAGACTAAGAAAGACAAGTCAAAATACGGGTCACCTGACAAATGTTAAAATTTTGTACACGTATACTGAAAATACGTATAACGGAAAACGAAAGTGACAGGTACGCCGTCAGTATACACTGGTATACTAGCGGTATGACGGTCAAGGAAAAAAATCTATAAGTTGGAAAAAAATTTAAAGCGTTCCGAAAGCTAAGAAAATACGAAATACAATACAAAAATACATATCCGTATATAAATACCGATACAGTGAGACGAGTCTCACAGATACCATTTTTTTCTGCAAATCTACATGTATTTTTTCAGATTAGTATACAATGGGTAATTTGGACTTTTGGAGAAGATGGTCATTTGGCATAGGCTTAACACTATACCTGTAGCACGTACTCCTACATTCTATTCTTGTTGTTCACTAAGATTTTATTGGTACACTACATGTCACGACCCGCACCCGCTTTTCGGTCGCGAGCTCGTGAGCAAGCCAGCTACGTATCGAGCAGACTCCAGCCCGACTCGAGTACGTAAACGCTGTCAAGGCTATGGTATACTGCCAAATCATGGCAATACAATCTATATCTCAATCCACAATAAGAATAATAATCAAGAATGAACAAGTATGGGTCGTGGTCTGTAGCCCACTAGCATGCATGTCCGATTAGACTACAAGAAATAACATGAGTCTATAAACTGAATCAATAAATATAAAATATCATGATGATGAAAGGGAAACACGAGCTAGATGAACTGGATAATAAATATACTATCAATACCTGAATCCCGCAAGCAATATCATCACATCCGGATCCCACAAGTGTCATAATCATCCGCCATCCAGAGCTGCTAACTAACTCCATGCAATAACTAACCTGAAGAGATCATCAGGTCCTCAGGAGACATAGCAAGATACATAAAAACATGCCTATCTAGCAGTTTATCATGCACTAAAGAAAATACAAGAAATAAATGAAAAAGACCAATCAGCACGAAGACATGACTAAACACGACTGGAAGAACCACTACGCCTAAACGAACTGCTGGAGAAGAACAAGAGAACACGATATCACGATGTCAATGGATAACCAATCGAATACTCAAACCCTCGTCCCTAGTGTGGACTCGCATGTTTGAACAACTACTAGCCCTCGTCCCTAATATGGACTCGCAGGCTAGCATCACCCTCGTCCCTAGTGTGGACTCGCAGGTGTGAACCATATACTACTAACCCTCGTCCCTGGTGTGGACTCGCAGGCTAGCATCGCCCTCGTCCCTAATGTGGACTCGCAGGTGTGGACAGATAACTACTAACCCTCGTCCCTGGTGTGGACTCGCAGGCTAGCATCACCCTCGCCCCTAATGTGGACTCGCAGGTGTGGACAGATAACTACTAACCCTCGTCCCTGGTGTGGACTCGCAGGCTAGCATCACCCTCGCCCCTAATGTGGACTCGCAGGTATGGATAGATAACTACTAACCCTCCTCCCTGGTGTGGACTCGCAGGCTAGCATCACCTTCGTTCCTAATGTTGACTCCAAGGTGTGGATAGATAACTACTAACCCTCATCCCTGGTGTGGACTCGCAGGCTAGCATCACCCTCGCCCCTAATGTGGACTCGCAGGTGTGGACAGATAACTACTAACCCTCTCCCCTAATGTGGACTTACAGGTTAGCTTCAAGATTTCAAGACAATGAGGTAAAGCAGTTCCGATATGACTTATTCATCCTATGACACGATGCGACTCAGTCCAAGTACAAGTGATGACACGACATGACCCAATCAAGATACACGAGAAAACCAATCCAATATGAACTACAAGGTTAACTATGAACAAGGACTATATATAGGTATATCCAATATGAACTACAAAGCTAGTTATAAACAAGGCTATATATATACTAGTAGGCATGATATACAAATCACATATAAATAATCAACTAGTAGAACTGTATAATAATATAAATATGCATGTAAATAAACTGTAGAGGGAGGCAAGGTATCTTGCCTGGAGGTTGCACGCAAATTCAACAAAATACAGTCAACTGTCAAGCCATGAAGTCCAAGTCACCATAACTATCTCCGAAAGCTGAAACAGACATTGCCAATATTCTCAAAATAGTCAAATTAGCTCGAATTGCCTGTCCTTAAGTCCAATTTTGGATACAGGAGCAAAACGATAATTTCAGGCTAAAACGGTGTCCGCCGTTGAACCCGCTTTGCACCGAAAAGCGTGTCAGAGTCAATGGTCTCTAAAGTCATTAAACTATATGTCTACGAATTTGTTTTGATGATACGAACACAACGGTATGTCCAATTTTGAATTTCGACGAGCCGTGCACAAAATCGCCACGTTGAGTTGGATCGTGGGGCCCGCGAAACAACGATCCAATCAACTGTCTCAGAATTGGACCAAACTTGGCATACAGGACCAGAAAAATGATACGGTCCTGTTGGCATAAGTTTTGTCTCGATCTAACGAGCGTGCACAAAGTAATTGAGAAATTTGTACAGAGGCCGATACGGTAAATTTCGACGGATACGCATCAAATTCGTCGCACACACGCGACAAATTTGAATTCCATCAAAGCCCACATGACCACGAAGCCATTACGCACCTTTCGATGCTTTTGGTTTGTGACCACAGTGCTCGGTTTGGCAGGACGCACGTCATATCGAAGAATTTTATAATTTTGAAAACTGTTTTTAAACCTAATTTTCTCGAACTTTGAAAACTGATTTCTTTGCGCACAGTTGATAAAATTTGAAACTACAAATTAGGTTATGAAGCCCTACATGTTGTCTTCAATAATGGTTCAGGTAGTTTCCTATCCTAGTCGATGATTCGACCAGGAGTCGTCTCCCAATACAGGTTCGTCAACTGTTCTTCGAACTGTCGAGGATAGTATTTTTCCTCGACTTTGCATTTATTTATCGGACTGGTCATGCGACTATATTCAAATCCACTTGTTGGGATTTCAAGAGGGTCACAAGGGCTATTCGTAGAATTTTACGGAAACGAATTTTATTGAGTATTCGAGGAAAAAACTGACGGTAAAATCAGTACCTTGCTGTAAACTCCTGCTGACTGCCCTGATCTGTTTCGCGCACGCGAGGACGTCCGGCCAGCCGACGATGCTCCGACGGCGGCATGCAGGTGACTGGAGAGGTCGTGCGAAGGCCGCGGTGGTGGTGGCGACGTTAGGATTAGGGTTTAGGCATTTTCGAACTCCTCTCCCCATCTCTCTGTGTATATATATATATATGGATATATATATCGGTTCTGTCCCTGGATTAAACCGATCAGGGGGGTGAATGGTGTTCGGGCTGGGCTTTTAGCTGGGCTAAGCTGTGGGTTCAGCTCAGGTGGGCTGGCCGAATGGCTTGCTGTGAGCAGGCTGAGCTGGAAAGGAGTGTTGTGGTTTGGGCTTTGTTTGATTTCTATTTCTCTAGTATACTCATATATGTATACATATACATTATGTGTATTCTCTTCATTCCTATATGTATCTACCTATATGTATATATACAATAATATGTATATGATGGCTATATTTACCCCATATATATATATATATATATATATATATATATATATATATATATATATATATATATATATATATATATATATATATATATATACAAAAAAAAAAAAAAAAAATATATATATATATATATATATATACATACAATATATTTATATAATATATTTATATATTGTATGATGGCTATATTTATCCCATATAATATGTATACATACATTCAAAGTATATTATCACTATACAATATATATATATAATCGATATCTATAATCAAGATATATAATCACCATGTAACATATATGTACAACCAAGATATATTATACATATATAAAATCCTCATATATAATTATTGATTTAATTTAAATACTAAAATTTATAATTAAAAATTGTTGGGAATATATATAAAGCACATGATTACCATTTATGAATATATTTATACACAAGTATATATACTGCCTATGTAAATGCCAAAGTCCAAAAATCACTCTACAGGAATATTATCATATTCACAAGAATAGTAACCTAATAACAAGAATATTTATGATATAAATTATACATATATAACAATCATTTCCAAAATGCTTTCTAAATCACTAAAGTAAATTGCCAATACAACATACATCTATATGGTCGTGTCTGAACATACTACCCGACTACGTGGGCTTGGACTTGGTTCGGGTCTGGTTCAGACTAGTTCGGTACACCCGGGTCTTCTACAAGTCAATAAATCTAAATAATTAAATAATTAAAACGTCTTTATAGGTTAGGTCGCAACTTGGCTTGGTTTTCCTAATTAGGACACTACTATGGCTTGGCATTTCTTGGCATGGCTAATACACTAGTCAAGGCACGCCACTGCACTATCCGTGCCATGATTCCTAGTCGTCTGGTACTTCAAAACTCAACCATGGCTAAAGTCATCTACCGTAATAGTTAACTAAATAATTATTTACAAAATCTATAAATCACCAATTAAATCAAATAAAAAAAATATCTTTTAAAACTTTTCGAGAAAGGAGGCTACACTACAGGTAAGTCTATTACTGATACCTTACTTATTACTCAATGATATCCTCTACTGCCTATCCAGGAACAATTCTTCTTACCCCCGACTTGACACTAACGCCCAACTGATAAATATGGTGGTCTACTTCCTATTAGTATATTAAGGCCTTAGGATACCCGATCCTTGTCAAGTATTCACTTGCATTTCTCTGATATAGGCAACCTTTAAACCCCAATCGACATAACCACATGTGCCCATTGTTATTCTTGTTCTCCCTTGGTAGCAGGTGTGTATATGGGGTCTACCACAATCTTTTGCAAACTATGGCATATACATAAGTCCTATTGGTCTCATCTGCCAATAGCTCGTTCCATGGTAGCGTTACTGCCACTGTGAGGTGTTGTAAGCCCCCTGAATTTCCGAAATTTATTTTCAAATTTTCCAAATAATTCATTCTTAATAATTAATTTTGATTTAATTAATTTTGATCATTAAATGCCCTTTACCGTGACTTGGAATTCTAGAGCATCAGGGATGCCAGTCTCTGAAAACTTTCTTCTTGGAGTTTGTAGTAGACGAGATTATCTTCACATTGATATTTAGTGTCCCACTCGAACTTGTTCCCTTATACTCTTTTTGCTTCGCACAAGTTCGGGTCAATTTAGACCATTTAATTATTAATTGAATTCCCACTCTTTTCCTTGATCATCATATGCACGTTACCGTGACTTTTAATTTAGGAGCACCAGACCAGTCGTTTTCTTAGAACCAACTTCTCATGAATGATCTACTCGAGACGCTCTTCACCCATGACCTTCGTGTCCCACTCAGACACTCCATTTTGTGCTTCATTTTTTTCGTACAACTTTTGGTTCAATTTAGGACAATTAATTATCTACCGTAAAACCTGATTTAATTTCCAATTTAATTTCAGGATCCGACATCGACCCAACCTAGTCGACCCCAAATATGGACATGGCCCACACGAAGCATACTACCCGTATGACACTTGTGTCCCATTTATTTGAGCCCCCACATACTACTTATTTTCTCATGATTATAAATACCTAAAAATAATTTATTTATTGCACCTAGTCCATTTTGGCCCAACCCGGCTCTACTGAACCCAACCCTAGCTCCCTGTTACCCTCCATCATGACTGCCCATACACTCCACTGATATTTTTCCTCTACCCTAAATATCTCTCTTTATGTATAAATGTCTAATTCTCTCATTTGTATATATATACACATATATATACATATTTTATATATATATATATATATATATATATATATATATATATACATATATATATCCTCTCACATCACTCTCTCTCTCTCTCTTCCACTACTACACTCACTCCCCTCAAGTACATGAGCAACACTCCCCCTCACCAGCACAACACCCCCCCTCTCTCTATTCTCTCATTAATA
Organism: Iris pallida; assembly: GCA_029216955.1. NCBI lineage: Eukaryota > Viridiplantae > Streptophyta > Magnoliopsida > Asparagales > Iridaceae > Iris > Iris pallida. The sequence continues at coordinate 13,887,011 of JANAVB010018994.1, read as the reverse complement.
TCTCTATCTCTCTCTCACGCAACCCCTCACCATCAAACCACCAACACCATCACGATGGCCATCTCCTCCTCTTCCCGAGCACCAACTTCTCGGCCTCCTTCCCTGGCCGGAGCTCGGCCGCCCATGGCCAAGCTTCCCGAGCATCCACCATCATCTCCATCACCACCATCATCTTCACTCCACTCAACATCTCCACCACCAACACCATAGCCATCATCACCAACCACCATAGTCCACCTCCACCGCACGTCCGTCGAGCCCCCCGCCGCACCTCCGCCGGGCCAGGCAGGCCGAGCAGTCGTGTAGCGCTGCACTGCAGCGTTTGCGCACAGCAGCGCGCAATTTTCGAGCACTTGGCCGCGCGCGTTCGGGGCCCCCGCCGCCGGCGTGACCGCCGTGGCCGGCGTGGCCGACCCCCCATGGCCGGGCGCACCCCCTCAGGTGGGCCCATGGCCATCGTTCCTCTCCCCGACGTGTATCAGAGGCGATCCGTACGTTTGGCACGGGTTCCCGTCGTGACGAGCCCGGAAACAAAGTTGAAACGGTATTTTGTCGCAACGACTTTGTGTACGATTTTCGAGAAATTCGACCGTTGGATCGATAATTTTTCACTCCGTCATAATCTCGGTATATCCACCTTCACTCCTGTCAATTTTCGTTCGTTGATTTCGTCGTTTGATACATCAAAACCGGCCACCAAGTTGACGTTTTAATTCGTACTGTTTTTGGATAGTTTTGAGGAGCCAACTTCGTCGACTCGTATCTCCTCTATTGTAGCTCCGTCTAGTGCGCTACTGATTCCTATGCGAAGCTGGTATAACCCACTTCCTGTCCCTCAAGTTTCGTTTCATTGTGAGTACGTTTGATTGGTTGAATTCGACGCCAAAGTTGGCCGTCCGAATTCATAATTTCTAAGTTGTTAAATTCTATTTTTGAACCCGGGACTTCGGATTCAATTTCTGACACCACCAGTACACTCGTGGCGTCGTTCTGCCACATTTTCATATAAAGTTTGTTAGATTTGGAGGACGTGGGCCCTGGTACGTATTTTGGTGCAAAGCGGGCCCCACAGTCCGGGTCAACAGAACTTTTTGATACCGGCTCATCGGAATCCAATTCCGGATATACCGTTGAGTTCATATCGTCATTCTGGACTCGTTGACATATAGTTTGCTAGGTTTTAGTGGACATTAGTTCCGATACGTATTTCGATGCAAGTCGGATACCAATATCCGGGTCAACGGGTCATTTTGAGTTCGGCTCATCAGAATCCAATTTCGGATATACCGTTGCGTTCGTATCACCATTCTGGACTCGTTGAAATATAATTTACTGAGATTTGAGGACATTGGCTCCGATACGCTTTTTCGTGCAAATCGGAATTTCAATGTCCTGGTCAACGGACCAAATTGAGATCGGGTCAACGGAATCCAATTCTGGATATACCGTTGGGTTCGTATCGTCATTCTGAATTTATGGACATATAATTTGTTAGATTTAGTGTAATAGTATTCTTGCACATTTTTCGGTGCAAAACGGGTCCGACACGAACACCGTTTTGATTCGAAATTACCTTTTTGCCCCTGTATCCAAATTAGACTTATGGACAGACTATTCTAGCTGATTTGACCATTCTGGACATGTTGGTAATGGTTGTTTTACCATCCGACAACATCTGTAGGTTTTTACCCGATTATTATAATCTTTCTCTTTTGTTTGTATTTTGTGATCCATCGATTCCAGTGATTTCACAACCACTGAAATTGAATGTGTTGACTCTGTAGATGTTTATAGAGACTAGCTTTGACCCTGTTTGACCATAGTTGACTATTTTGACTGAACGTCGAAGTAGAGTCAACATTGACCTAGATTAGACTAGTTTTGACCTTGGTTGACCACATTTGACTATTTTGACCAAAAGTCAACCGGAAGTCAACCGTAGCCTAAATTGACTAGAACTGGACTGAAGTTGACCAGTTGACCCAAAGTCAACTGTTAGTCAACGTTAGTCAAGTCTGACCTAGAGTTGACCTAGGGTTGACAAGAGTTGACCAGTTGACCAAAAGTTAACTGTAAGTCAACCCTTGACTTAGGTTGACCTAGTTTGACTTGCTTTGACTTGCCTTGACCTAGTTTGACTTAGTATGAGTTGATTTTACTTCCAAACCCTTATATTGATACATTATTCCATCTATAGGTCCTCGAGGCACTGTTCTAGGACTCAGTTGACATATTCCACCAGATCTCAGGCGAGTACATTCTCTGATAACTTTTTTACAATTTATGATAACTGTTATGATTCATGTACTTGGTGTAGATATGCTCATTCCTGACACATGGTTCTCACGGATTGGTATTCCTGGATCTCGACGAGAGATGTTGCTCCTTGTTAGCTTGGGATGTATTGTGCAAGCTTCCTTGTAGCTCTTGCGCAATATATGGTCACTGATTTTAGAGAAGACTTGCTCCCTTCTCATAGAATTCCGTGCAATGACGTGTCCTGTTTGGATCCATTCTACCAGTTGGGGATGGGGGAGTAGTAGCGTATGCCTGTGATCAAATCCATCTTATATTTTTGAACAGTGTTAGTCATATACTGCACTTTTGACTAGCCAGGCCAGTTACTTACAGGTGCCCAAGCCGATCACAAGTTGAAACTACTACTCACATACATTGGATAAATGGATTACCCTGATTTGTGTACATACCATGATCAGTTCTACTTTCCTGTTCTAGCTCTAGTTCTACAGCTTACCATGCCATGATACATATATGTACACTCCATAATTTTATTGTATATGCTCTATTTACAGTCTTATGGCTTTTATCCTATCTTGAGATCCGTTATGAGATTTATGTACTCGTTCCATCCTGACTGGATATGTTGACAAATTTTAGGAATAGTTGTGCCCTCAGTATTGGACTTCATGATGTTGCTAGCTGAGGTGGATCTCACTATTCTTCTATATGAGTTGCCTGGTAGTTATCCTTAGTTAGTTTTGTTGTTCCTTCTTTATTTTCCTGTATTATGATCATTGTAGATTCTAGTTATTCTAGTGATATTGTTATTATTTTTGTCTTATCTTACTTAGTTTTTATGATGTGACATGAGTACATTTCTAGTTATGGATCTTTAGATGTTGTAGTTAGTATAGTATACTTGACAGTGCTCTACCGCCGATACTGCGGCATAGGCTGGGCGTGGCCCACGTATTCGTATCCGTATATCCGGGTGCGGGTCGTGACACATTTTTAGTGGTGGCCCATGCAGGTCAGTCTTTGTAATTAATGCGAAGTCGTGGTAGTACTTGAGCTTTTCTGTACTATTGCGAGCCTGCCCTAGGATTAAGGTTGAGTCATGGAATATTTTAGGAATTTGGTACTCAGTCACATATTAGGAAACTCTTGGTAGATTCCAGGGATGACCCCTGGAAATCTTATTTCGAACTTTTCAAAACTTTTCTCATTTGTTTCTGTCTGTCCTGATTTCTGAAACATCTGTCCGTTATCAACTTTATTCTTTCTTGGAATGAGTTGTGGACCCCAGAGGGGTATAAGTTGGACTTATATATCTTCTTGGTTGAGACGTGAATATGATTTGCCAGTCTCATATCAGGTTGGGATTGTTTTAGGTTATATTCCAATGATTTCCTTTTATCTTGACCTAGATAGTACCTTTGGACATCTCCTGAGAATTTTCTTCTGAATCCTATCTCGAAATTTGTTTTCGCTAGTTTCCATTTACTTATCTTTGATTCGTTGTTGAATTTTAAATCTTGATGTTCGTTCGTTGTTGACTTCGATTTTGATTCTGTTTGAAGATAAGTTTTTAAGGATTGAGTTAAGATATCATGATAAACATATTTGATGGAGACGACGGGAACGACAAATATCTACTTTATTTATGGAGTTTAGAAATTATCGCAGTCATATTAGCTAGCCTGACAAGGACATGGAGCCTGATTTTGGATATACTATCCTAGTTATGGCATTTAGATTCTCTTGCAGCCATACCGGTTGGCGTGGTAAGGAATCTAGATGACATGATTATAGGGTGTATACCTTAGTTATAGACTCTATCGTTTATTGCAGCTATGTTTACTGGCGTGGCGTAAATTCTGGCAACATGATTTTGGATAGACGTGTATGGTTTTCAGGTCATATCTTAAGTTGATTCACTTCTTTTACCAATTGAGCAAGATAATTCCTACCATTATTTTTTGTTTATCATTATTTTCTCTCCCATCGCATGATGATTTTCTCATCTTACCGTCATTTTCTTTGCCTTGTTTAGCTATGTCTTGATTACACAAATCAACTATCTCATATCTACATCTGTTATCTACACTTAAAAACTCTGAAAATTTTGAAATTTTCATATCTCAATTGTTTCTTAAATTTTGATACTGTTAAGATTTTGATTCCCTTCTGTCCATGACCAATCAATTTTGGTCGTCTTGTTTATCGTGCCAAAGAGTCTTGGTTGCTGACTAGATTCTAGATGACTTCAAATTCCTTTGTGACTTAGATTTTCATCTTTGGATTCTCGTGCCCAGCCTTCGTTGATCTTATTCTCCATCTTGCCCAAATTCTAATTTACTCGAAAGTTGATCAACTTAGATCGTGTTGAGACAAATTTCTTTATCGTGGTTGAATTTCAATGCTATTAACCCTTGTGCATTGCTTTCTGATTTTGATCATGTTTGGATTTTTGGACACTCGTGTCTAAACTCTTTTCGACGTTGATTTCATTTCCTGATTACATCCAATTCCTTGTGATTAGTCGTGCCTAGATGACTTGGCATGACTAAGACAACTTGGGATTTTCTTGACCGTGATTTTAACGATCATAACTATACATTTTATTTTGCCTCAAACTCGTGCCTAAATTTTTTGACTTTCAATCACGACTAACTAGTGTGACTACAAAATTAGTCGTGTTAAAATTTAACATGTTTGATTTTCTACCGTGCCAAATTGACTTGGGTTCCTTCCTAAATTGTGCTTTTAGGACCTTAATTTCGAATTCATGATTTTATCGTCTTTCACAAATGAACTTGGATCTTGATCGTGCTTATGTGACCTATAATCTAATTTCATCAAGCTGAAATCCTGTTAATCAAAATTTTGACTTGATTGTAATCGGACGAAGCTCAAGTTTTGATTTCGTTGTCATACCTCTATCGTGCCAAGTGAACTTAGACTAATTCCAATTTTAATCACGTTCGAACTTGGATCGTATTTCAGGATTTTATTAATCATACACCTTAAACCTTGATCGGGCCTATAAGACTCTATGCGACTTTCGGGTTGATTTCCATCAACCTAAGTCCTACAAATCACCCCATACTTGAACTTCAATTATATCTTCGATTCTCTAAAATCGTCTCTAAAATCGTACCCCAAATGCCTTGACTTATTTTGAAATCATGCACATATGATTTTGTTCGTATCATGATTCTATCGTGCCAAATTTCTCATCGTGTCTGAACAATTTTAAATTAATTTTCTTGATCGTTCAAAACTCGTCAATCTTGGATCGTGCCTAAAATATTGCCTAAATCTTCTATCATGTTTTAACCCCACTACCAACCTTTAATTTCGAGGACAAAATTTTTTATAAGGTGGGTAGGATGTAAGCCCCCTGAATTTCCGAGATTTATTTTTGAATTTTCCAAATAATTCATTCTCGATAATTAATTTTGATTTAATTAATTTTGATCATTAAATGCTCTTTATCGCGACTTAGAATTCTAGAGCATCAGGGATGCCAGTCTCTGGAAACTTTCTTCTTGGAGTTTGTAGTAGACGAGATTATCTTCACATTGATATTTTGTGTCCCACTCGAACTTGTTCCCTTGTACTCTTTTTGCTTCGCGCAAGTTCGGGTCAATTTAGACCATTTAATTATTAATTGAATTCCCACTCTTTTCCTTGATCATCATATGCACGTTACCGTGACTTTTAATTTAAGAGCACCAGACCAGTCGTTTTCTCAGAATAAACTTCTCATGAATGATCTACTCGAGACGCTCTTCACCCATGACCTTCGTGTCCCACTCAGACACTCAATTTTGTGCTTCATTTTCTTCGCACAACTTTCGGTTCAATTTAGGACAATTAATTATCTACCGTAAAACCTGATTTAATTTCCAATTTAATTTCGGGACCCGACATCGATCCAACCTAGTCGACCACAAATATGGACATGGCCCAGATGAAGCCTACTACCCGCATGACACTTGTGTCCCATTTATTTGAGCCCCTATATACTACTTATTTTCCTATGATTATAAATACCTAAAAATAATTTATTTATTGTACCTAGTCCATTTTGGCCCAATCCGGCTCCACTGAACCCAACCCCAGCTCCCTGTTACCCTCCATCATGACTGCCCATACACCCCACTGATATTTTTCCTCTACCCTAAATATCTCTCTTTATGTATAAATGTCTAATTCTCTCATTTGTATATATATATATATATATACACATATATATACATATTATATATATATATACATATATATATATCCTCTCACATCACTCTCTCTCTCTTTCTCTTCCATTACTATACTCACCCCCCTCAAGTACACGAGCAACACTCCCCCTCACCAGCACAACACCCCCCTCTCTATTCTCTCATTAATATCTCTATCTCTCTCCATCTCTCTCTTCTATACATAATATAACTCTCTCTCTCTCTCTCTCACGTAACCCCTCACCATCAAACCACCAACACCATCACCATAGCCATCTTCTCCTCCTTCCGAGTACCAACTTCTCCTCCTCCCGAGTACCAACTTCTCGGCCTCCTCCCCTGGCCGGAGCTCGGCCGCCCATGGCCAAGCTTCCCGAGCATCCACCATCATCTCCATCACCACCATCATCTTCCCTCCACTCAACATCTCCACCACTAACACCATAGCCATCATCACCAACCACCATAGCCCACCTCCATCGCACGTCCGCCGAGCCCCCGCCGTGCCTCCGCCGGGCCAGGCAGGCCACGCAGCCGTGCAGTGCTGCACTGCAGCGTTTGCGTACAGCAGTGCGCGATTTCCGAGCACTTGGCCGCGCGCGTTCGGGCACCACACCGCCGGCGTGACCGCCGTGGCCGACCCCCCATGGCCGGGTGCACCTCCCCAGGTGGGCCCATGGCTATCGTTCCTCTCCCCGACGTGTATCGGAGGCGATCCGTGCGTTTGGCACGGGTTCCCGTCGTGACGAGCCCGAAAACGAAGTTGAAACGGTGTTTCGTCGCAGCAACTTTGTGCACGATTTTTGAGAAATCTGACCGTTGGATCGACGATTTCTTTGCTCCGTCACAATCTCGGTATATCCACCTTCACTCCTGTCAATTTTCGTTTGTTGATTTCGTCGTTTGATACATCAAAACCGGCCACCAAGTTGACGTTTTAATTTATACTATTTTTGGACAGTTTTGTGGAGCCGACTTCGTCGACTCTTATCTCCTCCATCGCAGCTCCGTCTGGCACGCTACTGGTTCCTATGCGAAGCTGGTATTACCCTCTTTCTGCCCCTCAAGTTTCGTTTCATTGTGAGCACGTTTGATTGGTTGAATTTGACGCCAAAGTTGGCCGTCCGAATACGTAATTTCCAAGTTGTTAAATTCCATTTTTGAACCCGGGACTTCGGATTCAATTTCTGACACCACCAGTAGACTCGTGGCGTCGTTCTGGCACGTTTTCATATAAAGTTTGTTAGATTTGTAGGACGTGGGCTCTGGCACGCATTACGGTGCAAAGCGGGCCCGACAGTCCGGGTCAACAGGACTTTTTGACGCCGGCTCATCGAAATCCAATTTCGAATATACCGTTGAGTTCGTATCATCATTCTAGACTCGTTGACATATAGTTTGCTAGGTTTTAGTGGACATTGGTTCTGGCACGCATTTCGGTGCAAGTCGGATACCAATATCCGGGTCAACGGGTCATTTTGAGTTCGGCTCATCAGAATCCAATTCCGGATATACCGTTGAGTTCGTATCGTCATTCTAGACTCGTTGACATATAATTTGCTGAGATTTGAGGACATTGGCTCCGACACGCTTTTCCGTGCAAATCGGAATTTCAATGTCCTGGTCAACGGAATAAATTGAGATCGGGTCAACGGAATCCAATTCTGGATATACCGTTGGGTTTGTATCGTCATTCTGGATTCGTGGACATATAATTTGTTAGATTTAGTGCACTAGTATTCTTGCACATTTTTCGATACAAAGCGGGTCCGACACGGATACCGTTTTGACTCGAAATTACATTTTTGTCCCTGTGTCCAAATTGAACTTATGGGAAGGCTATTCTAGCTGATTTGACCATTCTGGATACGTTGGTAATGGTTGTTTCACCATCCGACAATATCTGTAGGTTTTTACCCTATTATTATAATCTTTCTCTTTTGTGGTCCATCGATTCCAGTGACTTCACAACCACTGAAATTGAATGTGTTGACTCTGTAGATGTTTATAGAGACTAGCTTTGACCCTGTTTGACCATAGTTGACTGCTTTGACTGAACGTCGAAGTAGAGTCAACATTGACCTAGGTTAGACTAGTTTTGACCTTGGTTGACCACAGTTGACTATTTTGACCAAAAGTCAACCGGAAGTCAACCGTAGCCTAAATTGACTAGAACTGGACCGAAGTTGACCAGTTGACCCAAAGTCAACTGTTGGTCAACGTTAGTCAAGTCTGACCTAGAGTTGACCTTGGGTTGACCAGAGTTGACCAGTTGACCAAAAGTCAACTGTAAGTCAACCCTTGACTTAGGTTGACCTAGTTTGACTTGCTTTGACTTGCTTTGACCTAGTTTGACTTAGTATGAGTTGATTTTACTTCCAAACCCTTATATTGATATAGTATTCCATGTATAGGTCCTCGAGGCACTGTTCTAGGACTCAGTTGACATATTCCACCAGATCTCAGGCGAGTACATTCTCTGATAACATTTTTTTAATTTATGATAACTGTTATGATTCATGTACTTAGTGTAGATATGCTCATTCCTGACACATGGTTCTCACGGATTGGTATTCATGGATCTCGACGAGAGATGTTGCTCCTTGTTAGCTTGGTATGTATTATGCAAGCTCCTTTGTAGCTTTTGCGCAATATATGGTCACTGATTCTAGAGAAGACTTGCTCCCTTCTCATAGAATTCCGTGCAGTGACGTATCCTGTTTGGATCCATTCTACCAGTTGGGGGTGGGGGAGTAGTTTCGTATGCCTGTGATCAAATCCATCTTGCATTCTTGAACAGTGTTAGTCATATACCGCACTTATGACTAGCCAGGCCAGTTATTTACAGGTGCCCAAGCCGATCACAAGTTGAAACTACTACTCACACACATTGGATAGATGGGTTACCCTGATTTGTGTACATACCATGATCAGTTCTACTTTCCTGTTCTAGCTCTAGTTCTACAGCTTACCATGCCATGATACATATATGTACACTCCATGATTTTATTGTATATGCTCTATTTACAGTCTTATGGCTTTTATCCTATCTTGAGATCCGTTTTGAAATTTATGTACTAGTTCTATCCTGACTGGATATGTTGACAAATTTTAGGAGTAGTTGTGCCCTCAGTATTGGACTTAATGATGTTGCTAGCTGAGGTGGATCTCACTATTCTTCTATGTGAGTTGCTTGGTAGTTATCCTTAGTTAGTTTTGTTGTTCCTTCTTTATTTTCCTGTATTATGATTATTGTAGATTCTAGTTGTTCTAGTGATATTGTTATTATTTTTTGTCTTATCTTCCTTAGTTTTCGTGATGTGACATGAGTACATTTCTAGTTATGGATCTTTAGATGTTGTAGTTAGTATAGTATACTTGACAGCGCTCTACCGCCGATACTGCAGCGTGGGCTGGGCGTGGCCCACGTATTCGTACCCATATATCCGGGTGCGGGTCGTGACAGGTGTGCACAACCTTAAACTGAGATGTGAGCAAGGTTCACATGCCCATCTATAACTATTAACAGTGCTTGTATGATACCTTCACTTATCCCATGTTAAATTGGCACCCTATACATACATACTACTACTCTTGAGTTGCGTGTGCTCACCCCAGGCTACACTATTGGCCTTTGCCCCTCTTGATGTTAACTAACACATCAGTTAATCTATTTGATACAAGATGGAAATTAGTCTAACCGATACAACCTAATACGATGTGTATCAGACCCAAAACAGTTTAAAGACATCCGTTGTCAACTTGATGCATAGATGTATGCATACTACTTCCTATAGTACGGTTGATATGTACTAGTGGTTACCTATCATCTACAGGTAATCATTGCAAATCGAATGCCACCCAATGCATCAGCGAGTAGTCGATACATCATCATAGCTTAATTTGATGTGCAACTGGGATTTATGAATGTGTACTACTCAATCAGTCCAAATGTGGATACCCTCTTTAACTCTTAGTCCAGGCTACACTATCCCCAATTTTGAACGGATACTCTAACCTGGATATCTCAACGGTTCCAATTTTTTTAATATGCAGGAAACATAATGTCCTAGCGAGCTTCCCATCATTTGTTACCTTATACCTCCATCTGATACTATACAAGTTTCTATTTTCATCAGTCTATATTCCGATTGACACGCGAGTGTCTTATATTGGGTCCAAGTGCAGTTGTACTCAGGATACGCAAATTTGATACCCTATTCTATCTTCTATATAACTAATACAGAGTATGAGGTTTATCTATTAATGCTACTGATATTGATGATGTAATAGGTAAATAGATATCTCATCTGTTAAATCCCCATGAAGAATTATAGAGATACTCACTCTGTTATAGACTGATACCCCTGCATGTAAAACCCCTAATTTTTTACTATATTTTTATCGATTTTGGTACTGATTTAAAATTTTTGTATTGTACGTCGCGTAGTCGTATTGTATGTTGTGCGCAAACGGCGTATTTCGTAATGGCGCGTCGAGTGCGAACATGTGCTAGGTACATATTTTTAGAAAAATGGTTTTTGATTATAGATTTTATTAATAAAGATAGTTCTCAAAATAATATGTGATAATTATTTTTTTATTTACTTAAAAAGTTGTGAAAGTGCGACAGATTTTCAAAATACTATTTTATTTTATTTTATCGTATAAATATAAGTAGTAGTTTAGAAGAGTATTATTTTATGTATAATATTTTGTGCGAGGGGAAGGAAATTTATTTCATGCTCACTTTGATTTTTCGAAGTACTAATTGTTTTATCCAATTATCAAAAAGCTATTTCCAAATATTTGAATACCTATTGTGATTTTTGAAATTATTCTGAAATTTATTGAAAAAGTATTTTAAAGATATTCCATATTAGTAGTTAAATATTTATGGTAATTTTTGAAATTATTTATTATTAATTTTTTTATTATTTATGAGGATATTTTGAAAATCATACATAATGTTTAAATTAGTTTGAATTTATGGATTTTATTTTAGATAGATTTAATTAAATTGAATTTGAATTTATGTTGATTGTATTAATTTTTAATTATGAAATTATCTATGGAGATTTAAAATCCCCACAATCCTATCCAAATGAGAATTTCCACATCCTATAAATAGGCAGGTACTCCTCCATATAATTATTCCACAAATTATCCCATCCTCCACAAACAAATGTGAGTGCATCGTGTCCATGTCCGTGCCCTTCCTATCCACTAAAATTTTCTGTTACATTTACATGTTCCAATGATCGTGTCCGACACCCTCGGACAATCTCAAATGCTACTCCTAAACTCTAACCCATGACCGCCCTCTTCGGCCAAGCTGCCAAACGTCGCCCTGTCTCAGCCACGACCCCTGTCCCGGCCATACAACAACTCCGTCTCAGACCACAGCCAACCACCCGTGCCCAAATTCCCGGCGCCCTAGCCGAACCCACCTCCACTCCGACCCCGGCCAAGTCGGCCGGCAGCCATCGCCTACTTCCCACCGACTACCGCACCAAAACCCCAGACCCACACCATCACCAACCCAACCTTGTTGCTGCCACCTCGGCCACCCCACGACTGTCCCAGCCTCAACATCGACCATGCCATCGTACACCGTCACGACCACCAGCCTTTCCCTAATCCAGCACACCAAACCACCACCGTCACTGCCATCGGCCAGTGTCGCCGACCTCCGTCCCAAACCACCACCACACAAAATTCACAAAAGAAAATAGAACCACCACCAAACCACTCACCTGCCGCCCTGGCCTCCTCTGCGCTGGGTCCGCCGACCGTTGGATCCGGACGTGCAGCATCGTCCCTCGATCGAGAATCCTGGCAAGACACCACCTGGCCTCTTCCGCCACTCGCACGTCGACCTCATCCTCTGCGGGTTGCCGCCTCCCCCAGCGATCCACCCGACAGCGCGTCCAACGACGCCGATGGGTAGCTCGCCTCCAGCAGCTCCCCGTCGCCGGTCCTCCGTCGAGCACTGGTAAGCTCCGCCCATGCCTTCCGCTGTGACCATCCACCACCGGATCTTCTCTCGATCCGGCCACCTCCGCCGCCTGAACGTGCCGTAGCCGCCGTCCTCCACCATATCACCGCCGGAGCGGTGAGCCCCGTCGGAACCCTCGCTGAAACCCTCCGATCCACCAGCCCGCCTTGGCACGACAACACCTGGCCCCTGCCGGCCGGATCTGCGAGCGCCGCCTCCCAGCACCTCCGCGCCGCCCGACCGGCCAGTTCCTCCGCCTCGTCGTACGCCGTGGCCACACGAGCTTCGGTGGATTTCTGTGCCGCAACCGGTCCGAACCGCCGGAGCAGTCGCCCGTACTTCTCCCCATCACCGTCCTTTCTTCCCTCTACCGACTTCCCCATCTCTCTCATCCGCCCGTGCCAAGCCGTCGACGAGCCCTCGCCGTTCTCCCTCCGCCTCCTCTCGAGCTCTCCCCCACGTTTTTTTTCCTCACTCGAAACCCACTCTTTCTCTCTCTCCTTCCTCCTTTTCTCAAAACAAGAGTAGCAGCAGTCAGTTGTTTTGTTTTTGTTTTTATTATTATTTTCATTATTTGTTTTTTGTTTTGTTGTTGCTGTTTTTTGTGTGTGTATTTTGTTTATTATTGGTTTTCTTCCTCTTTTAATATCTATTATTATTATTATTATTGATATTATTGTTATCATTATTATTATTATTATTATTATTGTCATTATTATTTTATTAGTATTTAGTTATGAATATTAGGGTTGTGGTTATTAGTATAATTATTATTTTGATTATTTTTATTAAGTTATCATTCTTAGAATATGTATTATTATTTTTAAAAGGATAGAGCTATATATGTAATTTCAAATTTGAAGGTTTGACCTAAAATATTTTCCTAGATTTTGTTATATATTTATTTGAAAAATATTTTTTTACTAATAGATTTCTACGAAAAATCCTACCTTTACGACTTAGAGTTTTAGCCAAAAATGATTTTTCTTGACTTTAAGTATTTTTAAGTATTTTTCCTATAAATATTTGACTCATGAAAACTAGTTTTAGGAATATTTTCTAAAATTCGTATATATAATATTTATCCATTATTCTTTGATATTTTTCATGTCCGTAACCAATCCTCTTATTCCTATCCTGTCACCAAATTCGTACCACCTTGTGTCGACCCTAACTAAATTGACCCTTCTGGACCTAATGGAACTATCCGTGCCACCACCCGAGGTCACCTTGCATAGTTGTTGCACCGAAGTCACAGTTTGTGCCACATTGATTATTACAGTACACCAAGCGTCCTACCAGGCAAGACACCTTGCCATTTGCTGTTTATTTATTTAGCTCATATTTCATGCATTATTCATTATTTTCTTTATGCAAAATAAACTGTGATACATGGCATAACTTGTTAGAACTTACTGTTCATTTATATTTCCTGCTATGTATTATTTTTTTTTACACATTAAACCTAGATTTAAGGGACCACCTTGTGTATTGCATTCATAGGCCTTGACACGTTTATACCACGTTGTTGTGAGTCACATATAGGACTCGGACATGCGTGATTGGCTGGCCACCAATACGTATAAGCCGTGCGTTAGAAAATAACTGCTAATAGAATTGCATGCTAGAAGATTTAGCAGTTATGAGTTGGCATTGGACGGGAAGAACATGATTGAAAGTTGACTACCACCCTATCTATCGTAGACTCGCTCACTACTGAGGAACGATAGGTAGACTATATGCTATAGACTTGCTCGATAATGAGGAATAATATATGGTGTTGTGACTCGCTACTGAGGTACTGTACTGTATTAGTATTTTCTTGACTTGACCTGGTAGTCATGTGACCATGAACTGTTCTTAAAACTGCATTCACTTAGATTTGGTTAGGCGCCCTTATCTGTTAGGTATGAGTACTTTTGGTTTGGGTACTTGTATCTGACCATGGCTTGGAACAATAACTTGTCGCAAATTAGTTCGCCACACCTTGTCCTTGTTTGGTTGTAGGTGTGACTTACTACTTCGATGAGAAGGTATTAAACCTTGTTGGGGTCCGGATACCATATTGGGTTCATAGCATGGAAAGATACGTCATCGTGAATTTGTTTACCATCTCCTGTCCTTGTTTAGTTGGGGGGGATGGTACGCTAGTTCAATAGGTATGTATTGGACCATGTTATAATTCAATTGACTTATTTATTTGAGCAATATTTATTCAGTTTATATGGCATGATATTATGTGTCTTGTTATGTCTCTCTGAGGACCTAGTTATCTCTCCAGGTGTGTGCTCTTGTCTTTCACAGGTGTTCTAGGTTTAGTCGTGACCATCTCTATTTCTTCGAGGATGATTGTGCTTGGATCGTCTTCGCTTCGCTCGCCAAATTCATTTCTTTTCTCATGTATTTTTCTTTTACTTGTTGGTAGTAGATTTGTCTCCGCCCAACATATTGTATCAAGATAATTCATTATCATTATATAATATCTTTCATTCATTAATTTTGTGTGGATGAGATTAGTTATGGTTCTACTGTATTTTACAGCTTATGTATTTATACGAGGTTTCCTTATATTGGAGTATGCTTCGTATGTATACAGCTGGCATGTCTACGTTCATAGTCCTACGTATTTTGGGACTGGGGCATTACATGTTTTTGTGGTGGCCCATTCAGGTCAAGATAAATTGTTTGGTTACTTTACCGTACCAAGCAAGCCTGCGAATAGGATTAGAAGTCTAGGATCTCATCCACATGCTTGACCTCTTTCCTCGATTCCATATTTGAACTATCGTTCGACTCATCGACTGCATCTTGCTTGATTCCTTCTATCATAATTCTTATCTTCCCTTCGTGCTTGCTAGAGATTTACCCTACTAGTTAGATGTCCCAAACACCCTTAGCTTAATTCTTTAAGTTGGGTAGAATGCCCCACGACCTGACACACCCTTGACTATTAAGGGAATACAAATAGTATTATCTAGACCATAGAGACTAGAGAAATTTAACCCATTTGGTCAACCAAGCCTTGGGCAATAAACTGTAGACTGATCGTATAGGAATAAACAAGACTTATATTTTTATGACACTTAGACTATTCATATTGGTTCTTTATTTCAATCTTAAACTCACGTGCCTATATTTTTACTATCTAGACTAATGATGCTAATGTAGCCTAGTTTTTGCAAGCTCAATTCTTTATCAAGCTTGTTTATGACATATGTTATTGGATGCATCCACTAACGTATTGTCTACTCAGAACCGGTACATGATGGTCAGATCAACCTGGTGTGCTTTGGTTCGCTTTTATATATCGTTCTACGTGGATGGGGACATAGCTAAACTTGTCCTCTAGAGTCCCATCCGCGATTGCCTTGGCAACTCCTTTTGAATTATTCGGTCGCCTTTGAACCACGTGTTCGTATTCGATGACGCCTCCTTCGAACTCTATATTGCTTTCGCCTTCACCTATTTTAGAAGGACGAAGGCATTGTACTAGAACTCCCTCTAGCCTTCCTATCGACTATGACCATTCTCACTCGATGTTGTTATATCTTCATCCTAAACTACTCGTCCTTCTGCTCGGCCCTATATTTACTATCATGACATTCTAATCGCTTAATTTAGGAGTAAATCAAATTCGTTCTCTTAATCGTGCTCTCAACCTACTCTCAAGAACCCATATCTACAAGGTCTCTAACTTTTTTCTCTTGATACCATATCATTCTCTATTGCATGTTACTCTTGATTTAAACTTTAAACCCTTAATCTTCTACTCGTGCCTTAACTCGCGACCCTCGTAACCATACTCGTGTTAAATTCTATGAATTAGATCACGATTTCTTACGACATAATTTTGTGGAAACATTGTTGTTGGTTGTTCCCCATCGATACCCCCTTGTGTCTTCTCACCCCCTACTAATTCTTAATTTCGAGGATGAAATTCTTTTAAGTTTGGTAGGATGTAAAATCCCTAAATTTCTACTATATTTTTATCGATTTTGGTACTGATTTAAAATTTTTGTATTGAACGTCGCGTAGTCGTATTGTACGTTGTGCGCAAACGACGTATTTCGTAATTGCGCGTCGAGTGCGAACATGTGCTAGGTACATATTTTTAGAAAAATGGTTCTTGATTATAAATTTATTAATAAAGATAGTTCTCAAAATAATATGTGATAATTATTTTTTTATTTACTTAAAAAGTTATGAAAGTGCGACAAGATTTCCAAAATACTATTTTATTTTATTTTATCGTATAAATATAAGTAGTAGTTTAGAAGAGTATTATTTTATGTATAATATTTTGTGCGAGGGGCAGAAAATTTATTTCATGCTCACTTTGGTTTTTCGAAGTAATAATTGTTTTATCCAATTATCAAAAAGCTATTTCCAAATATTTGAATACCTATTGTGATTTTCGAAATTATTCTAAAATTTATTGAAAAAGTATTTTAAAGATATTCCATATTAGTAGTTAAATATTTATGGTAATTTTTGAAATTATTTATTATTAATTTTTTTATTATTTATGAGGATATTTTGAAAATCATACTTAATGTTTAAATTAGTTTGAATTTATGGATTTTATTTTAGATAGATTTAATTAAATTGAATTTGAATTTATGTTGATTGTATTAATTTGAATTTAATTATGAAATTATCTATGGAGATTTAAAATCCCCATAATCCTATCCAAATGTGAATTCATACATCCTATAAATAGGCAGGTACTCCTTCATATAATTATTCCATAAATTACTCCAACCTCCATAAACAAACGTGAGTGCATCGTGTCCATGTCCGTGCCCTTCCCATCCACTAAAATTTTCTGTTACATTTACACGTTCCAATGATCGTGTCCGACACACCCGGACAATCTCAAATGCTACTCCTAAACTCTAACCCATGACCGCCCTCTTCGGCCAAGCTGCCAAACGTCGCTCTGTCTCAGCCTCGACCCCTGTCCCGGCCATACAATAACTCCATCTCAGACCACAGCCAACCACTCGTGCCCAAATTCTCGGCGCCCTAGCCGAACCCACCTCTACACCGACCCCGGCCAAGTCGGCCGGCAGCCATCGCCTACTTCCCACCGACTGCCACGCCAAAACCCCAGACCCATACCATCACCAACCCAGACTTGTTGCTGCCACTTTGGCCACCCCACGACTGTCCCAGCCTCAATATCGACCATGCCAACGTACACCGTCACGACCACCAGCCTTCCCCTAATCCAACACACCAAACCACCACCGTCACTGCCATCGGCCAGTGTCGCTGACCTCTGTCCCAAACCACCACCACACAAAATTCACAAAAGAAAATAGAACCACCACCAAACCACTCACCTGCCGCCCTGGCCTCCTCCGCGCTGGGTCCGTCGACCGTCGGATCCGAACGCACAGCATCGTCCCTCGATCGAGAATCCTGGCGAGCCACCACCTGGCCTCTTCCGCCACTCGTACGTCGACCTCATCCTCTGCGGGTTGTCGCCTCCCTCAGCGATCCACCCGACCGCGCGTCCAACGACGCCGATGGGCAGCTCGCCTCCAGCAGCTCCCCGTCGCCGGTCCTCCGTCGAGCACTGGTAAGCTCCGCCTACGCCTTCCGCTGTGACCATCCACCACCGGATCTTCTCTCGATCCGGCCAGCTCCGTCGCGCCTGAACGCGCCGTAGCCGCCATCCCCCACCATATCGCCGCCGGAGCGGAGAGACCCGCCGGAACCCTCGCTGAAACCCTCCGATCCACCAGCCCGCCTTGGCGAGACAACACCTGGCCCCCGCCGGCCGGATCTGCGAGCGCCGCCTCCCAGCGCCTCCGTGCCGTCCGACCGGCCAGTTCCTCTGCCTCGCCGTGCGCCGTGGGCACACGAGCTTCGGTGGAGCTCTGTCCCGCAACCGGTCCGAACCGCCGGAGCAGTCGCCGGTGCTTCTCCCCATCACCGCCCCTTCTTCCCTCTACTGACTTCCCCATCTCTCTCCTCTGCCCACGCCAAGCCGTCGACGAGCCCTCGCCGTTCTCCTTCCGCCTCCTCCCGAGCTCTCCTCCACATTTTTTTTCCCTCACTCGAAACCCACTCTTTCTCTCTCTCCTTCCTCCTTTTCTCAAAACAAGAGCAGCAGCAGTCAGTTGTTTTTTTTATTTTTATTATTATTTTCATTATTTGTTTTTTTGTTTTGTTGTTGCTATTTTGTGTGTGTGTGTTTTGTTTATTTTTGTTTATTATTGGTTTTCTTCCTCTTTTAATATCTATTATTATTATTATTATTATTATTGATATCATTATTATTATCATTATTATTATTATTATTATTATTATTATTATTATTATTATATTATTTTATTATTAGTATTTAGTTATGAATATTAGGGTTGTGGTTATTAGTATAATTATTATTTTGATTATTTTTATTAAGTTATCATTCTTAGAATATGTATTATTATTTTTAGAAGGATAGAGCTATATATGTAATTTCAAATTTGAAGGTTTGACATAAAATATTTTCCTAGATTTTGTTATATATTTATTTGAAAAATATTTTTTTACTAATAGATTTCTACGAAAAATCCTACCTTTACGACTTAGTTAGCCAAAAATGATTTTTCTTGACTTTAAGTATTTTAAAGTATTTTTCCTATAAATATTTGACTCATGAAAACTAGTTTTAGGAATATTCTCTAAAATTCGTATATATAATATTTATCCATTATTCTTTGATATTTTTCATGTCCGTAACCAATCCTCTTATTCCTATCCTGTCACCAAATCCGTACCACTTTGTGTCGACCCCAAATAAATTGACCCTTCTGGACCCAATGGAACTATCCGTGCCACCACCCGAGGTCACCTTGCATAGTTGTTGCACCGAAGTCGCAGTTCGTGCCACATTGATTATTACAGTACACCAGGTGTCCTACCAGGCAAGACACCTTGCCATTTGCTGTTTATTTATTTAGCTCATATTTTATGCATTATTCATTATTTTCTTTATGCAAAATAAACTGTGATACATGGCATAACTTGTTAGAACTTACTGTTCATTTATATTTCTTGCTATGTATTTTTTTTTTACATATTAAACCTAGATTTAAGGGACCACCTTGTGTGTTGCATTCATAGGCCTTGACACGTTTATACCACGTTGTTATGAGTCACATATAGGACTCGGACATGCATGATTGGCTGGCCACCAGTACGTATAAGCCGTACGTTAGGAAATAACTGCTAATAGAATTGCATGCTAGAAGACTTAGCAGTTATGAGTTGGCATTGGACGGGGAGAACATGATTGGAAGTTGACTACCACCCTATCTATCGTAGACTCGCTCGCTACTGAGGAACGATAGGTAGACTATATGCTATAGACTCGCTCGATACTAAGGATTAGTATATGGTGTTGTGACTCGCTACTGAGGTACTGTACTGTATTGGTATTTTCTTGACTTGACCCGGTAGTCATGCGACCATGAACTGTTCTTAAAACTGCATTCACTTAGATTTGGTTAGGCGCCCTTATCCGTTAGGTACAAGTACTTTTGGTTTGGGTACTTGTATCTGACCGTGGCTTGGAATAATAAATTGTCGCGAATTAGTTCGCCATACCTTGTCATTGTTTGGTTGTTGGTATGACTTACTACTTCGATGAGAAGGTATTGAACCTTGTTGGGGTCCGGATACCATATTGGGTTCATAGCATGAAAAGATACGTCATCGTGAATTAGTTTACCATCTCCTGTCCTTGTTTGGTTGGGGGGATGGTACGCTAGTTCAATAGGTGTGTATTGGACCATGTTATAATTCAATTGACTTATTTATTTGAGCAATATTTATTCAGTTTATATGGCATGATATTATGTATCTTGTTACGTCCCTCTGAGAACCTGGTTAGAACCTGGTTATCTCTCCAGGTGTGTGCTCTTGTCTTTCGCAGGTATTCTAGGTTTAGTCGTGACCATCTCCATTTCTTCGAGGATGATTGCGCTTGGATCGTCTTCGCTTCGCTCACCAAATTTATTTATTTCTCATATATTTTTCATTTACTTGTTGGTAGTGGATTTGTCTCCGTCCAACATATTATATCAAGTCAATTCATTATCATTATATAATATCTTTTATTCATTAATTTTGTGTGGATGGGATTAGTTATGGTTCTATTACATTTTACAGCTTATGTATTTATACGAGATTTCCATATATTGGAGTATACTTTGTATGTATATAGCTGGCATGTCTACGTTCCTAGTCCTACGTATTTTGGGACTAGGGCGTTACACTGCATCCTTGACTCTTTCCAGATTTGTGATGTACTTAGTGCAACCGATATATTAGGCATACTACTACACAATAACTAATATACAGTGTAATCTAATGTAAGTGTAAGCTTGATACAAGGAGTGTACGTTCTTTCATGTACACGATCGTATGGTTCCTACAGGTATGGCTTGACCCCTCTATACCTGACCATCTGTCTGTAGGCAATTAGATTTAACCCTAGGTTGTTCACAGATATGTTTTGTCATAACAACAATTTGGTAATTCATTAATCATAGGACTGATACTTGGCCTATTGACTGATACATTAGTTTCCCCCTTATTCCCTGTTTCATAGTTTGCATCATATAGTAAACCCTCACACACAAAACCCCACCTCTTAATTAAACCTTTCTCAATCATTTAAACAAACATGACTTGGCGTAATAAGAAAACTGCAGATGAAGACAGAGATTACCTGACAGAGCTCGAGGCAAATTTATTTTTGGTTCGAAATGCAACACTACTGCTATGCTCTCGATGGGGAAGGAGTTTAGAGTTATTAGGTTTTGAAGAGGAACATAATTCGGTTGCCCTCTATATATATATATATATATATATATATATATATATATATATATATATATTTTATATATATATATATATATATATATATATATATATATATATATATATATATATATATATATATATATATACAAATATACATATACACGTATATATGTATATTTGTATGTATATATATATATATATATATATATATATATATATATATATATATATATATATATATATATATATATATATATATATATATATATATATATGTATGTATATATGTATATTTGATCACAAGGAATTAGATAAGGTGTTGGATTAAAAAAACGGATTTGGATTGTCCTATTAAGGATCTGAAGAAACCCTCCTAACCAAAATCTGAAATTTAAATACAGGCTCTATCCTTATGAGGCCGGTCAAATAAAATGGATTTGAATTAGATCAAAGAAAGGAACAGATTTGGAAGAACTGGATTCATATCATACTTGGTTTTACTCCTATGGATTTGAGATCTCTCCAGGATTTGAAAAAAAGTATTTAGGCGACTCGTAAGGAGTTTGGCCGTTGGGCAGGATTTGAACTTTGAAAGTTTGCACAAAAGCCCTTGGGGGCTTTAGTCTTGCAAGGGCTACAATTACTCCATTTGTTTGGGTGAAAAGTTTCCCACAACCTATAAATCATTTAGTATAATATTAATTAAAATAAAGAGGAAAAAAATGGGTTCAAGGGTTTACAAATCTATCCCCCCTAGAAAAATTTTGTTCTCGAAATTTAAATAAATACTAGAAACAAGAACGAACACCTATATAGTTATGATCTACTAGAATAAATATTCTAAAATATTGTTAGTAGAATATTCCAAGTACTCTCAAGCTAATATCTAATATAGGTTAATCAACAATATCACTACTATAACCTACTAGGAATTACCGTCAGCTCCTCCTTGCAGTGCTGGCATCTGCTGTCTGGTCTGCGCAAATCGTATTGCTTGATCGGAAAGCGGTCCTCGTGGATTCCCTCCTGGTGCTACAGGTCGACGCTTTAGGCAATGTCGTAGAGCGGCACACTGGTGCGGAAAGTCGGGGCTTGTCTCTATACCACGTCCGGGCAATGTCATAGAGTGGCGCACTGGTTGGCTCTATCTTCAGGTCTTCCGGAACTCGAGCCATCCGTAGAAATCGCTGTAGAGCCTAAAAATCAAGTTGCGCCCTGAATATACTAATCAGTGATCAAGTTGCGCACCAAAGATCAGGTTACGCCACTAATATGAAGCCCAGAGAATAAGCTGCACCATTGATCAGGTTGCGCCTAATATCAGACTGCGCCCAGTCTTGTTGTGCCAAAATCTACGTGGCGTCTGACACTTAATGGTCATCATTACCTGACAACACTGACGACTGACACAACAGTGAACGAGGAAAATCTCTTCGAATCCCGTGAATTGTGCCGCTCAAGGAGAGTTGGTGGACAGCTGTCCTGTACGTTTCGTGAGTCGCGCCCAGGCGCAATCGAAACAAAATTCTTAGTTGCTCCTGGGCGCAACCTGAACAACTTTTGCTTAGAAGCTGCCACGTGTGTAGGCGCAGCCCAAATCAAGCACAGTTTGACTTGTTGACTGAAGCTCGCGCAACCTGATAAAGTTGAGACAACTTACATTCTAAAGCAGGATGACGTGGCGCACATGCCACTAATCTCTCAAGACGTGTCTAATATCCTGTACACAACCACGTGCATCTCAATCATATGATGCCATGCATCTAAATATAGTTAGTACACGATTGACAACTGAATGAAAGTTGGCACAACAGGAGGTTAGCGCAACTCAATGTGGCGCAATCCAGCTTCGTGCACCATCAGAATAACTGCTAAAACAGTTATTTCAAGAACTATATAAATAGAGTTTCCAATCATCATCAGACACACAGACAGAGATCAAGAACTCCTGCAAAATTGCTGCTGAATTCTCCAGAAGCTACAGTCTTCAAGTTCACATAGTCCAAGAGATAAAGTGATCGTCTTCTGATCAGATTCCTAAAGTTGTACTTCCCCAGAATTCATTGTACTTTGTACTCTTTTACAAGTTTGGAATAAACAAATTTTGTTTTTTGCAAACAAAATGGCGACTCTGATGGGGACGACTTTCTCCTCCGACGAGAAAGTGACAACTCAATGTGACATTGTGTCGATCGGCAAGACACAGAAGACTCTGGTGTTAAGTCAACCAGACAACCTACAAGCATATGATCAACACCAAGAGCAACAAGCACACGGTAGCTATCGCCAAGAACAGGACTGTGTGGACTCCTAAATCTCCTACAGTCGCGTTGCCCAGGCACAATTTGAGTGCTCAATGACCAAGGCGTAATCCGCCTCAGTGGCTTCAGCACAGCCTATTTCTGTTGCTAGGGTGCAATCTGCTCACCCTGCTGCCCGTACGCAGCCTACTACTATCTTTGCTGTCAAGACGCAGTCAGTTCAAGCTACTGTCGAGGTACAATCTATCAAAGTTGCTGCCAAGGCGCCATCAGTAGTCCATAGGACTATGGCGTAACTCAAGCAATCGGCAACCCAGGCGCAATCTGTTACTCCGGTGCAACTTATGGGAACTAGTCTTTTGGCTATTGCCTCTTCCAATTCTCAAGTTCTGAACTTGGAGAATTCATGTCCTAGTGCCAACACTAGACAAAACAAAGGGAAAAGTCCTTTGACATTTCCTCAATTGGCACAATCTATGCCTAAAATGGTCACACAACAGAACAAAGGGAAACGTTTCTTAGCTAACCCTATTCAAAATAAGGGAAAGCACCCTTTGGTCTTTTCTCAAACTTCTCTGGTCTATGACTCAGAGGAAGACGTATCAGATTCTATTCCTGTAATCAGAGGTCCTCGGATCTCTAATACCGGAAAGAATACTGATCAGAGAGGTATCTTACCTACCCCTATGGGGTCTAGTCAAGACCTTTCTACCTTACAAATTTCAAGATCCAAGCAAAGAAAATTGAAGGTATCACAAACAGAGACACCGGGAGCAAAATTTTCAGATTTACGCACTTATCTCAATAGGCGTCAACCAATATCAACTTTGGCAAAACACAAGAACCCTATGCTAAAGGCCAATCTGCACCAAAAGCCAAAGTTTGAAAAGAAAGACCCATCTACCTATGCTAATGAGTTGAGTACATCTTTGTACACTCAAGGAACTAAACACCTGAAGAATAGGATACATGTTCCTAACATCATTAAGGAATATGTTCCTCCGACTTCTTCTCGTCCTGTGGTTTTGACTGATCTTCGGCAACATCTTACACAAAGGCGGAAGACTACGAAAATGTTTTCCTCACCTCCAAATCGTGCTTCAAATTGCGACTGCCTACATGAAGTTGTCATCAACTGTTGTTGCCAATCGACTCGACGATCTGTCTTCGATCGTCTGAACTATGCTTCAACTCCTGAACATATAATAGAAGACGAAGATGAACTATTATATGCTTCTGTTAACATGACTTCTCAAGGCACTGGGGGTGGGAAACGTCCAAGACGTAATACATTCCGTAATCCAGTCAGCAATACTTAGATCGGATCCATGCATCCAATGAAGGTGTCTTTCCATATACTAGATCAAAAAATCGACATTTGAACCAAGGTGTCTTTAATCAAGAAGATCTCCCTATCACCCATGTGGAAGAGGACTCTCTTTCGGAGTTTGATGCAGATAGTGAAAGTTCTGAACAAACTATCTCATCAACAGCTGCAAGAGAAGTGATGACATATACTATTACAGAAGATCAAGATGCCTCTACATCAACCAGTCAAGAGCAACGAATTATTGCATTAGAAGACAAATTGAAAACCATGGCAGAAATGGTTGCAAGCATGCACACCATAATGGTGGCTCAACATACAGTGCCTCCGATGGTAAACCCTGTTACAAATCCTGAGATTATAGCATCTTCTTTATCTGTTAGTCTGGGGGTACCAGCCCCTCAGGTTGCTTCTGTGCCAATTCAAGCTGATCCAAGTCAGTCTGGTGCTGGGGGTGGTAATTACCACGCTGTTCCTCCTCCTAACACTTCTAACCAGCCTACCAATTCCCAAACATCAGGGGATGCTAATGAAGCTGTAAAACTCTTACGCACTCAGTTTGAGGCCTTCAAGCAGAAGGATGGCCTACAAAGACTGGGCATAAAGCAACCATATCCTACAGAGTGGAAGGAAGTTCCATTTTCTCCTAAGTATAAGCTTCCAACCATTATGCTGTTTGATGGCAGCACTTCTCCAAGTCAGTACATCAATCATTTTGAGGTGACAATTGATCAATTACAGCCAAATGATGCTCTCCTTACCAGAGTGTTCGTCGGTTGTTTAGCCGGTGCAGCATATGACTGGTATCGTAGCCTGCCTGATGGCTGTATCACTTCTTTTGCTGGTTTCAAACAAATGTTCTTGGAACGATTTTATAAGAGAGTCAATGACATGACGATGTCTGCCCTCATTAAAATTAAACAGAGGCACAATAAATCCATAGAGAGTTTCATTGAAAGATTCTGTCGAAAGGCACTCAAAATGCCTTTAGGTACTCCATCTTCTGTAGCAATAGACACTTGCAAATCAAACTTGTTGCCTATTATCACTTTGTGGACGGGATCTACACAATTCCAGGATTGGCCTTCTTTCATTGTTAATGCAAAGGCTGCAGAAGTTAGTGTCGAAAAGTTCAAGCAGTTAGGAGTTCAAATGACTCATCCTAACCAAGATGAACATTCTACACCCGAGGGTAGTAATTGCCAGAATAACCGCAAGAATAAAGAAATACTGGCCATTAATCTCAAAGGCAAAGAGTCTTTGGCTGTCAATGTTACTCAGACGGCATCTACTCCATCAGCACCACTGCAAAATTCAACTCGTCCAAAAGAAGAGTATTCTTTCAATGAAGATGATACTTTAAGCATCTTCGATTGCTTGATCAAAAGCAATAAGCTTCAGCTTCTAGAGGCAAAGCGACCAGAAGAAGTTGGTAAAACTGATCACCCTAAATACTGTGTTTATCACAGATTCATAGGGCATCCGACCAGAGCATGTTATGTGCTGAAGGGCAAAATCTAGGAGTTGGTTAACTCTGGAGCAATTACTCTACAGCAGGACGAGAAAACGGTGACTGCTAATGTGGTTTCTCTCCAGTTTGGTGATTTTCCACCACAACTCGTATAAGATGGTACTGTCCCCATTCTAAGGACTACTCTGGAAATTATGAATATCCCACCTCCTCAAAATGAAGGCCTTGTTCTACTGTCAACTGACAGAGGAGAGATTATGTGGATTCATCCAGATCTGGTGGCCGAATTTGAAATGCCTTCCTCTTCTAAGCAAAAGAAGCATTCCAAGTCTAAATCCAAGAACTGCAATATGGTATCCTTTGAACCAATAACAGAAGAAATTCTAATGGGCACTAGATCTGGGAAACCCTATCTTTGAGAGTATTCCGAAAATCAAGAGAACCCTGCTCCATCCCCGGATGCTCTTCCTCCATCATCTTCTCCTGCTGAAGATACACCATCTACATACTTGTCAGTGGTCGAGCCATCTCCTCCTAAACCAACATCAGCAGACAAGGGAAAGCAACATGTTCGCTTTGATAAAGCATTGAAGAAGTCATCATCTCTTGGACTTGAAAAGCCTTGTAATTTTGACATATTGGCTCAATTGGCCAATACTCCAACAAGGTTGTCAATCTTTGAACTCTTACGTCTCTCAAAAGAGACTCAAGAGATGTTAAGTGAAGCCTTGATGCAGACTGACGCTTGTCTGACTCTTCTCAAGAAGCCCAAAAAGGAGCCAGTCAGCTGTGAACATTGTCATAGTGTATTTGAATTAATGCCCAATATCACTTTTACACAAGATGACATGTTGTTAGAAGGCAATCGTCATGATCGTCCTCTCTATTTCATGGGGTATGTAGACACCATGAAAGTCGACCGCATTCTGATTGATCCCAGGTCTGCACTTAGCATCATGCCGAAGTCCTTACTGGATGCTTTGAAAATCCCAGTACACAATCTTTCTACAACTATCACTACCATCCTGGGATTCAATCAAGGAAGAAGTGAACCTTTGGAGAAAATATGCCTAAAACTTCAAATTGGCAATCTTTGTACAAAGGTAACTTTCTATGTTATTGACAATCATGGTTCATAAAATGCTTTATTGGGAAGGTCATTCCTTCATGAACACAATATTGTACCCTCTAAGCTCAACCAATGTTTTAAATATGTGGATGGTAATGGAGAAGTCCAAAAAGAGGTTGCAGATCTGAATCCGTTCAAAGGAGTTGAAGCATACTAGTACAAAGAGGAATTCATGAAAGTGGTACTAGCAATGGACACAGATGAAGAACAGAAGAGTATACCTAATGATACTCTGGTGATTCCAGTCAAAGGACGTACCTCCTATCCTCAGTCTTCCAAACCTCTGACTATCTATCTTCCTTCTCATGAGAAGCGACCTAAAGGTGATAGTCAAGAACAAAGGGAGCTCACCTCTTCTGAACCGCTTGTAATCGATCTTCGTCGCAAGAAGCTCCCTCCTCCTTCTCGTTCTTCTTCTCCCCCTCTTGTCATCAATCTGACCAAGCCTGCTAAGGCTAAAGTCCCTGTTGTAAATGATGGTGTAAAAATCAATAAAGCATCTTCTTTGCAGTATATTGATGTCTTTTACTATACTCAGTGTTATCTGGATATGCTAGATAGCTTTAAACCACTTACAATAGAAGTCGTATCATCTCGACGAAATATGGTATCGCTGGATTCAATACAAGAGTCGTACTTCTTAGTACCGTCTCGAAAGAAAGATGAAAAGCCTATATTCTTCAATAAAAGAGAGGAACAAAAAATTATGCTCTATAATGATAATAGAGATGATACAGGAAGGCTACAATTATGACACTATAGTCCACAATCTAAAGCCATCATCCGTAAAATGGGCTATGATTTCAGAACGGGCCTCAACAACGGTAAAGGAAGGCAAACTCCTCTTTGTATTGTTGTTCCAAAAGGGAAATCACAACAGTACCACAGTAAAACGAAATGAGGACTAGGTTATATGTCACCACTTCCAACTCCAGAACCTTCTGAATCTGATAAAGAAGAACATTCAAACTCTTCTGATTCTATCTCATGGGATTCTGATATCAGCATCGATCATGTTCATAAGGTGATAGTATCTTCTAACATGGTGTCCGTCAAATTCTCAGAAGATGACAAAAGCGACATTGAAAAAGCAATTGAAATGGACCCTTAGGCACAAAGGATGGACAATCAGTGGGAACTTCGTTTCGAACAACGAGAACCACCTACTGAGGATCAATTGGTCCAAATTGATATTGGAGAGAAAGGTGCATCACGACCAATCTTTATTAGCAAAAATCTTCCAGAGGATGATAAACAAAAATTAATTTACCTTATTCGTGAATACATTGACGTCTTCGCCTGGAGTTACGAAGATATACCGGGATTAGATCCTCAAATTGTAACTCACAAGCTTAACATTTTGCCAAATGCCAAACCGGTCAAACAACAACAACGGCGATTCAAGCCCGAAATGATAGATATAATTGATGATGAAGTCAAAATGCTTGTGGCTTGCGGTTTTATCAGAGAAGAACAACATCCTGACTGGGTGGCCAATGTCGTCCCAGTCTTGAAGAAGATCGGAAAGGTTCGAGTTTGCACAGACTTTTGGGATCTCAATGATGCTTCCCCTAAAGATGAATTCCCTCTCCCAATTACTGATGTTATGATCGAAAATACATGTGGATTCGAACGAATTTCTTTCATGGATGGGTTTTCTGGATATAATCAAATCCGGATGAATCCTGAAGATGAAAAACATACTTCGTTTCGTACTCCTCGGGGAGTGTATTGTTATACAGTCATGCCGTTTGGTCTTAAGAACGCAGGTGTAACTTACCAACGGGCTATGAGGACTATTTTTTGTAATCATCTGCGAAAGACTGTTGAATGCTATGTTGACGATATTGCTGTCAAGAGTCGTTTCAAAGAAGATCACATTTAAGATTTAAGAACTATCTTCAATCTAATACGCCAGCATCAACTCAAAATGAAGCCCACTAAGTCTTTCTCGGGTGTCTCTAGTGGTAAATTTCTCAGCTTCGTCATTACCTCTAAAAGTATACACATTGATCCCGAGAAGATCAAAGTCATTCAAAAGATGCGTCCTCCACGTAACCTAAAAGAGCTACGAAGATTTCAAGGTCGGCTTGCGTACATTAGATGGTTCATTTCGAATTTATCTGGACGTTGCAGACCATTTACTCAATTAATTAAGAAAGGTGTATCTTTCGTTTGGACGGAAGAATGTCAACGAGCATTTGATGACATAAAGCGGTATTTAATGAGCCTACCAGCTCTCGTACCACCGATCTCAGGAATACCTTTTTTAATGTATGTCCGGGCAATGGGCCATTCATTGGGAGCTTTGCTAGCTCAAAAGAACAAGGAAGGTCATGAACAAGCTATTTACTATCTTAGCCGAACGATGATTGGAGCTGAACATCGTTATAGTCCAGTGGAGAAAGAATATTTAGCCTTAATGTTTGCTGTTCAGAAGACAAGACATTACATCATAGGCCAAACTATTCATGTCATATCCCGAGTCAATCCTCTTTGAGTCTTAATGAAGAAACCAAGTATGCTTAATTCTAAGCTTGCTACATGGGCCATATTATTAGCGCAATGTGATATGGTTTATGTTCCTCAAAAGTCCGTGAAAGGCCAAGCACTTGCTGACTTTTTAGCAGCTCATCCTGTTCCTGAAACATCTAAACTCTATGATGAGATTCCGGACGAAAATTTGGAATCAAATATGATTTCAGAAGAATTTTCTACTTGGAGATTATTCTTTGATGGAGCTTCTAGAATTGGACCTGGAGGTACTCTTGTTGCGGGAGTGGGAATTGTTCTCGTTTCACCCGAGGGATTAACTATTCAAAGGGCCTATTCTTTAGACGAATCATGCTCTAACAATGTGGCAGAATACAATGCCTTGCTCATTGGACTCCAATTGGCTAAACAACTGGATATTGAATATCTCGAAGTATATGGCAACTCTAAGCTGATTGTTAATTAGGTTAGAGGCATATATGAAGTCCGACATCAAGATTTGGTACCATACTATGAAGCAGCAACCAGGATAGCTTCTTCATTTAAAGGGTTCTTCATCGAACAAGTACGTCGGGCATGCAATACAGAAGCTGATGCCTTAGCTAACCTAGCTGCGATGTTGGTAGTTCCAGTTAAAAGGCAACAGATGGTTATTATCTCTAATAGAGAACTATTCTGTGTTGAAAACAACCAAAATATTGAATTCAGTAACCTAACTGAAGTCAATATCCTTAGCGAGGATTGGAGAGTACCTTTCATTGATTTTGCAGTGCATGACATTCTGCCCGATCCCGCTAGGGTCATCCGTCTTGCTTGGATCCCTGCGGGATCGATCGTCCTCGCTAAGGCGTGATGCCGTGCAAGCCTAAGTTGCGCTTGCACAAGGCCATGTACCTGCACAAAAACAACTAGTCAAGTAAAAACACACGCACGCACCCATTAGTCAAGCAAAACACACGCACGCACCCATTGCAGAAAACCAAATGTTGGACACAGAGATTTGAAATGAAAATACTCATTTTATTCATAGCTTGATAGGAATACAAGTACAAAGCTTTGCAACTCAGATTTGCCTTATAATTTGGCTATAAGATACTCTTTGAAACACTCTATTGAAATTTGCCACAATGCCCATACATGATATCCTTTATTACAAGCTGGAATTGAAAGACACCTTCAAAGGAAATGAAAACTGGAAACTTGCAATTGACTGAAAGTAAACTTCGAGACGATCCACGAGCTCTACTGGGCTAGACGAGCTTCGGTGCCTCACTTGAAATCCTCCTGTCTCCTTTTGCTTTCTGAAAAGGATGCCCACAATGTGGGTCAGTACACATCATGTACTGGCGAACGGCTTTTGGCCGAACTCGCAAATCTCTGCACTAAATCAATATGTTGAGCTAACATTTACTAGTGATCTTTCTACTTGTCTAGGTTCTTTTTAACAATTCATAAGAACATGACAGATAGAATATATCATAGTAACTTACCCTCGCCGGCAGTCATCCCTGCACAAAACCACGTTAGCACAATTTGTATAATGAGTAATTCATGATTCATTCTTGCAGATATTGAAGTTGTCAGTTGGGTCATGCAGGTGGACTATTCTACATGTTGGTCCATGGGTTTTTCCCATGATTAGCCGCTGTGACTCTTTGGTTCAGCTCGTCGCTAAGGACTCAGATATTCGGCTACACTTTTAACATGGGTCCTTGCACCCAGTGTGCTCATAATCTCTCCTAGGCCGAGCGGTTCCAGGTGCCCCCAGATACCACCCGAGAGACAAATAATTCCTTGTATACAAGTTGTCCGAGACCAAATGCTACAAGTATCCGTCGTCGATCACTTCGATTCTATTATAATCATACTACTAAGACACTATATCGAAGAACTTTTGATGGATTACTCTTGAGGTGTCTTGCTGGTGATGAAGCAAAACAAATATTACGTGAGGCTCATGATGGTGTTTGTGGATGTCACGACCCGGTCCCTAAATACTTGGGTCGAATCGGATCATGCCCAGCCTGCACCGTTGATGAGACGGCGGCAGTAAGCTGTAATCCATATGCAGGTAAATCAACAACAAATACTAAGATTGCCACAACTTTTAATTAATCGATAATTTAAAATTTGTTCTGATACAAAAGATCCATAAACTGAAAATAACATAGAAACAACTAAACTCTCAAACTAAAGTAGCATCTATGGAGACGCCACAACATCCTCCTCAGATGGAAGTACTGCCGGGTATAAATCAGGATCATAGTAGCTATTGATCAGCATCTCCAGGTCATCAGTAGTACCTACGGTTATCCAGTCAGGAAAGGAGCAAAGTACAATTTATGCTAATCTTGACAATTAATTTAATAATAAAATCATGCACTTTTAAACAGTTTGAAGATGAACAGTTATGAAATAATACAGTACAGTGATATGAATAGGTAATGAATATGACCGGATTGGGTACAGTAGTATCCTAGCGATACGGTATGGCTTGTCCCCGTGTGAAGAGGGGAAAGCTAATACAGTCAGTTATCCTAATTTTTGGATTTGGTCATATCCACTACTCTACTCCTCCAGTCACCAACAGTACGGTCAGTACTCTCGAAAGAGTTCGTGTATAACAGTGGTTTAAACTTGCAATGAAGTGATTATTAAATAATTATAATCAACATAAATGTACTTGCCTTAAAATTGATCGAACTGGAGGGTTGGTTCTTCGGGGTTGATGGTCAAAAACTTCCTCGAAACCCTATATTCGAAAATCTGTCTCAGAATCAAACTATTCAGAACTGCCACACTAGTTGCAATCTCTAGTTGTTTCCTAATCAAGTTTTAGTCTTTTGATTATGCAAACACAAACAAAACGTTTATTTATTAATGTGTTGTAATTAAGAATCATAAATTTACATTTTAATTTCGAGAAAATTGTATTTTTCAGTTTATTTGGAAAAACGTGGTATTTTCTAATTATATAAATATTAAACTAAGTTTTTCCCTTTTTAATGAGAAATACATGAATTTCTATTATTACAACTTAATTTTTCTAAGTGACAAATATTAATTATTATATTTTTTTTTAAATAAATAATTTATCATTTATACTACGTTCATATGACTATAATCATCCAGAAAAATAAAAGAAAGACAAAATTAAAACCTAAGTTATTACAACCTCACACCCAGAATAAATAAATAGGCTTATGCCTTTACATTCCCAAGAATTAAAATAAGAGAAAATTTGTTAGTCTTGTAAATTACCTACAAAATTACATAATAATAATAACTAATAATTTCTAATTTAAAAATAAAATAGTATGAGTCTCAGAACTGGTTCAATCTTCACTTACAGCTACTCTGCCTCAACGTCTGGACAGACCGGTGCGTTTGCATTTCACTGGGGCCCATTGACCAATACGGTCGTCGTCCAAATAAATTCAAAAATAGTATTCTTTTCCGAAATTCATTTTAAAATTATATAATCAAATTTTTATAGAAATTTCGGTAGCATTTCCTCTATTTTCGGGATAACCCAAAACTGGGAAACGCGCCGATTTTTCCTGCAGATAATCCCAATCCCAAGGAAACAATTTAATTTTTATAGCCAAAATATTTTCACAGAATCATTTCCGAACTTATTCGGAAGATCCGAAATGCATTCGAAAATCCCGAAACCATCCCGAAAAACTCTACAGAAAACAACAGAACTGTTTCTCGGAACAAATTAAACCAACTAACAAAATGATGGAACATAATTTCCAAAACCAATAATTTCAAAACCGAACCCACAGAACTTTTCCAAAGAGTTCTCGAAAACCAACTAACCAAAACACAGAACCAAAACAGCATATCGATTTCTGAAGAAAATCGAAATGGTAACATATATGAAACGTAACCGAAATCCGAATTCCCGAAGGAATCGGTGGACCAATTTTCATCATAGACTAAGAGAGAACTATGGGACTATCCAGAAGTTACCGAAATCGAAGGAATCCGAAGTGATGCCTCGGACTCGGAATATGTCCAGCACTCGCGGACAGCGCACAGGTTGGGATCGACACCAGGGAGCAAGTCGAAAGGAACGCTGGGAACAGCAGCGAACGGTCGGCCGTAAACTCGCGGATGGAGCCGCGCTAGAAACGAGGAAGGTCGGGGAAAACCTGGTCGGGGCTGCGGGGTTTAGCCGCCAGCAACTAGGGCACGGGCGGCCTGGAGACGCGGGCTGGAGGGTCGCGCAGGGTAGCCGCACGAGACCACGCGGGGTCGGAGAACGCCGGAGCTCGACGCCGGACGACGGCGGCGGCGGCGGTATGGCAGGAGCGGTCGGCCAGGCACCGGGGACAGCGGCGCTCGGCTGGAGGGTTCGGCCAGGGGGCACGGCCACAAGAGGAATGGCGCCGTCAGCCTCAGGCGAAGGTCGGCGGTCGGGATCGACTCCCGTCGGCTAGGGCACAGAGGGTTTGGGAGTTGGGAAAGGAAATGGTGGTGTGGGAAAGGAGGAAAAAGAAGAGGGTTTATATAGAGTGGAGATCTGGAAGTTACCAGAGAGGGGGAAGACGAACGGCCCAGCCATCATGGCCGGCCGGCCGGTGAGGAGATGAAACGAGGGGTCGAACGTTGGGGTCAGGAAGAATAATAGCTTCTTCTGTTCACAGAGGAACTAAAAAGAAACTTAAAGAAAATATTGGTAAAAATGGATTCATTCATATTTGATTTATGGGCCTAAGCTACATGGATTCAATCCTATTTGATTTATGGGCCTTAAGAAAATATTGGTAAAAAATGGCTTTGGGTTTCAAATACTTGGGCTAAACAATTATAATGGGCTAAAAGAAAATAATAGATAAAGACTTTAAAATTTATAAAAAAATTTCTTTTTAGAAAAAATCTAACTAAACATTTTTAAGATATTTTTTTAGTTTCAAATTGGGTTCGGGTCTGGTCAGACAGTCAAAAGTCCAATTTATTTTCTTAAAATGATAATTTCTAACATTAATTAGAATTTTACATGTTTGATAAAACTTTCAGGTAATAATGCAAATTCCTAAAATAACAATTAATAATATAATTATATTAGCTAATTATAGAATTATTTGAAATTACGGGTTTCACAGTGGAGCACATCAACCTGGTCCTAAACTACAGGATCGTATCCGACGTACGGGCTACTACTGGCCCTCTATGGTATCAGATGCTATTGATTATGCAAGGAAATGTCGTGCATGTCAAATTCATGCGGATTTCATTCACCAACCGTCGGAATTTCTTCATCCAACTGCAGTCTCATGGACTTTTGAAGCTTGGGGCATGGATATAATTGGCTCTATCAATCCTCCTTTATCTAAAGGACATCGGTTCATCTTAGCTATAACTGATTATTTTTCCAAGTGGGCCGAAGCTATACTTTTGGCAGGAGTAAAAACTAGTAGCGTTATTAATTTTATCAAACATCATGTGATATATAGATTTGGTGTCCCTCGTCGAATCATCAATGATAATGGGCCACAATTTATCAGCCAGAAGTTTAATTAATAGGTTCTGTGATGATAACAGAATCAATAATGTCGCCTCTACAGCCTATAATCCTGCGGCTAACGGGTTGGCTGAAGCATCCAACAAGACTATTATCAAACTCCTTAAAAAGTTTGTCTCTATTAACAAATGTAATTGGAGTAATAAACCCGGAGAGTGTCTATGGGCATATCGCACTATCGTCCGTAACCCCACAAGTTGCACACCTTTTTCTCTGGTATATGGATATGAAGCTGTGCTACCTTTGGAAATTCAAATTCCATCATTGAGAATCACCATTACTAATGAGCTTACTACAGACAATAATGATCGTCTTCGGCTTCAGGAATTGGAGGCGCTCGACGAGAAAAGTTTATTAGCTCAACAACATATCGAGCTTTATCAGGCCCAGATTTCAAAAGCTTTCAATCGCAAAGTCAGAGTGCGAACATTTCAAGAAGGCGAGTTGGTTCTTACAGTCAGACGTCCTATGACTATGACACATATGAGCAAAGGCAAGTTCGAGGCAAAATGGAAAGGACCGTATGTGATAAATAAAGTCTTCTCCAATGGAGCCTATCAATTAACAGATATGGATGGCAGAATTGCTATGATGCCCATCAATGGCAAATTTCTCAAAAAATATTATGTATAAAGACAAAATGTACTTTATTTTTAGAGACATGATGTAAATAAAAGTTTATTTTTTATTCAAAAGCAGAATAGAATTACATAATATTAAGGATGGGGAGGAGGCCCTGACCCTTCCTGATTAAAAACAAAGTTCGCCAACCGTTCAAACATCTCATTGTCTGAACGTACCAGGAACTCACAAACAGCCATCCTTAATGCCTCTTCTTCGACAGTTTTTCCAGGCTCCACTAACTTGGAGATCAAATCCTATCCTGGTACAGGAGGAACAGTTGAGCCTTCGCCCCTTTCTTTTTGAAAAAGCACTGGAAGCTCAGCAAGGGAAGTCTTGGTTTCTTCTTCAGTCTTCGGAGCAATCAAATCTTTGGAAGACATTTTTTCTTGCACAGAAAGAAAAGAGATTGACAATTTATAGGCAGAACAACTAAGTAATCAGCCTTGAGAACTGATGCGACTTTTGGAAAGAGGCACAACTGTTTGTTTATTTCTAACGGTTCACTCATAACCGGCTCTTCATCTTCCCTTCTTCGAAACCGACGTGCTTGATTCATTCACTTTCTTCTTTGAAAATTTAAACGACCATTCATTCATTCAATATTTCTTCCTTGGAAATTGAAGTGAATGATCACACATTCATTCATCATAGTGAGAGGTCATGTTTTTACGAACTTGAATTCCAAATATTCATATCAAAACAACTTGCCATATTTTTAATCCTCTCTGGATTCTGTTATCTATGACAGCATAGCAAAATCGAATTGTAAAAAAAGAGAGAGAATAATGAGAAAATTATTTCTTTGTTCCTTCTTTAAAAGCATAGATACATCTTGATGAAAATCTATTACATCTTGGATTTTCATTCTAAATGAAGGTCTATTACATCTTTGGATCTTCTCATCGATAATGAAGGTCTATTACATCTTTGGATCTTCTTATTTGTTGGTGGCAATTCCTTGTCGTCTCGACCTGAAGCAACGAGCCAGACAATGGAATTAACTCTGGTCTTCTTTCTGAGAAAGACGAGAGGAGAACCCCAGAGTGCAGCAGCCCAAAGATGAGCTGCTGTCAATACAACTGGTGGAGAGAAGACAGCCCGTCAGGGGAACTAGGAACGAGATCATCCTTGTGATACAATTCCTAGTTCTGCGTCTTCACCATCCAACTCTCATGTATAAAGGCTCTTCCTACCATCTGAGGAAGACCCTTCTTAACATGAAGAGTCCTGAGCTGTCTGATTTGAGTGTCAGAACCACATGAGCTGTCTGATGTGAGTGTCAGAAGAATGCTCTCTATAACATCCAAATCATCGATACCAGTTCTGAAGAAGCTCGCTAACCAAATCCCTGCAAATATCAATAAAACAGGAGAAGTTAGCAGAATTTATCAGCAGTATGCGTCTACAAATAGGCGCATATCAATATGCATCTACAAACAGGCGCACATCAGCATTGCGCCTACGAACAGGCGCACATCAGCATTGCGCCTATAAATAGGCGTATATCAGCACTAAGCACTGATCAAACAAGTGTATGTCAGCAATACGTGCCTCTAATCCGAGCTAAATACTGGACCACAGTGTGTGCCTATTCTCAGAAATAGTTAGTGCATATCAACAAGTGTCTACACCATGCAGATCGATACTTGTCTCCAAAAGTGGTGTGAAAGAAGAATATTTATGTCACGACCCGCACCCTAGAGTAAGGGCACGAGAAGTGGGTACGTCCAGCCTACGCCGCAGTATCGGCGGTAGAACGCTGTCCTAGGTCAAACATCTAACAATATAAAGGTACCTGTACAGTATATACACTCCGAATGGAGGTGACATAGTAAATACAGTCTCAATCACATCTAAGGTAGAGCATGATAAAAGATAGATAAAATATGAAATCCACAAAGAGATACCACAGATAGAAGTCTAAGTGTCTAAGATAAACAAACCCAGAAAATATCTCAAATCTCAAATACAGTAATCCATAAAGTAAATACAACTCAAGACAACTAAAATAACTATCTATACAATCTCTACTGTGTCTCCTCTAGGCTAGCAGGCAACCTCCAAGCTATTTGTAAAATTTATCAACAGGTCCAGTCAGGACAGGAGCGAGCACAATACATCTCACGCAGATCATAACAGGTTAGAAAATATAACGTGCAATAGAGTAAGATACATGAAACGCTGAAAGAAGATGTATATGAAAAATAGAAGGATATGATAATAGGAAATATCTATATATGATAAGTAAGAACTGTAAGCAATATGTGATTTAAAGTACAATATGGTTATGTAAACGGGTTAGGTTATACAATAAAATAGGACTCCTTTGCACGTGGGTGTACAATGGACATATACAATTTCTTATACAATAGGATTGATCACATAACCATTTCTACTCTCCCTCCCCAATCAATACACAAGGATCCAATTCAGTTACGTTACCTTATACAATGGCTTGTACAATAGAGCTCAATGTGATAATGAGAGTACAATATGCACAATGAGTGTACAATGATAAGGGTATTCAATAAATACAATATGTTAGTGAAACGCACATCACAATATGTATTTAGTGAACACAAAGGAGATAACATCGCAAAAGAAGATCCATATAGTACCAATCCGTGTTACTAATGTGTCAGCATCAAGTAAATTAATCTATGGCAAGAATAGACGTTCTAGCAAGTATGAAACGGTCAGAGAATGTACTCACCTGATAACCTGAACAGCTGATAGGTATAGAGGTCCAAACTGAAGTCACAGAGTCCTATTTAAAGCAACACAGGTCAAGATGTATACGATAGATGATAAATGAAATGCATAATGCATCTGCATGCTGTCTAGGTCAAACTAGACTAAAGTCAACACTTCGTCAACTCTAGTCAACCACACTAGTCAAATTAGGTCAACTAGGTCAAGTCCTAGCCTAAACAACTCTAACAAGTCTCACTAGGCCTAACCAAGCCTAGGCTAGCACTCACACAATCACAAGACAATGTGAACCACAACAATGCATAATATAAAATAGATAATATATATAAATACATACCTTCATACATACATGCATATTCACATTACATACATATTTATATATATAGGCATATGTTACATCATGTATATTTATATAGTTATATAGATATATACATTCATGCACATTTACATATATACTTCTATATATTATACATGTTAACATTCATTACAATGCATTATATTTTACTTATACCTTTGATTGATTCATTCATTCATATATGACATTCATTCATGCATTTATACATTCACTCATATCCCATATGCATGCATATTTCAGTTCAGGCATTATATCCATTCACATATCATTAAGTTGCATATATATACTTATTTTTATTACATACATGTCATTCATGTATATTACATACTTACATGCATCAATACATTATATATGGATACAATACATTATCTTGCATGCTTGCATTCATATATAACATTATATATTACCTATATACATGTATTTCCTCCATTCATTCATGCTTGTATCATATACTCTACATTACCATACATGTTATCATTATATACTGCATTACAATATTTATACATTATGCATTCATATATGTCATTACATATATATCTTGTATTCATATCTAGCATTCATTATATACTTTCATGCATACATTGTATAACATTCTTTGATTCATGCATTGCTTATATGCATTATATTAATTGCATTCCTACATGCTTGCATTCAACCATATATATACATTAATGTAAAGAGAATATATATCATATATGTATATATATTATTTCATTCATCTAACATATCATGCATTACATACTCTATAATCATTTAATATCCATACTACATAGGCTCATAGGTTACACAAAATGTATATATCGTAGAGTCACTCTTCTACTTAAAACCAATACTGTACCAATTGGGCATTCACTAAATTCTAAGATTAAAGTATATCGTAGCCCTTTGTGTTAGCTTTCCGAAACTTTAAACGGATCGTATTTTCGTGTCCGGAAGCTCCCGAAATCGCAAAAATACCGAAACACATTCGTCTTTCGTACAGCTGACCCTCAAATAATTCTACAGAAAGTTACAGAAAGAATTTGGCTTATTAAAATATATATTTGGAAAGCTAACTTCGATACGGTTCTTTTAAAAAAACGGGAGATAAATCGGAGTTCTAAGCTAAAAGTTATGACATTTCTAAGTTGCTTTGGTTAATAAAAACGTGGATGAATATTATGACGAATTTGACAAAAGAACACATATAGGCCAAGATACTTGGATACAAACATAGATATCCAAATAAAACTCATTCTAACCATCCTAACTAAGATCAATCCACTCTCTAACCATTATAAAACTGAATTTAAATATCTATTTAAACTATTATCATACATACATACACATGGGGTGTCCTAATTTGGGATCTATCAAGTAGGACATAAGACATATATCTAAAATCCTCAAGAGAGCTCCAATTGGCCTCAAATTTGAATCTAAATAGGACACATGCATGGGGATGGATCCTACGGATTCAAAACTAATTTATATGCAAAGGAAATCGATTTAGAGGATGGGTTTTACCTATTGGGAGTGGAATCCCAATGAAATCCTTTAGGACACGGCTCCGATACGAAGATCCCGCAAAGTGGACACTCCTCCTTGTACTCCTCTTCCAATCCTTGGTAGCATCCTTCCCTTGGAGAATGGGAATGATTGAGGGAAGGTTTGGTGAAGGAATGATTTGATTTGGAGATCAAATCAATGGGAAGGCTCTCTAAAATTGGAAAAGAACAAAAGGAAAATAAAAGAGACAAGATTGTAATGAATGAAATGAATCATTCTCTCCTAAAGGTGGCTGCCATAAAGAGTCTATTAGGGATAATGGAAAATGTCCTAATTGCCCCTCTCTAGTCTCATATGGTTAAGTCTAGACTAGGTTCAAGTTTGGGGTCAAAATGATCTAGTTTTGAGTCTCTAACTTAACCATTCTAACATGATAAAAATTAGTTTTATTAACTAACTTAATGTTGGGTCTTGTGAGCCATGCCTAACTTAATATTGGGTTCCATCTAGATTTCAAGCTACCCGGGTCACAATACAAGTCGGAACG
The DNA here is from genome assembly GCA_029216955.1 of Iris pallida. Taxonomy (NCBI): domain Eukaryota; kingdom Viridiplantae; phylum Streptophyta; class Magnoliopsida; order Asparagales; family Iridaceae; genus Iris; species Iris pallida. The sequence continues at coordinate 13,845,768 of JANAVB010018994.1, read as the reverse complement.
AGACGAAACTCAAACCCGACTAAACAAATCCAATAAAAACAATATTAAAAATATAAAATTTTCCCAAAATATTAAAATATAAAAATGACCAAAATCATAATACATGAATTTAAATATTATTAAAATAATCTAAAATTCACCAATTAATCAAAATCCTAAATAATTCAAAAGTCACAAAATGACCAAAATACCCTTAGCCTAAAAAGTTGTAAATAGTCATTCTAATCACATGGTTAGGTCCCCATGTTCATGATTAATCTCTAGGCTCAACAGTTCTAGGGTTCACTAGCAAACACATCAAAATTATAATTTACCAATTTTAAATAGTATTAAATTAATTAAAAATTCTCATAAATCATAAATCCTATTATTAAATAACAAACTTTTACAAAAGTTTAAAATTACCCTCAATTTAGAAAAGTTGGTGTTACAATCCTACCCCCTTAGAAAAATTTCGTCCTCGAAATTAAAATGTTCATACTCCTTCTAGGTCAAACCCCCACAATCAAAGTCTCAGAACTTAAACAAATTATACGATTTAAAAGGACGACATACAGGGTCATGGCATACGGTGGTAGTGAAAGTCTCATCTAAGTATACTAGTCATGCTAGACCAAAACGGTCATAGGATATCAAACATACAAGCAATCAGGGGTGTTAAACTGAAAAAGATATAGAAATAACAAATTATCAAAACTGTAAGGCAGTCTACCATCCTATATGAAAACTGGTACTTATCAAAAAATAAAATAAAGATAACTACCAATTATCTATAAAGGGGTACAGAAAAAAAATCAAAATCAAAAGTTAAAGAATGAAAGTCAATTGCATTGAAATCCAATCACAATATATAGGATTCTCTTAATCCTGTTAAGACTAAATTGTAAGTTCTAAAGGTTATGTAGTTCGTGTGTGTATGGGTGTATGTGGACATGTTCATATGGTTAGATAGTAGGCATGTGTGTATGTAAAATATACATAAAAGTGTATAGGAGGATTTGGGTTTCAAAACAATAGCTATCAAGTTACACTACTCATGGCATATTGGTTAAACAATCTACAATACACAACTTATTTACTCATAACATGCATGGCTAACTATATATATATATAAAGAGGTAGAGATTTAGTTATGTATCTATATACATTATAACGTGTATGCATAAACTCTATATATATCTATATAGATATATGAACATAGCATAGAGAGGAAGGGTTAGGTTTACATGGCAGTATATACTAAGTTAGGGGGTGTGTGTCCTTGTACAGGGTTATAGCTTTAGTATTGAAAGGTTAAACCCAGTTTTAGTTCAGCATTTACATATAAAATCTGAAAATAAGCTAACATTTAAACCAGTGTAATATTAACATAATACAGTTTCAGATTTTAGGATTTGAAACATCACAACCAACTCAATGCTCCCAACATAACCTAACATGATGGAGATAAAACCCTAACATACTATCCATACATTTAGCTATGCATACAGTTCAATATTACATATTAAATCTAAAATTGAGCTAAACATTTGAAATCAATGTGAAAATGTTAACATGTATTCAGTTTTAGGATTTTGGAGAAATTCGAACATCAAAACCAACCCAATGTTCACCACAACCACAACCTAACATGTAAGAGTATGAAACCTAACATTATATCCCTACATACAACAATGTATATTGCTCAAAACATTATATTTAAAAACTGTAAATTGAACTAATCACTTAGAATCCAGTGTTAAAGGGTTATTAATATGCACACGGTCTCAGATTTGACAAATTCAAGTACAAAACCTAACCAATTTTTTTAAGAATTGAAATCTTGTATATAACATACATGTGCAGTGATATAAACAACAACTAATAATATGAAATTTATATTTAAATTACAAATTTAAACTGGAAAAAAAGAAAGAGAACTATTCTCTGATACTGTATTGTGTCAGAGATATTGGGGTTTTGAGAATTTAACATCAACAACATATTAATATGTATTTAGATGGGTTGGTAATCAACGTGTAGCATGCATACGTGTCAGACAAAGTGTCTGTGTCCGCTATATATGTATTCTCATGTCCTAATATAAAATCAAATTCCATATCAAGACCAACATTTAGATTCCTACCAAGATTGCAAGTAGGTGATTGATGTAATCAAGACAGTTTTATTATTATTATTATTTAATACAAGAATAATAGCAAGAAGAAAATAATGATAAAATCTGTTCTGCTTATCTGTTTAAAAGAAGAACCATTTTGAAACCAGAGCTATAATATCAAATCCAAGATAAAGTCTAGCAAAATCATCGATTCATTATATTAAGAAGAAATTCATAGTAAGAAGTTACACAAGGTTTATAATACAGCTAAAGCTACTCCTAAGTTAAATAATGAGAAGCAAAACAAACAAAATAAACAATAACACTTTTTTTTTAGAATGACTGAAACAAAAGTAGAGAAAACATGTTCAAGAACATTTAAGGTACAATCTGATAATCATATGCGTCTATCCAAAATTATGGTACTCTAAATTCTCGTCATACTAGTAAGCAAGGCTACGATAATCACAAAGTCCTCGACTTAGGCACATACCTCTAGAATCATGGTATTTAAAATTTTCGCGATGCCGCTAGCTTGGCTGCGAAAACCTTAAATTCCTACACCCGAGAAATATATCCAAAGTCAGACTATATGTCCTCACCATGCTGGCTAATGTGACTGTAGAAGACTAGATTCCATAACTTAGATGACCTAGCCCATATAATTTCATCTTGACAAAAATTAAATTAAATCAACAATGGATACCCAAAAATCAAATTCATTAACTAACCAAGAAAGATAAATATAAACTATTAGAATCAAATTTCGAGATATTTTATAATAAGATTCTCAAGGGTCATCCCAGGAATCTCTCAAGGGATCCTAACTGTGATTGAGTATCTTAAAAAATATATCATAATCCTACTACAGGCTGTAGTGGTACTCTAGTTCGAATACCACTACACAAACTCGACCTGCATGGGCCACCACAAAAAACATGTCACGACCCGCACCCTAGAGTAAGGGCACGAGAAGTGGGTACGTCCAGCCTACGCCGCAGTATCGGCGGTAGAACGCTGTCCTAGGTCAAACATCTAACAATATAAAGGTACCTGTACAGTATATACACTCCGAATGGAGGTGACATAGTAAATACAGTCTCAATCACATCTAAGGTAGAGCATGATAAAAGATAGATAAAATATGAAATCCATAAAGAGATACCGTAGATAGAAGTCTAAGTGTCTAAGATACACAAACCCAGAAAATATCTCAAATCTCAAATGCAGTAATCCATAAAGTAAATACAACTCAAGACAACTAAAATAACTATCTATACAATCTCTATTGTGTCTCCTCTAGGCTAGCAGGCAACCTCGAAGCTATTTGTAAAATTTATCAATAGGTCCAGTCAGGACAGGAGCGAGCACAATACATCTCACGCAGATCATAACAGGTTAGAAAATATAACGTGCAATAGAGTAAGATACATGAAACGCTGAAAGAAGATGTATATGAAAAATAGAAGGATATGATAATAGAAATATCTATATATGATAAGTTAGAACTGTAAGCAATATATGATTTAGAGTACAATATGGTTATGTAAACGGGTTAGGTTATACAATAAAATGGGACTCCTTTGTACGTGGGTGTACAATGGACATATACAATTTCTTATACAATAGGATTGATCACATAACCATTTCTACTCTCCCTTCCCAATCAATACACAAGGATCCAATTCAGTTACGTTACCTTATATAATGGCTTGTATAATAGAGCTCAATGTGATAATGAGAGTACAATATGCACAATGAGTGTACAATGATAAGGGTATTCAATAAATACAATATGTTAGTGAAACGTACATCACAATATGTATTTAGTACACACAAAGGAGATAACATCGCAAAAGAAGATCCATATAGTACCAATCCGTGTTACTAATGTGTCAGCATCAAGTAAATTAATCTATGGCAAGAATAGACGTTCTAGCAAGTATGAAACGGTCAGAGAATGTACTCGCCTGATAACCTGAACAGCTGATAGGTATAGTGGTCCAAACTGAAGCCACAGAGTCCTATTTAGAGCAACACAGGTCAAGATGTATACGAGAGATGATAAATGAAATGTATAATGCATCTGCATGCTGTCTAGGTCAAATTAGACTAAAGTCAACACTTGGTCAACTCTAGTCAACCACACTAGTCAAATTAGGTCAACTAGGTCAAGTCCTAGCCCAAGCAACTCTAACAAGTCTCACTAGGCCTAACCAAGCCTAGGCTAGCACTCACACAATCACAAGACAATGTGAACCACAACAATACATAATATAAAATAGATAATATATATAAATACATACCTTCATACATACATGCATATCCACATTACATACATATTTATGTATATAGGCATATGTTACATCATGTATATTTACATAGTTACATAGATATACATTCATGCACATTTACATACATACTTTTATACATTATATATGTTAACATTCATTACAATGCATTATATTTTACTTATACCTTTAATTGATTCATTCATTCATATATGACATTCATTCATGCATTTATACATTCATTCATATCCCATATGCATGCATATTTCAGTTCAGGCATTATATCCATTCACATATCATTAAGTTGCATACATATACTTATTTTTATTATATACATGTCATTCATATATATTACATACTTACATGCATCTATACATTATATATGGATACAATACATTATCTTGCATGCTTGCATTCATATATAACATTCTACATTACCTATATACATGTATTTCCTCCATTCATTCATGCTTGTATCATATACTCTACATTACCATACATGTTATCATTATATATTGCATTACAATATTTATACATTATGCATTCATATCTATCATTACATATATATCTTGTATTCATATCTTGCATTCATTATATACTTTCATGCATACATTGTATATCATTCTTTGATTCATGTATTGCTTATATGCATTATATTAATTGCATTCCTACATTCTTGCATTCAACCATATATATACATTAATGTAAAGAGAATATATATCATATATATATATATATTATTTCATTCATCTAACATATCATGCATTACATACTCTATATTCATTTAATATCCATACTACATAGGCTCATAGGTTACACAAAATGCATATATCGTATAGTCACTCTTCTACTTAAAACCAATACTGTACCAATTAGGCATTCACTAAATTCTAAGATTAAAGAATATCGTATCCCTTTGTGTTAGCTTTCCGAAACTTTAAACGGATCGCATTTTCGTGTCCGGAAGCTCCCGGAATCGCGAAAATACCGAAACACGTTCGTCTTTCGTACAGCTGACACTCAAATAATTCTACAGAAAGTTACAGAAAGAATTTGGCTTATTAAAATATATATTTGGAAAGCTAACTTCGATACGGTTCTTTTAAAAAAAAGCGGGAGATAAATCGGAGTTCTAAGCTAAAAGTTATGATATTTCTATGTTGCTTTGGTTAATAAAAACGTGGATGAATATTATGACGAATTTGACAAAAGAACACATATAGGCAAAGATACTTGGATACAAATATAGGTATCCAAATGAAACTCATTCTAACCATCCTAACTAAGATCAATCCACTCTCTAACCATTATAAAACTGAATTTAAATATCTATTTAAACTATTATCATACATACATACACATGGGGTGTCCTAATTTGGGATCTATCAAGTAGGACACAAGACATATATCTAAAATCCTCAAGAGAGCTCCAAATGGTCTCAAATTTGAATCTAAATGGGACACATGCACGGGGATGGATCCTACGGATTCAAAACTAATTTATATGCAAAGAAAATCGATTTAGAGGATGGGTTTTACCTATTGGGAGTGGAATCCCAATAAAATCTTTTAGGACACGGCTCCGATACGACGATCCCTCAAAGTGGACACTCCTCCTTGCACTCCTCTTCCAATCCTTGGTAGCATCCTTTCCTTGGAGAATGGGAATGATTGAGGGAAGGTTTGGTGAAGGAATGATTTGATTTGGAGATCAAATCATTGGGAAGGCTCTCTAAAATTGGGGAAGAACAAAAGGAAAATAAAAGAGGCAAGATTGTAATGAATGAAATGAATCATTCTCTCCTAAAGGTGGCTGCCATAAAGAGTCCATTAGGGCTAATGGGAAATGTCCTAATTGCCCCTCTCTAGTCTCATATGGTTAAGTCTAGACTAGGTTCAAGTTTGGGGTCAAAATGATCTAGTTTTGAGTCTCTAACTTAACCATTCTAACATGATAAAAATTAGTTTAATTTACTAACTTAATGTTGGGTCTTGTGAGCCATGCTTAACTTAATATTGGGTCCCATCTAGAGTTCAAGCTACCCGGGTCACAATACAAGTCGGAACGAGACGAAACTCAAATCCGACTAAACAAATCCAATAAAAACAATATTAAAAATATAAAATTTTCCCAAAATATTAAAATATAAAAATGACAAAAATCATAATACATCAATTTAATATTATTAAAATAATCTAAAATTCACCAATTAATCAAAATCCTAAATAATTCAAAAGTCATAAAATGACCAAAATACCCTTAGCCTAAAAAGTTGTATATAGTCATTCTAATCACATGGTTAGGTCCCCATGTTCATGGTTAATCTCTAGGCTCAACAGTTCTAGGGTTCACTAGCTAACACATCAAAATTATAATTTACCAATTTTAAATAGTATTAAATTAATTAAAAATTCCCATAAATCATAAATCCTATTATTAAATAACAAACTTTTACAAAAGTTTAAAATTACCCTCAATTTAGAAAAGTGGGTGTTACAATTTATACCATTAATTCTTTGTCGAGACTTACCAATTTTGAAGACACAACATGCAGACAAATAACATTAGGATGAAGTGGCGCAAGTGAAACCTTATGGGAAGACATTTATTTTGAGAGAGTATGAATGGTTCTTTCATTTCTGGATGTCCTTTTTAAAGAGGTTAAAGATGAGGTGGGTGCATCGTTCTAGGATCCTATTTTGGGAAAGAACTAAAAATGGGCATTTAAAACCGTATAACGACTGCCATGTGTTCTTCAGAAGAAACAGTAAAACGAAGAATTAGCTAAAAGAATATATCCATGAGCACCATTCGAAATTACAGCCACTCGAAATCAAAAATTTTAGGTTTCATTGCATAAAGATGGGTGGACCCCTACAGTCAAGGACATAAAAATAAAAAGTTGTTCTGTCTAGAACATTATTTCTTGTCCTTACCTTCATCAGTCTGACGAAGGACGGCGTCCAATTCTTGCATGGTGCAGATCCTCGAGCGACGCATCAGGTTAAGAAATCCCTCCGAATTGACGTGCTCCTCAGAGGATGATCCGCCACTCGAGCGATTGAAGACTGACGGGGTTAAACCGAAACAGTTCAAAATGTTCACTGCCCTCAAAGCTGGGTTAGCCTCCAACAAAAAAGTTGTAGGCGCAACATCATGTCCTGCTTCAGGAGACTTGGTTGTGGTGTCAACATTGGTCTCCATCTCTTTCTTCTTGGGGGGGCATTGAAGAACAGAAGTGAAGAACAAAGCACAAAGATCAACTACTACATATATATCAACAAATTGATTCTTCGTATTCTTCTTCATGGGAAACTAAAAATAATCAATGAAACTCCGGAAGATGAAGAGAGGATTGAGTATTTTCGAGAAAGATATTTAATTATGATGACCGAGCATTGTCCGGCGTAACTTGACTTTGTCAAAACATTTCTAAATTCAAAGTATTCCAAAACTTTACAATGTTTTTAAGTTTTGAAAACTTTGAAGGGGGTCTTGTAGAGCCTAAAAATCAAGTTGCGCCCTGAATATACTAATCAGTGATCAAATTGCGCATCAAAGATCAAGTTGCGCCACTAATATGAAGCCCAGAGAATAAGCTGTGCCATTGATCAGGTTGTGCCTAATATCAGACTGCGCCCAGTCTTGTTGTGCCAAAATATACGTGGCGTCTGACACTTAATGGTCATCATTACCTGACAACACTGACGACTGACACAAAAGTGAACGAGGAAAATCTCTTCGAATCCCATGAATTGTGCCGCTCAATGAGAGTTGGTAGACAGCTGTCCTATACGCTTCGTGAGTTGCGCCAAGGCGCAACCTGAACAACTTTTGCTTAGAAGCTGCCACGTGTGTAGGCACAGCCCAAATCAAGCGCAGTTTGACTTATTGACTGAAGCTCGCGCAACCAGATAAAGTTGAGACAACTTACATTCTAAAGCAGGATGACGTGGCACACATGCCACTAATCTCTCAAGACGTGTCTACTATCCTGTACACGACCATGCGCATCTCAATCATATGATGCCACGCGTCTAAATACAGTTAGTACACGATTGACAACCGAATGAAAGTTGGCGCAACAGGAGGTTAGCGCAACTCAATGTGGCGTAATCCAGCTTCACGCACCATCAGAATAACTGCTAAAACAGTTATTTCAAGAACTTATAAATAGAGTTTCCAATCAACATCAGACACACAGACAGAGATCAAGAACTCTTGCAAAATTGCTGCTGCATTCTCCAGAGGCTACAGTCTTTAATGCATACATGTATTTCCTCCATTCATTCATGCTTGTATCATATACTCTACATTACCATACATGTTATCATTATATATTGCATTACAATATTTATACATTATGCATTCATATCTATCATTACATATATATCTTGTATTCATATCTTGCATTCATTATATACTTTCATGCATACATTGTATATCATTCTTTGATTCATGCATTGCTTATATGCATTATATTAATTGCATTCCTACATTCTTGCATTCAACCATATATATACATTAATGTAAAGAGAATATATATCATATATATATATATTATTTCATTCATCTAACATATCATGCATTACATACTCTATATTCATTTAATATCCATACTACATAGGCTCATAGGTTACACAAAATGCATATATCGTATAGTCACTCTTCTACTTAAAACCAATACTGTACCAATTAGGCATTTACTAAATTCTAAGATTAAAGAATATCGTATCCTTTTGTGTTAGCTTTCCGAAACTTTAAACAGATCGTATTTTCGTGTCCGAAAGCTCCCGGAATCGCGAAAATACCGAAACACGTTCGTCTTTCGTACAGCTGACACTCAAATAATTCTACAGAAAGTTACAGAAAGAATTTGGCTTATTAAAATATATATTTGGAAAGCTAACTTCGATACGGTTCTTTTAAAAAAAAAGCGAGAGATAAATCGGAGTTCTAAGCTAAAAGTTATGATATTTCTAAGTTGCTTTGGTTAATAAAAACGTGGATGAATATTATGACGAATTTGACAAAAGAACACATATAGGCAAAGATACTTGGATACAAACATAGGTATCCAAATAAAACTCATTCTAACCATCCTAACTAAGATCAATCCACTCTCTAACCATTATAAAACTGAATTTAAATATCTATTTAAACTATTATCATACATACATACACATGGGGTGTCCTAATTTGGGATCTATCAAGTAGGACACAAGACATATATCTAAAATCCTCAAGAGAGCTCCAAATGGTCTCAAATTTGAATCTAAATGGGACACATGCATGGGGATGGATCCTACGGATTCAAAACTAATTTATATGCAAAGAAAATCGATTTAGAGGATGGGTTTTACCTATTGGGAGTGGAATCCCAATAAAATCCTTTAGGACACGGCTCCGATACGACGATCCCTCAAAGTGGACACTCCTCCTTGCACTCCTCTTCCATTCCTTGGTAGCATCCTTCCCTTGGAGAATGGGAATGATTGAGGGAAGGTTTGGTGAAGGAATGATTTGATTTGGAGATCAAATCATTGGGAAGGCTCTCTAAAATTGGGGAAGAACAAAAGGAAAATAAAAGAGGCAAGATTGTAATGAATGAAATGAATCATTCTCTCCTAAAGGTGGCTGCCATAAAGAGTCCATTAGGGCTAATGGGAAATGTCCTAATTGCCCCTCTCTAGTCTCATATGGTTAAGTCTAGACTAGGTTCAAGTTTGGGGTCAAAATGATCTAGTTTTGAGTCTCTAACTTAACCATTCTAACATGATAAAAATTAGTTTAATTAACTAACTTAATGTTGGGTCTTGTGAGCCATGCTTAACTTAATATTGGGTCCCATCTAGAGTTCAAGCTACCCGGGTCACAATACAAGTCAGAACGAGACGAAACTCAAATCCGACTAAACAAATCCAATAAAAACAATATTAAAAATATAAAATTTTCCCAAAATATTAAAATATAAAAATGACAAAAATCATAATACATCAATTTAAATATTATTAAAATAATCTAAAATTCACCAATTAATCAAAATCCTAAATAATTCAAAAGTCATAAAATGACCAAAATACCCTTAGCCTAAAAAGTTGTATATAGTCATTCTAATCACATGGTTAGGTCCCCATGTTCATGGTTAATCTCTAGGCTCAACAGTTCTAGGGTTCACTAGCTAACACATCAAAATTATAATTTACCAATTTTAAATAGTATTAAATTAATTAAAAATTCCCATAAATCATAAATCCTATTATTAAATAACAAACTTTTACAAAAGTTTAAAATTATCCTCAATTTAGAAAAGTGGGTGTTACAATTTATACCATTAATTCTTTGTCGAGACTTACCAATTTTTGAAGACACAGCATGCAGACAAATAACATTAGGATGAAGTGGCGCAAGTAAAACCTTATGGGAAGACATTTATTTTGAGAGAGTATGAATGGTTCTTTCATTTCTGGATGTCCTTTTTAAAGAGGTTAAAGATGAGGTGGGTGCATCATTCTAGGATCCTATTTTGGGAAAGAACTAAAAATGGGCATTTAAAACCGTATAACGACTGCCATGTGTTCTTCAGAAGAAACAGTAAAACGAAAAATTAGCTAAAAGAATATATCCATGAGCACCATTCGAAATTACAGCCACTCGAAATCAAAAATTTTAGGTTTCATTGCATAAAGATGGGTGGACCCCTACAGTCAAGGACATAAAAATAAAAAGTTGTTCTGTCTAGAACATTATTTCTTGTCCTTACCTTCATCAGTCTGACGAAAGGCGGCGTCCAATTCTTGCATGGTGCAGATCCTCGAGCGACGCATCAGGTTAAGAAATCCCTCCGAATTGACGTGCTCCTCAGAGGATGATCCGCCACTCGAGCGATTGAAGACTGACGGGGTTAAACCAAAACAGTTCAAAAAGTTCACTGCCCTCAAAGCTGGGTTAGCCTCCAACAAAAAAGTTGTAGGCGCAACATCATGTCCTGCTTCAGGAGACTTGGTTGTGGTGTCAACATTGGTCTCCATCTCTTTCTTCTTGGGGGGCATTGAAGAACAGAAGTGAAGAACAAAGCACAAAGATCAACTACTACATATATATCAACAAATTGATTCTTCGTATTCTTCTTCATGGGAAACTAAAAATAATCAATGAAACTCCAGAAGATGAAGAGAGGATTGAGTATTTTCGAGAAAGATATTTAATTGTGATGACCGAGCATTGTCCGGCGTAACTTGACTTTGTCAAAACTTTTCTAAATTCAAAGTATTCCAGAACTTTATAATGTTTTTAAGTTTTGAAAACTTTGAAGGGGGTCTTGTAGAGCCTAAAAATCAAGTTGCGCCCTGAATATACTAATCAGTGATCAAATTGCGCATCAAAGATCAAGTTGCGCCACTAATATGAAGCCCAGAGAATAAGCTGCGCCATTGATCAGGTTGTGCCTAATATCAGACTGTGCCCAGTCTTGTTGTGCAAAAATATACGTGGCGTCTGACACTTAATGGTCATCATTACCTGACAACACTGACGACTGACACAAAAGTGAACGAGGAAAATCTCTTCGAATCCCATGAATTGTGCCGCTCAATGAGAGTTGGTAGACAGCTGTCCTATACGCTTCGTGAGTTGCGCCAAGGTGCAACCTGAACAACTTTTGCTTAGAAGCTGCCACGTGTGTAGGCACAGCCCAAATCAAGCGCAGTTTGACTTATTGACTGAAGCTCGCGCAACCAGATAAAGTTGAGACAACTTACATTCTAAAGCAGGATGACGTGGCACATATGCCACTAATCTCTCAAGACGTGTCTACTATCCTGTACACGACCACGCGCATCTCAATCATATGATGCCACGCATCTAAATACAGTTAGTACACGATTGACAACCGAATGAAAGTTGGCGCAACAGGAGGTTAGCGCAACTCAATGTGGCGTAATCCAGCTTCACGCACCATCAGAATAACTGCTAAAACAGTTATTTCAAGAACTCATAAATAGAGTTTCCAATCAACATCAGACATACAGACAGAGATCAAGAACTCTTGCAAAATTGCTGCTGCATTCTCCAGAGGCTACAGTCTTTAATGCATACATGTATTTCCTCCATTCATTCATGCTTGTATCATATACTCTACATTACCATACATGTTATCATTATATATTGCATTACAATATTTATACATTATGCATTCATATCTATCATTACATATATATCTTGTATTCATATCTTGCATTCATTATATACTTTCATGCATACATTGTATATCATTCTTTGATTCATGCATTGCTTATATGCATTATATTAATTGCATTCCTACATTCTTGCATTCAACCATATATATACATTAATGTAAAGAGAATATATATCATATATATATATATATTATTTCTTTCATCTAACATATCATGCATTACATACTCTATATTCATTTAATATCCATACTACATAGGCTCATAGGTTACACAAAATGCATATATCGTATAGTCACTCTTCTACTTAAAACCAATACTGTACCAATTAGGCATTCACTAAATTCTAAGATTAAAGAATATCGTATCCCTTTGTGTTAGCTTTCCGAAACTTTAAACAGATCGCATTTTCGTGTCCGGAAGCTCCCGAAATCGCGAAAATACCGAAACACGTTCGTCTTTCGTACAGCTGACACTCAAATAATTCTACAGAAAGTTACAGAAAGAATTTGGCTTATTAAAATATATATTTGGAAAGCTAACTTCGATACGGTTCTTTTAAAAAAATGCGAGAGATAAATCGGAGTTCTAAGCTAAAAGTTATGATATTTCTAAGTTACTTTGGTTAATAAAAACGTGGATGAATATTATGACGAATTTGACAAAAGAACACATATAGGCAAAGATACTTGGATACAAACATAGGTATCCAAATGAAACTCATTCTAACCATCCTAACTAAGATCAATCCACTCTCTAACCATTATAAAACTGAATTTAAATATCTATTTAAACTATTATCATACATACATACACATGGGGTGTCCTAATTTGGGATCTATCAAGTAGGACACAAGACATATATCTAAAATCCTCAAGAGAGCTCCAAATGGTCTCAAATTTGAATCTAAATGGGACACATGCATGGGGATGGATCCTACGGATTCAAAACTAATTTATATGCAAAGAAAATCGATTTAGAGGATGGGTTTTACCTATTGGGAGTGGAATCCCAATAAAATCCTTTAGGACACGGCTCCGATACGACGATCCCTCAAAGTGGACACTCCTCCTTGCACTCCTCTTCCATTACTTGGTAGCATCCTTCCCTTGGAGAATGGGAATGATTGAGGGAAGGTTTGGTGAAGGAATGATTTGATTTGGAGATCAAATCATTGGGAAGGCTCTCTAAAATTGGGGAAGAACAAAAGGAAAATAAAAGAGGCAAGATTGTAATGAATGAAATGAATCATTCTCTCCTAAAGGTGGCTGCCATAAAGAGTCCATTAGGGCTAATGGGAAATGTCCTAATTGCCCCTCTCTAGTCTCATATGGTTAAGTCTAGACTAGGTTCAAGTTTGGGGTCAAAATAATCTAGTTTTGAGTCTCTAACTTAACCATTCTAACATGATAAAAATTAGTTTAATTAACTAACTTAATGTTGGGTCTTGTGAGCCATGCTTAACTTAATATTGGGTCCCATCTAGAGTTCAAGCTACCCGGGTCACAATACAAGTCGGAACGAGACGAAACTCAAATCCGACTAAACAAATCCAATAAAAACAATATTAAAAATATAAAATTTTCCCAAAATATTAAAATATAAAAATGACAAAAATCATAATACATCAATTTAAATATTATTAAAATAATCTAAAATTCACCAATTAATCAAAATCCTAAATAATTCAAAAGTCATAAAATGACCAAAATACCCTTAGCCTAAAAAGTTGTATATAGTCATTCTAATCACATGGTTAGGTCCCCATGTTCATGGTTAATCTCTAGGCTCAACAGTTCTAGGGTTCACTAGCTAACACATCAAAATTATAATTTACCAATTTTAAATAGTATTAAATTAATTAAAAATTCCCATAAATCATAAATCCTATTATTAAATAACAAACTTTTACAAAAGTTTAAAATTATCCTCAATTTAGAAAAGTGGGTGTTACAATTTATACCATTAATTCTTTGTCGAGACTTACCAATTTTTGAAGACACAGCATGCAGACAAATAACATTAGGATGAAGTGGCGCAAGTGAAACCTTATGGGAAGACATTTATTTTGAGAGAGTATGAATGGTTCTTTCATTTCTGGATGTCCTTTTTAAAGAGGTTAAAGATGAGGTGGGTGCATCGTTCTAGGATCCTATTTTGGGAAAGAACTAAAAATGGGCATTTAAAACCGTATAACGACTGCCATGTGTTCTTCAGAAGAAACAGTAAAACGAAGAATTAGCTAAAAGAATATATCCATGAGCACCATTCGAAATTACAGCCACTCGAAATCAAAAATTTTAGGTTTCATTGCATAAAGATGGGTGGACCCCTACAGTCAAGGACATAAAAATAAAAAGTTGTTCTGTCTAGAACATTATTTCTTGTCCTTACCTTCATCAGTCTGACGAAGGACGGCGTCCAATTCTTGCATGGTGCAGATCCTCGAGCGACGCATCAGGTTAAGAAATCCCTCCGAATTGACGTGCTCCTCAGAGGATGATCCGCCACTCGAGCGATTGAAGACTGACGGGGTTAAACCGAAACAGTTCAAAAAGTTCACTGCCCTCAAAGCTGGGTTAGCCTCCAACAAAAAAGTTGTAGGCGCAACATCATGTCCTGCTTCAGGAGACTTGGTTGTGGTGTCAACATTGGTCTCCATCTCTTTCTTCTTGGGGGGCATTGAAGAACAGAAGTGAAGAACAAAGCACAAAGATCAACTACTACATATATATCAACAAATTGATTCTTCGTATTCTTCTTCATGGGAAACTAAAAATAATCAATGAAACTCCAGAAGATGAAGAGAGGATTGAGTATTTTCGAGAAAGATATTTAATTGTGATGATCGAGCATTGTCCGGCGTAACTTGACTTTGTCAAAACTTTTCTAAATTCAAAGTATTCCAAAACTTTACAATGTTTTTAAGTTTTGAAAACTTTGAAGGGGGTCTTGTAGAGCCTAAAAATCAAGTTGCGCCCTGAATATACTAATCAGTGATCAAATTGTGCATCAAAGATCAAGTTGCGCCACTAATATGAAGCCCAGAGAATAAGCTGCACCATTGATCAGGTTGTGCCTAATATCAGACTGCGCCCAGTCTTGTTGTGCAAAAATATACGTGGCGTCTGACACTTAATGGTCATCATTATCTGACAACACTGACGACTGACACAAAAGTGAACGAGGAAAATCTCTTCGAATCCCATGAATTGTGCCGCTCAATGAGAGTTGGTAGACAGCTGTCCTATACGCTTCGTGAGTTGCGCCAAGGCGCAACCTGAACAACTTTTGCTTAGAAGCTGCCACGTGAGTAGGCACAGCCCAAATCAAGCGCAGTTTGACTTATTGACTGAAGCTCGCGCAACCAGATAAAGTTGAAACAACTTACATTCTAAAGCAGGATGACGTGGCACATATGCCACTAATCTCTCAAGACGTGTCTACTATCCTGTACACGACCACGCGCATCTCAATCATATGATGCCACGCGTCTAAATACAGTTAGTACACGATTGACAACCGAATGAAAGTTGGCGCAACAGGAGGTTAGCGCAACTCAATATGGCGTAATCCAGCTTCACGCACCATCAGAATAACTGCTAAAACAGTTATTTCAAGAACTCATAAATAGAGTTTCCAATCAACATCAGACACACAGACAGAGATCAAGAACTCTTGCAAAATTGCTGCTGCATTCTCCAGAGGCTACAGTCTTTAATGCATACATGTATTTCCTCCATTCATTCATGCTTGTATCATATACTCTACATTACCATACATGTTATCATTATATATTGCATTACAATATTTATACATTATGCATTCATATCTATCATTACATATATCTTGTATTCATATCTTGCATTCATTATATACTTTCATGCATATATTGTATATCATTCTTTGATTCATGCATTGCTTATATGCATTATATTAATTGCATTCCTACATTCTTGCATTCAACCATATATATACATTAATGTAAAGAGAATATATATCATATATAGATATATTATTTCATTCATCTAACATATCATGCATTACATACTCTATATTCATTTAATATCCATACTACATAGGCTCATAGGTTACACAAAATGCATATATCGTATAGTCACTCTTCTACTTAAAACCAATACTGTACCAATTAGGCATTCACTAAATTCTAAGATTAAAGAATATCGTATCCCTTTGTGTTAGCTTTCCGAAACTTTAAACAGATCGCATTTTCGTGTCCGGAAGCTCCCGAAATCGCGAAAATACCGAAACACGTTCGTCTTTCGTACAGCTGACACTCAAATAATTCTACAGAAAGTTACAGAAAGAATTTGGCTTATTAAAATATATATTTGGAAAGCTAACTTCGATACGGTTCTTTTAAAAAAAAAGCGAGAGATAAATCGGAGTTCTAAGCTAAAAGTTATGATATTTCTATGTTGCTTTGGTTAATAAAAACGTGGATGAATATTATGACGAATTTGACAAAAGAACACATATAGGCAAAGATACTTGGATACAAACATAGGTATCCAAATGAAACTCATTCTAACCATCCTAACTAAGATCAATCCACTCTCTAACCATTATAAAACTGAATTTAAATATCTATTTAAACTATTATCATACATACATACACATGGGGTGTCCTAATTTGGGATCTATCAAGTAGGACACAAGACATATATCTAAAATCCTCAAGAGAGCTCCAAATGGTCTCAAATTTGAATCTAAATGGGACACATGCATGGGGATGGATCCTACGGATTCAAAACTAATTTATATGCAAAGAAAATCGATTTAGAGGATGGGTTTTACCTATTGGGAGTGGAATCCCAATAAAATCCTTTAGGACACGGCTCCGATACGACGATCCCTCAAAGTGGACACTCCTCCTTGTACTCCTCTTCCATTCCTTGGTAGCATCCTTCCCTTGGAGAATGGGAATGATTGAGGGAAGGTTTGGTGAAGGAATGATTTGATTTGGAGATCAAATCATTGGGAAGGCTCTCTAAAATTGGAGAAGAACAAAAGGAAAATAAAAGAGGCAAGATTGTAATGAATGAAATGAATCATTCTCTCCTAAAGGTGGCTGCCATAAAGAGTCCATTAGGGCTAATGGGAAATGTCCTAATTGCCCCTCTCTAGTCTCATATGGTTAAGTCTAGACTAGGTTCAAGTTTGGGGTCAAAATGATCTAGTTTTGAGTCTCTAACTTAACCATTCTAACATGATAAAAATTAGTTTAATTAACTAACTTAATGTTGGGTCTTGTGAGCCATGCTTAACTTAATATTGGGTCCCATCTAGAGTTCAAGCTACCCGGGTCACAATACAAGTCGGAACGAGACGAAACTCAAATCCGACTAAACAAATCCAATAAAAACAATATTAAAAATATAAAATTTTCCCAAAATATTAAAATATAAAAATGACAAAAATCATAATACATCAATTTAAATATTATTAAAATAATCTAAAATTCACCAATTAATCAAAATCCTAAATAATTCAAAAGTCATAAAATGACCAAAATACCCTTAGCCTAAAAAGTTGTATATAGTCATTCTAATCACATGGTTAGGTCCCCATGTTCATGGTTAATCTCTGGGCTCAACAGTTCTAGGGTTCACTAGCTAACACATCAAAATTATAATTTACCAATTTTAAATAGTATTAAATTAATTAAAAATTCCCATAAATCATAAATCCTATTATTAAATAACAAACTTTTACAAAAGTTTAAAATTATCCTCAATTTAGAAAAGTGGGTGTTACAATTTATACCATTAATTCTTTGTCGAGACTTACCAATTTTTGAAGACACAGCATGCAGACAAATAACATTAGGATAAAGTAGCGCAAGTGAAACCTTATGGGAAGACATTTATTTTGAGAGAGTATGAATGGTTCTTTCATTTCTGGATGTCCTTTTTAAAGAGGTTAAAGATGAGGTGGGTGCATCGTTCTAGGATCCTATTTTGGAAAAGAACTAAAAATGGGCATTTAAAACCGTATAACGACTGCCATGTGTTCTTAGAAGAAACAGTAAAACGAAGAATTAGCTAAAAGAATATATCCATGAGCACCATTCGAAATTACAGCCACTCGAAATCAAAAATTTTAGGTTTCATTGCATAAAGATGGGTGGACCCCTACAGTCAAGGACATAAAAATAAAAAGTTGTTCTGTCTAGAACATTATTTCTTGTCCTTACCTTCATCAGTCTGACGAAGGGCGGCGTCCAATTCTTGTATGGTGCAGATCCTCGAGCGACGCATCAGGTTAAGAAATCCCTCCGAATTGACGTGCTCCTCAGAGGATGATCCGCCACTCGAGCGATTGAAGACTGACGGGGTTAAACCGAAACAGTTCAAAAAGTTCACTGCCCTCAAAGCTGGGTTAGCCTCCAACAAAAAAGTTGTAGGCGCAACATCATGTCCTGCTTCAGGAGACTTGGTTGTGGTGTCAACATTGGTCTCCATCTCTTTCTTCTTGGGGGGCATTGAAGAACAGAAGTGAAGAACAAAGCACAAAGATCAACTACTACATATATATCAACAAATTGATTCTTCGTATTCTTCTTCATGGGAAACTAAAAATAATCAATGAAACTCCAGAAGATGAAGAGAGGATTGAGTATTTTCGAGAAAGATATTTAATTGTGATGACCGAGCATTGTCCGGCGTAACTTGACTTTGTCAAAACTTTTCTAAATTCAAAGTATTCCAAAACTTTATAATGTTTTTAAGTTTTGAAAACTTTGAAGGGGGTCTTGTAGAGCCTAAAAATCAAGTTGTGCCCTGAATATACTAATCAGTGATCAAATTGTGCATCAAAGATCAAGTTGCGCCACTAATATGAAGCCCAGAGAATAAGCTGCGCCATTGATCAGGTTGTGCCTAATATCAGACTGCGCCCAGTCTTGTTGTGCAAAAATATACGTGGCGTCTGACACTTAATGGTCATCATTACCTGACAACACTGACGACTGACACAAAAGTGAACGAGGAAAATCTCTTCGAATCCCATGAATTGTGCCGCTCAATAAGAGTTGGTAGACAGCTGTCCTATACGCTTCGTGAGTTGCGCCAAGGCGCAACCTGAACAACTTTTGCTTAGAAGCTGCCACGTGTGTAGGCACAGCCCAAATCAAGCACAGTTTGACTTATTGACTGAAGCTCGCGCAACCAGATAAAGTTGAGACAACTTACATTCTAAAGCAGGATGACGTGGCACACATGCCACTAATCTCTCAAGACGTGTCTACTATCCTGTACACGACCACGCGCATCTCAATCATATGATGCCACGCGTCTAAATACAGTTAGTACACGATTGACAACCGAATGAAAGTTGGCACAACAGGAGGTTAGCGCAACTCAATGTAGCGTAATCCAGCTTCACGCACCATCAGAATAACTGCTAAAATAGTTATTTCAAGAACTCATAAATAGAGTTTCCAATCAACATCAGACACACAGACAAAGATCAAGAACTCTTGCAAAATTGCTGCTGCATTCTCCAGAGGCTATAGTCTTTAAGTTCACATAGTCCAAGGGATAAAGTGATCGTCTTCTGATCAGATTCCTAAAGTTGTACTTCTCCAGAATTTATTATACTTTGTAATTTTTTACAAGTTTGGAATAAATAAATTTTGTTTTTTGCAAACAATTGCTCCACGTTCGCTAACCACTCATCAGCGTAGAGAATCCCCTCCGTCCCATAGAATTCCTTGGGCCTGAGATTCATGAAGTCCTTGGAACTTCCTGGGCGCGTTTGGGAAGCATAAAGAGCCTCCCTCAAGGTATCATGGAAGATGTTAGCCTGCGATGTCTGGGAAGTGATGAGCTGCAGGAAGATTCTGAGGAGCGTAACATTGTCCAGTGCAGGTGGCGAAGGCAGAACATGTGCTGGATACATGGCATGTGCTGGATGAAACATGTGCTGGTGGTGGAACAGGTGCTGGGGGTAGAACGGGTGCTGGTAGTGGAGTCTGTGGAGGAAACTGTGTAGGTAGTAGAATGTCGTCTCTGCAGAATCTAGAGAACTGCAGCTGTAACAGGTTGCCCAAATGAGTAAGCTGTCCTCCCTGCGTCGGTGGGGTCTCTTATGTGAAAAATTTGCCTGCAGTCGATGGAGTGTTCATAGGAGCATTGTTTCTGTCTTGAGAATCCATTTAACTGTAACAAAAGAAAATATTTTAGCCGCTGAAGAATTTCAAGCATGATACAAGTCAACGATTCAATAAAAATCAAGGATAGAGATCAATAATGAGTCAAGACATGTGGATAAGATCCTATCAAGTTTAATCCTTACCCAGGCTCGCTCGGTACAGTAACGTAACCAAAACAATATGCTCTAACCTGCATGGGCCACCAAAAAAATTTGTCACGATCCGTACCAACTTTTCGGATATGAGCCTGTGTCCAAGTCCAGCCTACGTCGCAGTGTCGGCGGTAGAATGCTATCTATAACTCACGGTCATAGAAGTCTAGAACTATCAAGGCAATATATATCCCATCCACAGAAATCAGAATACAACTAACTCAAATGATTAACAAATAAATATTGAAGGACATAATAATAAATGATAATATAAAATAAAGTCTCAAGTTATCAAGAATTTAAGTCACGTCCGGTGGACACAAATCCACTACCAGTAGACGGAAGTAAAATAGAGATATGAAAATGAAATAACAGGATCCAACTATGCTAAACATCAAATGACATCATCAGCTGCAGTGGTGCCCTGATACATCTTGTATACCTGCTCATCTGCACTTGGGTCAATCTCGGCTAAACCTGAAGAGATCATCAGGTCCTCAGAGGACTAGCAAGATACATAAAAATATGCCTACTACTATGACAGTAACATGTATGGAAGATAAGAATAATGCAAGAAGAACATCTAAGAAGTGACATGTCATGTAGAAAATGTAATACTAGACTTGGCTAACAATCAATCGAATAACTCCTATAGACTGTAGTACAATAAAAGATACTCCCAATCGAGAATAGCCAATCCTAGTATCAATCTCCTCTCCTACAAGATCTGGTTAAGTCAATCAAGGGCATAGCGATATAGTACTAGACAATGACAATCTCAAGAAATGTACAAGAATACGAAGATCTAATACGACAATCAATAATGGAAATATGAACAATTCTATGTGCACATGTAACGAAGAAACATGTAAAGCAATAGATGATAATCCAGGTACAATATGAGAAGAAAAATAACATGGAAAGAGAAAACATGTAAATACTGCATAATTTTGGCAAGGTATACTTGCATATGGTCCTAAGATGCGGGTACGGGTCCGAGTCCGAATCGGAGCCCAAGTAACCTATTTAATGAATTACTATGTCAATATGCAATTGGATTCAAAGATTAACATTCTACTTAAGTATTAGCCTCCTTGGCCCATTGCCAACCCTCTTGGTTTAGATTCTATATATTACAGCTTGGTTCAGTACCCTACTGCTCACATACTTCTAGATTCATTGGACTCATGTTTGTGGTACATTCTTAACCATTCTATGGGACATAGTTCTCTATACAAGAGCCTACGTATATTCTGTTTTACTTTAGATTGTATACTATGACTCAATTATGCTCATTGGTATTTCCTCATTATCTACCTGAACCATATTGACCAGTAATCACCAAAACCTCTGTTGCCTTCTCTTCGCCTACGTGGTGCACCCAAGACAATTACTACACTTGCAACAGCCTCTACCAACTGCCATACCATTTCTTTTTGCACATCCACATGTATTGTTTCATATTAGTATACAATGGGTAATTTGGACTTTTGGAGAAGATGGTCATTTGGCATAGGCTTAACACTATACCTGTAGCACATACTCCTATATCCTATTCTTGTTGTTCACTAAGATTTTTATTGGTACACTACAGGTAAGTCGATTACTAATACCTTGCATATTACTCAATGGCATCCACTACTGCCTATCTAGGAACAATTCCCCTTACCCTCGACTTGACACTAACATCCAACTGATAACTATGGTTGGCTACTTCCTATTAGTATACTAAGGCCTTAGGATACCCGATCCTTGTCAAGTATTCACTTGCATTTCTCTGATATAGACGGCCTTTAAACCCCAATTTACACAACCACATGTGCCCATTGTTATTCTTATTCTCCCTTGGCAGCAGATGTGTATATGGTGTCTGCCACAGTCTCTTGTAAACTATGGCATATACATAAGTCCTATTGGTCTCATCTACCGATGGTTTGTGCTATGGTAGCATTACTTCCATTGTGAGGTATGCACAACCTTAAACTGAGACGTGAGCAAGGTTCAGATGCCCATCTATACCTATTAATAATGCTTGTATGATACCTTCACTTATCCTATGTTGAATTGGCACTCTATACATATATACTACTACTCTTGAGTTGCGTGTGCTCACCCCAAGCTATACAATTGGCCTTTGCCCCTATTGATGTTAACTGACACATCAGTTGTTCTATTTGATACAAGATGGAAATTAGTCTAACTAATACAACCTGATACGATGTATATCAGACCCAAAACAGTTTAAAGACATCCGATGTCTAGTTGATGCATATATGTATGCATACTCCTTCCTATAGTACGGCTAATATGTACTAGGGGTTACTTGTCATCTACAGGTAATCATTGCAAATCTGAATGCCATCCAATGTATCAGTGAGTAGTCGATACGTCATCATATCTTAATTTGATATGCAACTAGGATTTAGAATGTGTACTACTCGATCAGTCCAAATATGGATACCCTCTTTCACTCTTAGTCCAGGCTACACTATCCCCAATTCTGAATGGATACTCTAACCTGGGTATCTCAACGTTTCTAGTTTTATTTTGATATGCAGGAAACATAATGTCCTAACTAGCTTCCTATCATCTGTTACCTTATACCTCCATCTGATACTATACAAGTTTCCATTTTCATCAGTCTATATTCCGATTGACACACGAGTGTCCTGTATTGGGTCCATGTGCAGTTGTACTCAGGATACGCAAATTTGATACCCTATTCTATCTTTTATATAACTAATACAGAGTATGAGTTTTATCTATTAATGCTACTGATATTGATGATGTGATAGGTAAATAGATATCTCAGCTGTTAAATACCCATGAGGAATTATAGAGATACTCACTCTGTTATAGACTGATACCCCTGCTGTCAAATCCCTATTTTTGAAATAGGTATCTGATTGTATTTTTTTATTTTGGGAATTTTAAAATTTGGTATTCTTAAATTTTCCTTGTTAATTTCTTGAATGTGGATTTTATCCTCATTTATTATTATTATTATAATTCCTATATCTACCCTCCTTTTTCCCCAAACCCAAACCCTAACTCTAACCCTCACTCTCTCATCACTCATCCCCACAGCCGCCAGCCCTGTCTCTCTCCTCCCCACTCTCATCTCTCTCCCCCCTTACCTTTCTTTCTCTTCACTCTTCCTCCCTCCCCCAGCTCACTCCCTCTCTCTCCTCACCCCTTCCCCTCCTTGAGCTCCCCTCCCTTCTATGCTCGTTTCGGCCCCCTCCACTGCGACCGCCCGCACCACTTCCATCTCTGGCACCACCACCTCTACATCACTCTCTCTCCCCCTGCTCACTCCCCCTGGTCTTCGACCTGCCCCCACCGCCATGGCTGCCACCACAACCATCATCATCATCGTTGCCCGCCACCAGCACCACCACTTCCTTCCATCTCTTCCTTTCTCCTCCGCCTGGCCGAGCCCCATGGCCGTAGTCCACCTCGGCAGCACCCTCGCCTCCCTGCGTCTCCTCTTCCTCTCCGTTCTTTCCCGGTGCAGCACCACCGTTATCGTCCTTCCTCCGCCGGATCCCGACCCCGCCTGGCCGATCCTCCATGGCCGGCCTTCCCCAGCTCTTCTGCCCCTCTCTCATTCTTCACTATGGCAGCCAGCGTCTCCGCTGTGCTGCCTCATGCTGTGTGCTCCTCGGGGAGCAAGCCCTCCCTATTTTGCGTGCCTCGGGATACGTGCTATCTCGAGCAACGTACTGCCTCGTGTAGTATGCTTGTCTCGAGCAGTGCACCCTCGGTTGGTGCGCTCCCTCGTTCTCTATGCCTTTTGGGATGCGTGCACCTTAGTGTACGTGTCAGTTTTGACTTTTGTGTTGCTTCGGTGTACGTGCTGCCTTGGGCAGTGGGATGCCTCTAGCCCCGTACTGCCTCGGGCAATGTGCCATCTCACTTTGTACGTTGTCTCAATTTTCGTGTCTCAGCCTTTGTACCTACCTCGTGATTCATGTTACACCGATTTGCGTGCATGTACCGATTTGTGTGCCACATTAGTTTGCGAGCTACCTTGGACTTCGTGTCGTCTCGATTCGTGTGTGCACCTCGAGTTGCGTGTCACATTGATTCGAGCACCATCTCGATATTTGTGATTCTTCGATCTACGTGCATATCTCAATTTACGTGTACGTTATGCTTCTTGCCTGCCTCGATCTCTGTGTTATTTTGATTTTTGTGTGTGTCTCGATATACGTGCGCATCTTAGTTCGTGTGTCCGTATAGATCTGCGTGTTTCGGTTAGATCCCTGTACTGCTTGCGGGACCCATACAGTATAGCCTTCTGCCATCCTTGTGCTTTATGTTATTATATTCTTATTTAATTCTAATAATTATTTATTGTGTGTTCTGAGGACCTCGATGGATGTGCCCCCTTGGATCGCGATCGCCGAAGACTTGCTTACCTAGCCGAGCCCTCTAGGCAAGTATCCATTGCTCATTGACGGCTCTTGCCCTCTCCCCTGGAATTTGTTGTATTTAAGTCAATTATAATTGTAAATGTATAACCATGATTAGTGTAGCTTAGCAGTAGAACTACCATGATGATAACTTAGGATAGCTTGGTTCGATACCGATTTACGACCGTATCGAACAACTCGGACGGGTCATCCACACCTCCGAGGACACGAGCACGACTCACATGTATGGATTGTCCCCATATGCCCCATGTCCGACTCGCGGTCGGATAACGTCTTGGCTAACTGTTTATATAACTTTGCTTGTGGCTTGGATATGACTGTGGGTTTTGATGCGCCATGTATGGCGGTTCTTGTTGAATTTGTTGGCTTGGCGCCCAGTACGCATCGTAGCGCTGCTGGAGGCCTAGACTTAGTGTTCTCGGCTATGGCTTGGGTCCCAGTACGTATCGTAGTGCTGCTGGAAGCTGAGATTTAGTGTTCGCAGCCTGCGATTCCGCGGCGGATTACGCTGAGTAGATTTAGCCCCAATTCGCTGGGAGCTCCCGTCCAGAATACAGAGGAGACTTTGTCGAATTTTTCCAGAATTCCTGTTTGGGAATTTGGTTCGAAGAATTAGGCAGAACCATTCCTTTGGTTTGCTGATCTAGACTCGTGCTTACTTATTATGGATATAGTGGTCTGAATTCCAGTAATTGCTAGGTAGACTCACGACTAGATTAGTCACCTAGCTACTTAACTTGTCTTGTCCGTTGGATAGCGTAAGGAGCGCAGTTCCACTCGGGAGACGGTCTGCAATCCTGGTCCTTGTTTGGTTTAAGGGTTGTGGATCTGTTTCAGAGCGGTTCATACAATCCTTGCCATTTTTGGCGACATAATTAATAGACTCTTGTCCCCCCGACCATTCTTTCTAGGAGTTATCCTAGTTTAGCCAGTTAGGACTGATAGTTGTCATATTTACTAGGATTTGTGATTTTTGGATATATCTGAGGATTGAGTATTATGGAGAGTATGATCTCGAGATATTGATTGATAGACTCACGTGTATTCTTGGATAGTGTTGCTATTTCTTTTGATGACATTCTAATTTGATCGTATATGACTATGTGGTTTCTTGGATTTTAATAATTGTGTGAATATTTCATGGAATGGGAAGAATATCGAGGGTATCCTTATATGATTTTTTACTCGACTTCCCAAGCGCCCAAAACCTGGTTTGTTTGCTATATCTTGGTAGTTAGGGGTGAGCGTTGGTATAATCGGTCGGTATTTGGTCGATTTTTTTGGTATTTTTTAAATCGGTATTTGAAAAATCAATACCAATATCATACCATTTAGAATCGGTTTTTTCGGTTTCGGTTAAATCGGTATTCGATCGGTTTTTGTTCGGTATCGATATTTTACCAGTTAATATTTGATCAATTAACACACTTAATATTGTAGAACCTCTTAACCTATAATATATATTTTTTACTTTTTTGGAAGCATTAATTTTAAAGCTAAGCCTCTACCAACCAAACAATTAATCAAAATTATTAGAACAATATGTAACAAGTCGCAAACACCTAAAAATGAGCTTAAAATATCAAACGCGGTCACTATGTTTAATATTTAGTATAAGTTTAAGTAACCAAAATTCACTTCAAAATTCTATGAGAACACAAAAACATAAGCTCAAAAGATCAAAAACTCAATTCTTAGCATTCTTAACATAAATTCAAGTCCACTAAAATCCATTCCAAGTTCTAGGAAACCAACCAAAACAAAGATAAAAATGAAAATGAGTAGTATAAAATTAATCATGAACAACATTAAAATTATGTGTGTGTGTGTGTGTGTGTGTGTGTGTGTGTGTGTGTGTGTGTGTGTGTGTGTGTGTGAGTGTGTGTGTGAATCGGTTCTGTTCGATATTTTCGGTATGGTATTACACTCAAACCGTTACCATTACCATTATACCGTAATTTAGTCGGTTCAGCAATTCGGCATCGGTACATAATTTCGGTTTGGTTTTTTATTTTTAATCGGTATTCGGTCGGTTTTTCGGTATCGGTCTGTATTTGCTCACCCCTACTGGTAGTGGTGGGACTTTTTTGCTCATAGCTTATGATCATTGATTCAGAGGATTCTTGTGAGCCAGAGGGGATAGCATTGTTTATATTGATGAGCTTGGTATTTGGTGGTTGTCTTTTTTGACGTGATATTTAATCCTTCGTGGATGGGTGACTCCTGATAGATTGATCCGGTGGATAGACCAACTTGATGATTAGAGCTGTAGGCTCCCTTGTATACTTGATGGGATATTATAGTAGAGATTTTGATCTTGTACTTGACCTGATATCCATGCCATGATGTGGGCAGATGATTTCATGTGACTGACAGATTTGACCTTATTCCCGACATGACTACTTGTGTCCGTGCTATAAGTCCAGCTTATCCTTTGAGGTACTGGCCCTGATTTTGTACTGCGGTGCTCCTTGTCTATTGGCACTTGAGGTGCTACTTCCATGATTATATGGCATTGTGATGCCATCCTGATATTCTAGCTATATTATATGATTACCTACACGGGTACCATGGTAGTTGGCCTTTAGTCTTAGCGTGGTCAGGATTGCTTGCTTGCTTGTTGCATAACACTAAGGATGAATCACAACTGGGACTATAGGTGTCGAGGTTGATTCTTACTTAGCGTTCCTGTACTGAGGTACGACATCTAGGAGGATGATCATGTGACCACAGCATGTGATTCCGGATAAATGTATGGATAATCTAGGCAACTTAAACTGGTAGAAGCATTGGAAGGGAACGAAATTTCGAGATCGTGCAATACTAGCCTTATCCCAGACATTAGTCATGACCTGCAGGCTGGCCACCACAGATATTGTCACCATTCGTACTAGTGGATGGCAATATCCGGCTACTTTATGTACTATACATTATATATATGGCATGCTCGGCACGGTGGTCTTACGAGGGACCGGTGGTGACATGCAGAGCCCGGTGGTCTTACGAGGGACCGGTGCTCATCTAATCTTGATATAATTGGCCCTGCTAGCCCTGCTGGGACGGTATGATCTAAGAATTCCTATATTTTTACATTGTTGGGGTAACCCAACCTCTACCTAGACAGCCGTAGATATTTGAGTGGCTGCTTATTCATATAAATATTTGACTTGTTGCTTGCTAAGCTGAATGGCCCGTAATGCTGCCCCGACGTAGAAATTTATTTCTTTGTTCTTGTTTGATATAGGGGTGGATTACTGTTCTATTGACAGACAACGAGTTCCGGTTGGTGATGCAGGTATTATTGGATGTTAGGGAGATGGTGATGATTGTTGGTTATTTAGCTACATTAGATGTGGATTGTTATCGTGTATTGGTACCGCATGATCCTTACCCTCTTTTACTGTTTATATATGCTATTCCTGTCATATTTTATCCTGCTGGATTTTCTTCGCCCGTTCTTGAGCCTTCCTTTCTGGTACTTGCTATGGTTGGCCTGACCAACCCTGGATTGTTTCCAGATTGCCTGTGACCGACCTTGTGGATCTTCCAGACTTGACTTGGGGGATGTGCTTCAGTTCTCGACCATGCTACGAACTCTGGGAAGGTATACTCGTCTAGATTATTATCCAGTACTGTAGATTTCCTGATTATCATATGAGTACTTTCTGCTTTCCATATGATTCTCTCTCTTGTAGTTATTTTCTTGTTATAGTCTGTGGATATGAGATCAGATTTAGGCCATAGACACTTGCATGCTAGGATACACAGCAAGATTGACAGCCGTCATTGCCGTATAACGTATTCGTACCTTATACGGTATAGCTGGCCGACGTTCGTTCCCGTATTCCGGTACTGGGCTGCATCCTTGACTCTTCCCATATTTGTGGTGTACGTCGTGCAACCGATACATTAGGCATACTGCTACACAATAACTAATATACAATGTAATCTAATGTAAGTGTAAGCTTGATACAAGGAGTGTATGTTCTTCCCTGTACACGATCATATGGTTCCTACAGGTATGGCTCGACCCCTCTATACCTGACCATCTGTCTGTAGGCAATTGCATTTAACCCTAGGTTGTTCACTGATCCGTCTTGTCATAACAACAATTTGGTAACTCATTAATCGTAGGACTGATACTTGGCCTATTGACTGATACATTGGTTTCCCCCTTCTTCCATGTTTCATAGTTTGTATCATATAGTAAACCCTCACACACAAAACCCCACGTATCATATAGTAAACCCTCACACACAAAACCCCACCTCTTAATTAAACCTTTCTCTGTTATTAAAACAAACATGACTTGGCGTAATATGAAAACTGCAGATGAAGACAGAGATTACCTGATAGAGCTCGAGGCAAATTCAATTTTGGTTCGAAGGCAACACTACTGCTATGCTCTCAATGCGGAAGGAGTTTAGAGTTATTAGGTTTTGAAGAGGAACAAAATTCGGCTGCCCTCATATATATATATATATATATATATATATATATATATATATATATATATATATATATATATATATATATATATATTATATATCCATATTTTTTAATCCAACTCCTTATCTAATTTTCTGTGATCATATATATATATATATATATATATATATATATATATATATATATATATATATATATATATATATATATATATATATATATATATATATATATATATATATATATATATATATATATATAATCACAGGGAATTAGATAAGGAGTTGGATTGGATTTGGATTGTCCTATTAAGGATCTGAAGAAACCCTCCTAACCAAAATCTAAAATTTAAATACAGGCTCTATCCTTATGAGGTCGGTCAAATAAAATGGATTTGAATTAGATCAAAGGAAGGAACAAATTTGGAAGAACTGGATTCATATCATACTTGGTTTTACTCCTATGGATTTGAGATCTCTCCAGGATTTGAACAGAGGATTTAGGCTGGCTCGTAAGGAGTTTGGCCGTTGGGCAGGATTTAAACTTTGAAAGTTTACCCAAAAGCCCTTGGGGGCTTTAGTCTTGCAAGGGCTACAATTACTCCATTTGTTTGGGTAAAAAGTTTCCCACACCCTATAAATCATTCAGTATAATATTAATTAAAATAAAGAGGAAAAAAATGGGTTCAAGGGTTTACACTACGACGAGCCACTATTAGGAAGTACATGACAAGTCAGGATAGCAGCTACATGCTATAGCAACTCAGGAATAAGATAATGCATGGCATGTACAAGACAATGTAATAAATCAAAACAGTCAGATAATATACACAATAAGACAAGTCATGACATGTACATGCAAGGAAGGTACAAGAATAATTAAAGAAACTTGAACAAAATCATAAAATGTAGAACTTGGGTGCTCTTCTAGTATACTGTCGGGATAATCTAGTATACCAGCGACATGCCGGTCTAAAACCCCAGCAAGTCTCTGTACAAACCAGTGTAACGATGTATGCTGTTTATATACCAAAGTTTCTCTCTGTCAAAAATCGATATATCGGCGGTACGATGCAGTGTACCGACAGTATGTCGCTCCTGGACAGAATTTTTGGTAAATCCAGAATCTGATTTTCCTGGCCAAAATCACGTTCCGAAATCCACCAAAACAAGCCTAGCAAGAAATCAATACTGGTGGTAAGTCTCATATAGCATGTAGACTAGGTTTCATGGTTGTAACTCCCGTATTACTCCCTATATTGAGTTTTTCCAACTAATATCAAGACTTTGTAGGAAATCAAAGCTAGCTCAAAACAAATTAAAAGACATGTACATGACGAGAATCATAAAGAAAATATATTTTAAAAAACAAGTTATGGACAATACTGAGCATTTAATACCAAGGAAAACAAAAATATCAATAAAACAATATATTTCAAGATTTTGGCAAGATATTCTTACCCAAAAAAAATAAACTCCCAATCTAAACCTTCTAATCCACCACCAAGAGCGATTCAAAAACCACACTATTATGCCTCAAACCCAAGCTCCAAGCTCACGTCGAATACGGAGTGGAATGAAAAAAAGAGAAGAGAAGAGAGAAAGTAAAAAAGAAAAATCGAGACAAAACAAAAGGGTATATATAGAATAGGAGAATTAATCGTGACCGTCGGATCTGCCTCGTCAACGATATTCGACTCGATCATTCGATCTTGAACGTATATAAAGAACCAAGAAACCACTAGATAATATATTTTTAAAAAAACTAAGAAACTACTGGATAATAGTGTGAATCAATACTATTCATGAAAATATCTAAAACAGAAAATATTTTAGATAATATATCGTCTGTGTACTATAGTATACCGTTGATATGCCGGTCAGGATGCTAATTTTCTAATTCAAAAAAAATCTAGGATTCCGTTCTACGCATGGGTCCTAGTACGTGTTTATGGAAGTGCCAAAGGATATTCTTACAAGTCACGGGTAGTCTGATAATAAATATGGTCACTAGGAACTCGTAAAAATGGGAGTATCTCAAGATACAACAATCATGAAAATCGAGAAAACTCGATGAACAGTAAATATTCGCTTATCCGTATAAGAACCGATACTATGAGACGGGTCTCACATGTTCAGTAGTTGGTTTAGCATGATCTTTTCTCTCAACTATAAATTATAGTACGATAATATTTATCTTCAAAAGTATGATTACATGGGTCACCAAGTGAGTTCTTATTAGATTTGTGTTGGCCCATGGTCATGGTCAAACCTGATTTTAATAATTGATCAAACTCTGTCTCGATATACGGAACAACTCAGATGTTTACTCAAGATATTTTGGACACTGATCAAGATTGGATATCTACTCAGTTCAAGACTGAAGCTATGTTTGCCACTCGAGACTGTATTTCTTTATGCAATGTAATTTTTATTTTTATTGAGTCTAGGAATACATTGTACACCAAGTCGTACTGGCAAATAGGCTATCCAAAATCGTTTTTAAAATTGACCTATGTTTTGAAAAATATCTCTTATTTACAAAAGCTTCTAAAGGATTTCAAAAAGCCCCAAAAATATTTTTTTAAAATATTCCTGACCAACCCTGACAGAACTCGGCCAGAGTTCGGCCAAGGTGAACGTTATGTGAACGTTGGTTTTTGAACTTGGTCTCCCTTCAGTTGCGGATTGTTACATAGAGTTCTGTCTGAATTCTGCCCGAATTCTGTCGACGTTCTGTCTTTAGAAAAACTATAAATAGAGAGGATTTCTGATCATTTTAAAATCACTCATTCACTTTCATCTCTTCTCTTCTAAAGCTTACGTTTCTTCCAAAGAGTTTTCTAAAAATCTTTTATTTTCAAATCCAAAGCCAGTTACAATTCTCTAGTCAATTTGCCGGTACGGTGCGGTCTAGAAGATTTCAGAGAAATTGTAATCAGAGGCTTGATTGAAGAAAGACTCTTCAAAATTGAAGTTGGTCGAGTTTTTCGTATCAAAGCTCGCGTTTGTAGAAGTTGCAAAGGCTACAACAATCATTGAAGGAAACGACCTCTCAATAATGTCTCTGGAAACATTTATGGGTAAGCTACTCACTGACGAGTTGGAACTTCAAGACTTTGAAGATGCTACACCAAAGGAGAAGTCATAGAAGTCGATCGCTTTCAAGGCTCAACATAGAAGAACCGTCGAAGATGATTCTGACGATAATGACTCTGACTCTGAAGATCAAGCTCTTCTGGTAACAAAATTCAAGAAGTTCATGAGATTCAACAGAAGAACAAAAGACAGGAACAGCAACAACAACAAAAAAGCTCCTATTTGCTACGGATGTAAGGAAAAAAAGGACATATGAAGAAAGATTGTCCAACAATATCATCATCAACAAGAAAAAGTAGCAAATATGACAAAGGCTACCTGAAGAGATCTACATCAAGAAAGTACGCCAATACAAGTATATGGCATGAGAGCGAAGCCAGCGACTCAGAAGAAGAACAATCGGATGACGCTGCAAATGTATGCTTGATGGCTTGCGATCAGGTAACCATCAATCCTCTGTTTGATCCTTATGATGATTTCACCTTTGAGCAATTAGGAGAGGCTTTCAGTGACCTGTTAAATGACTATAAGAAACTGCATAGTAAATATGAAACCTCTAAGAAGGTACTTAAAGAGTACAAAGGTGAGATAGAAAGACTTACCAACCAACTAGCTGATATTAGAAATAATGATTCTTCTATTGAGTCTAGTGAGCTTTCCTCTATTAAGCTGTTGTTACACAAGACTATCAAGTTATCCGAAGAAAAAGACCAAACTATAATCCAGCTAATGGAAGACCTATCTAA
The DNA here is from genome assembly GCA_029216955.1 of Iris pallida. Classification (NCBI taxonomy): domain Eukaryota; kingdom Viridiplantae; phylum Streptophyta; class Magnoliopsida; order Asparagales; family Iridaceae; genus Iris; species Iris pallida. The sequence goes on along the minus strand of JANAVB010018994.1, from coordinate 13,812,122 downwards.
GGAAAAAAAGAATCTCCAGTGTGCACAAGTCAAAATGGAAGCACTTACATCTGACTATACTAGATTATATGACACCTCCAAAAAGTTGGAAATTAGTTTAGGAAAATGGCCAGAAGTTGCTGCTTCCTATTATAACACGTGTCAATTACCGAATCATCGGAACACACCCAAACCAAACACAGTCAGACTAAACCATACCAAACCTATGCCCAAGAAGACTAATAGGCATGCATTTTTCTATACCAGAAAACAAAAACCTACCAATCATGCACCTCACACAACTTTCAACACTCAACATGCAAAATATCATTAATGTAGCCTCATTGGTCATATATCCTCTGCATGTAGAATCAGAAAGTTAGTAGATCTAAATATTTATGTATGGATATCAAAAACTAACATGTCAGGACCCTACAAGAAATGGGTATCAAGAGTTTCATCTGCAAACTGTTTTGTGGGTGGAACGCCCTTCACATGCTAGAAGTAAATGGATCCTCGACAGGGGTTGCTCACGACACATGACCAGTGATGCATCATTATTCGTAACACTGTCGAAGAAGAATAAAAAAGGATACGTCTCCTTCGGTAATAATTTAAGAGGGTACATAATCGGTATCGGTGACATTGGTAAGGCTCCCTATTATGTGATTAAAGATTTCTGTCTAGTTACCGAGTTAATACGTAATCTGCTCAGCATAAGCCATTTAGCTGATAATGGTTATAGCATTAACTTCTTCAAAGACAAATGCACTATAGTTGATAGCTCAACTGGTAGTACTATATTTGAAGGTACCAGGGAAGACAACATATATGTTTTCTATCTGTTAGAAGATGCTAACAAAGCAGGTAGATGCTTGATGGCCAAGAGCATTGAGAGTCAACTATGGCATATGAGACTCGGTCATGCAAACATGGACACAATTTTAAAACTATCCACAAAGAAGTTGGTACGCGGCTTACCGGACATATCTTTCAAGAAGGATACGGTATGTAGCGAATGTGAAAAGAATAAAGCTATCCGATCCGCCTTTAAGTCCAAGAACGCTGTAAGTACTATTAGACCTCTACAATTGTTGCATATGGATTTATTTGGACCTAGTAGAATTGTTAGTCTATGTGGTAAGTTATATGTATTTGTCATTGTAGATGATTTTTCTAGATACACATGGGTATATTTTCTTGTACGCAAGAACGATGCTTTTTCAGAATTCATCACCTTTTGCAAGAAAGTATAGAATGAAAAAGGTTTCATGATTACTCGCATTCGTAGTGATCATGGCGGCAAATTTGAGAATGCAGAGTTCAAATAATTCTGTGTCACACAAGGTTATTTGCATGAGTTTTTCTGCCCTAGGACTCCACAACAAAATGGTGTTGTGGAACGTAAGAACAAGACTCTATCTGAAATGGCTAGAGTAATGTTGAACCAGTTTAGTCTACCTAGATACTTTTTGGCTGAAGCTGTCAATACAACATGCTATATTTTCAATAGGGTTCTAATTTGAACTATATCGAAGAAGACTCCCTATGAGTTATGGTTTGATAGAACACCCACTGTTTCATATTTCAAGATATTTGGTTGTAAATGCTTTATTCTTACTACTAAAGACAACCTGAGTAAATTTGATGAAAAGGCCGATGAAGGTATCTTTTTAGGTTATGGTACAAAGAACAAAGGGTACAGAGTCTTCATGTCACGACCCGTACCCACTATAAGGGTACGAGTACGTAACAGCGCCCAGCCTACGCCGCAGTGTCGGCGGTAGAACGCTGTTCTAAGTCTCTAACTAACCATCAACTCATGCAGTATATAGTGTACTCATCATGATCAACTCCGAACGGAGGACAAGTATAAGATATGGTGTAACTCAATCACAGTCTAAGCACGATAAGATAACACCAAAATATAACTAAGAAATTGAAGACAGCAATAACTACTGATATAATAACAACAAACTCAAACAATCTCAAATACATCTCAAGTCTCAATTCTATATATGCAACTCCAGTTCTAAACATGAAAACTAAATCAAGATAAACTAGCTAAACTTCCGATCACTCCTGAGTGTCGGGGCCATAGGTAGCTAAGCCATCTCCTGGTCTGTAACATATAGGGCATGTGTCCTCAGGGCAATCATCTGTAAAATTTACAACAGGTCCAGTCAGGACAGGAACGAGCACAATCTCATCTAAAAAACCCAAGTAAATGACAGAGAACTGTAAAGCAGTTATAGACAGTTGTATTGATGAATATGGCAGTTTATATTCAGGTGATGGTAAGAAAGGCAGATAAAGTGCAAGGAAAGAAAATAACTAAACAAGAGAAGAATCATAGTAATAAAAATTGTAAAAATAGAACTAACTGAACCAGGGTAATATGATATAAAGTCCAGACAGCAATGCAGACAAGTGTAACTCCAATGTAAGTCCAGTACAAGGTGAATCTAATACAAGATGAATCCAGTAAGGGACGATTCCAGTCATAGTGATCAATGATTCCAGGGTGAGTCCAGCCTATACTCTAGTAGTGTGTTTTAAAATACGAAGATCGACATGTAAACGGCTATAGGTAATCCGGCACATCACACACCTGGCCGGGTGTGAGATGGCTATCATTCCAGTTTGATTCCAGCAAAGGGTGATTCCAGAAATGGGGTATGTATACATGTCTTACTCTAGTATTTCCCTTCCCAGCAAGTGAATCCAGAAATCCGACATAATAATTCAAGATGAGTCCAGCCAAAATATAATGATACCAGTAAATGATTCCAGGGTGATTCCAGTAGGTGATTCCAGTAATAGAAGCCAGAAATGATGATACCAGTAATAGAGGCCAGAAAATAAATGTGTGTCGTATACATAAATCTAGAATATCCATACGTATTGTAACAGAGAATCGCATACAACTAACTAGAACTGAAGTACAGTAATTGACAAGTAAATGAGAGAACTATCAGAGAATGTACTCGCCTGACACTCTGAAAAGAGTAGTGTAATATCAGATGTCCGCACCAGAGTCACAATGTCCTAAACAGAGTAATACAGGTTATAATGTGTTTAAAATAAGACAGATGATGTTTATGATGTAATCTACATGATTTCTAGGCCAATCTAGGTCAAAGTCAACTCTAAGTCAAACCTGGTCAACTGTCTAGGTCAAACTAGGTCACTGGTCACACCTAGACTCAATGTTAACTTTTGGTCAACTTGGTCAAAAGTCCACTATTGGTCAACTAGACTATTTGGGTCAAAATCTCTATATCATATCACATATCCTAGTATACCACACAAGGCCTATATCATATTTATATACAAATCACATATATACATGGTATCACACTTATCCACATCAATAAACTCTCTAACTAGAAAACAATACTAGATGCCCCATATATATAATATATGTTGTGGATAACCCAAGCCAAATATCCTATAACAACTATATGTTACTCCACCAATATCCATAGACATATGCATCTCAAGTACACAAAGCTATATGTATATATATACTCACACCATATGCATACATCTCATGTAATATAATATATAGATACATAAATTTACATACATACATGCTTACATGCATACAGGCCTATCTACCAATGCTAACAAAAGGAAATGTGGACTGAAAGGATGGAGAATCTGGACTGAAGGTAGAGATATACCCCATGGTCCCATACCCAAGTGGAGGCCAGGTTTGATATCCTAGATTGCACTTATTAAGATGGACAGATCCAATATGGCTATTGGACAGAAGGAAGGGTCAACAAGCAGCCACACACACATACAATCTAAACTAAAGGTTGCACAGAACATGGATTCTCAACTGGACAGTGAACTATAGGCTAGACAGGGCATCCTAACATACAATCTGAGTTAAATCAAGGTTCTGAACTAAGAGGGAAACATGGACTGAACAATTTCTAGTTTACAACATTCAGTCCAAAAGCTCATTTCGAACCTCCAATCCTTGTTATCCTCAGCCAAAATCCAAACTAAACTCACAACATCAAACCCCAACCTGAACTAAACCTAATCAAACTTAGGAAAACAAGGCTCAACTCAGGAAAACTGAGCTCTAAACCTATGCTCTCTGTCTACTGCTCCTTCTACTGCTACTGCACTGCTTGCCTGCTGCAGTGCCACTGCAAATGCAAGCCAAGGCAAGGCAATGCATGCCTGCTGCAGCAACTGCAATGCAGGGCAAGGCATGGCCTGCTGCATTACTAAGGCTCTGCTGCTTGCTGCTACACTGCAAAAGCCAGGCCAAGCCAAGGCTTAGGCAGTATAGTTCCTGCCTATGGCCCTCCAACTCACAGCCCCCTCTATGATACCAACACGAACAATCACTCCAAAACCCACATCTACAAATATATACAACCTGAACTGAAACTTGAAACAAATGAAACCTACACTCAGGAATCCAATACCACAAAAGCTCATCCTAATCTACTGACATCAGCAGGAAACTATGACTGAACCAAGTTGTTCACCAAGGACCTAATCAACCTCTCTACTGAACTGGACAGTAGACTAAAAGGTAGTAATCTGGACACTAACACCATCCTAACCTTGTTCACACCCTCACATGATACCCAAATTACTGATACACACCCAAGCTTCAAACTGGAACCAAAACATACAAACCAAAGTGTCATAGTGTATCTGTAGTGTCAAGTGCAGCATGGTGTGTCAGAGTACGTGTCAAACAGAGCTAACATGTGTACAGGAATAATCATGACAATGGTTAATCTCAGGAATTAATGCGTGTGCCAATGACAGTGTGTTTGGGCTTAGTACACTGTGTTCGTAAATTATGGGTTGAGTGTAGATGTAAAGGGTTAATTCTCAGAAAGTTTTAGTTTTGAATGTGTGACTGGTGTCTCAGGAATCAGTGCACTGACAGTTGGTTGACAGTGTAACAGTTCACACATTAAGATCCAAACACCAAATTCGAATCCTATCATCTATCACATATATAGGTGAACTAATCCAAATCATTAAACCTCATTAAATCAGTTAAATAGGTAATTAAACTCAGAAAAACCAAATCAGTGAAGTGTGGACTTAGTGTCTCAGGTTTGTTTGCAAAAACAAAAGTATGAAACTTTATTGATACAAACTTTGCAAAGATTACAAGAATTCTGGGAAAGTACAACTATAGGAATCCAATCTAGAAGACGATTGCTTTATTCCTTGGACGATGTGAACTTTGAAGACGGTAGCTTCTGAAGTTGACTTGAAGGCAAAAGCTTCGGAGAATTGAAGGCAAAAGCCTCGGAAGAATGCAGCAGCACTTGGGCAAGAACTCCTGAACTCTCTGAACTTTTATGTCTGATTTCTCTATCTGATCTCTGATCTGATCCCCTTGAATGAAGAATTGAAACTCTATTTATAGAGTTCTGGAAATAACTAATTTTTAGTTATTCTGGATGGCACAAGTTGGATTACGCAGGAACTGGATTGCACAGCATCAGACTGCGCAGGCAGTTGTCTGGTCATGGGCTGACTGTCTTGGACACATGGTATCATTTGATTGAAATGTGCATGATCGTGTAAAGACGGTTGCCATGTAACGAGCAATTGATGGCATGAATGCCACGTGTACTTTTGTTAGTTGACATGATGAAGTGCGCCACATGAACTGCGCAGACTTCGGATTGTGCTGACATAGATTGCGCAGACACTGGATTACGCAGGCACTGGATTGCACAGGCACTGGATTGCACAGCATGTACATCTGTCCTCGAGCGCTGTGCGGTGCAATAAACGAACAGTCTCCTCGTTCTTTGTGCTGTCAGCTGTCAGAAAGATTTGATTTTGTCAGATAATGATGACATTGCCACGTCAGCCTGCGCAGTTGAAGGTGTGCGCAGTCCATTGTGCGCAATCGGAATGATGCGCAATCTGATGTCTGTGCAGTTCACTTGAAAGTTGTATTTCTTGATTTTCTGACTTTGTTGATAGGTGCAACTTGATTTTTTAGGACCTACAAGACCCCCTTCAAAGTTTTCGAAAGTTAAATTTATTCAAAGTTTCGAAATACTTTGAATTTCAAATTTTAAAATCAAGTTGCGCATGAGCTGTCTGCGCAATCAGATGAGTCGATTCGACTTTTTTGGCGCAGTCTGAGGTAGCCGTTACTCTTTGAAAAACTATAAATAGTTCTCTCCAATTCATTTCATTCTTTACTTTGCTTTTGTGATTTAAGAGAGAAGTCGAGCCTATTCCTCCTTTCTTCTCCATCGAATCTCCATGGCTCCCAAGCGTTCTTCCGCCGCTGCCAAGGGTAAGGCCCTCGTCGAACCTTCGGCTAGGGTTGTACGATGTCCTTCTCGACATGAGACTGCGCATCCCGCGATGCAAGGTAGATGACTCAATCGAAAACTCTTTTTAAAGTTTTTTTGACTTCACTGATCTTCAAAATCTATCTCTTTTTAGAGATGTGATCATATTGCGCCACCCTTTTTAGGGTCTTGGTTGTACGAACTAGTTATTCTTCATTTTTATGAAGAATACTTTCTTGCGCAATCGGTTGAACTGCGCTGACAAAAGTCAGCACAATCTGCTGATTTTGTGCAGGATTGCCAGCATAATTTGATGCTAGCACAAACTGATGGATGCGCAATCTGATGGTTGCACAGTCTGATGGTTGCGCAGTCTGATGGTTGCACAATCTGATGGTTACGCAGTCTGATGGTAGCATCCTTGATTTTTTCTTTGTGCTGAATTTTTATTTTCTCTGTTTGATACAGTTGATACCAGAGAAGATCCGGGGTATGAGAACTTTGTAGGAACTCTTTCAGAATCGAAATTCAAAGAGGACCTGTCCCATGTGCACTATCCACAGTATGATCTGCCAGCTTCCCGCCAAGCTATCTTGGTAACCCAAGATAATGAAACTCTGTTATGTCTGATGAATGGGCAACCTTTGGAGTCGGCAGATGCCATCATTCACAAGAAGCCCCTATTTCTGTTTGGTGAAGCTTTTGAGAAGAGCTCTCAGCCGAAGCCACGAATGGAAGAACGGATTTTCTAATAAAAAGATAAGATAATCTCGATACCAAATGTCTCCCGCTGTCTCCCTTATCTCGATATGCTCATGCAAGCTATCCGAGGAAAATGAATGGAATCTTACACCTTTTCAGGATGCCCGTCCAGGAAAGATTTATGTGAAGAAGGGGCCTAACAAGAAAGACATGTTCTACAGTTCTTCGGAATGATACAGTGTCTTGCTCAGAGGTTTAAAGCCCGGTTGTATTCCGCCAAAAAATTCTTCTTTGTTAATGCCCGTGAGAGTTCCAATATTCGCGAATGAGTTCGCGAAGGTCTAAGGGAAGTATCCAGATCAAGACCTCATATTAACTGGACTGTTGAACCCAGAATATAAGAGATGGAGTTGTATAGCAAACTGGATTTTGACTAAGTTTGAAGACAAACTTCAACAGATTAACTTGTATCAAGCAGTGCATGCCACTGTTTACGGTTTCGCCCCCAATCCGTATCTATTTCTGGCTCTAGCAGAAAGATACAACTACAGAACAGGGACTTTTATGACTCCCTGCGGAGAGATCAGGTTTGCTCTTCACGAGATGCAGTACATCTCTTACCTGCCGATGGAGGATGCCCCATATGAGGAATTTGTTCCAACTAATGATGAGTTGGACAAACTTCGAAAAGAGAATGCATCCATGGTAGAAGTCTTCGAAGAACTGCTATATCATTATAAAATCTTCACTTTGTTTTACAAAAGTGGTACATCTGGTACCTGCTATTCATCAAAATGGTTGCCTTATCTGTTCCTCAACCATATTGAAGAAAAGAAGACCAAAGAATATGACAACTGTTATCCCGACTTCTTTAAACCACTGAGCAGTACCGAGGTTGTGAAGTTAATAGAGAGAAGTGGTGACTTGGATGTCGAGATCAAGGACGATCATCAATGTCCTCCTCTAAAGAAAGGAGACACTCTCGAGAGTTATTTGAGAGTGGGATATCGATTTATGTCACGACCCGATCCCAATAATTTGGGTCTAGTCGGATCATGCCCAGCCTGCACCGTTGTTGAGACGGCGGCAGTAAGCTGTTCAGTAGCAGGTAACCATACAACACAACTATTTGTCACAACTCAATATCGGAAATAAACTTTATTAAACTTTGAAATTTAAATACAAAAGGAGATTGTTCTGAAATGAAATACAGAATTTGAAATAACAAAATGCAGAAAAAGGAAATCTATCTATCAGCCAGATCATCGGCCTCAGTCCCAACGTCCTCCTGTGGGGACTCTGGCAGCACAACCGGGTATAAAATGGGGTCGTAGTAGCTGTTGTATAACCGATCTATATCCTCAATATCCCCTAAAAATATATCTCCAGTCAGGAGGGAGCAAAGTACAATCCATGCTAATTTAACAATTGAAATAATAATAGAATCATGCACTTTTTAAACAGTTTTAAAAATAAACTAAGCAGTTACAGTTTTAAAACAGTTACAGTTCTGTGATGTGAATAGGCAATAAAATATGACCGGCTTGGGTTTGTTACAGTAAGATACGGCTTATCCCCGTGTGTATGAGGGGTAAGCTAATATAGTTACAGTAGTTTGGATGTGGTCATACTCATTACACTACTCCCCCAGTCCCCAATAGTTACAGTAGTTACAGTCAGTGCTCTCAGAGAGAGTTCCGTGTTGCATCGTAGTTTAAACTTGCATTAAAATGATTACTAAATAATTGTAAACTAACACAAAATGTACTTGCCTCAAAAATAGATTGACTGGAGAGGTAGAAGACTTCGAGACAGGAAATCAGAATTGCCCTCGAATTCCTACATTCGAGAAATTGACTAAGATTCCAGGTTTACCAACTTAGCTATGCTAGTTGAAATCTCTATTTGCGTCCTAGTCCAATTTTAGTTCTTTAATTAACCAAACACAGAAAACACGATTATTAGTGCGTTGATTTAATACGAGGGAAAAATGTCATTTTTAACTTTGAATTCGGAAAACTCGTCGTTGCCAGATTATTTATGAAAACTTGGTAATTTTTATAAATATAAAAATAAAACTAATTTACTTATTTTAGTGAGAAATACGTGACTTTTTAATTATTAATAAACTTGTCAATTTTTAGGTGAGAAAATAATAATTAATTTTATACGAAAAATACTTTCTAATCATTTTAATCGTTAAATAGCAAAACTCGAAAAAACCAGAAAAGACAGGAAATCTAAGCTATTACAGGTACAGACCAGCCAGCTGGACTTATGCCCATTACAATTTATTTACATAAATTGAAATAAGACAAACCGCCGTTAGTCTTAAACTGAAATATTAAATAAATATAAACAAAAATTAAATATAAAAATAAAGGTAAAAATAGAGTCTCAGATATGGTCCGATCTTCATCTTGGCTAATTGCCTCAACGTCCGGGCGGGGCCGGTTTCGTTTGCACTTAGCCGGGTCTATTGACCGATATGGTCGTCACCCAAAATCAAATATCAAATAAAACTCCGAAATCATTTTAAATTCATTTTTAAAAATAATCCAGGATTTACGAAAAAATCGGGCAGCATCTCCTCTGTTTTTGGTCAACCCAAAAACTGGGAAATGGCGCCGATAATTTCCTGCAAATCCCAAACCAGGAAAAAACCCGAATTTATATATATATAAGAAATCCACAACCAGTCCACAGAATAATCGGGACGACCCGAAATAATTTCGGAAGTCCGATTCCAATCCACAAATCACAGAACGCTTCCGAAAAAATCCGGAAAGCTAAAACATACTAAAAATCCATTCCCGAAATATTTCGGGAATCCAAAATAATTCACAGGACCTTTCCGAAAGTCCCAAAAAATTACGACGTCGCTAAAACCGAGTTCCCAAAGGGAATCGGGGACCATTTCATCATCGACTAAAATAATAAAATGAGCGGGACAGGGGTTATACCCCGGATTGCTCGGCTAGAGCTCTCAGATGAATAATAGAAAGAATAGAGATCCAGCACAGCAAAAGTATTCCCGAAAACAGCACTGAAATCAGCAGCGTCGTCGAAAATGCTGGAAAATGCCGAAGCTAGGACACGGCAGAAAACAGCAGGAAAAGCTCGCCCAAAGGGAACTGACCAGGGGCGCTGGCCAAAGGGGGATCGGCCAACGGGGTGTCAGCGGGTTCTGACCCAGAAGGGCGCGGGTCGGGAAAAGGCCGACAGGGTCGCCGGACTTGGCCGCGCAAGGGGGGCGCTCGCGGGGTGGTCGGCCGAGGAGGGTGGTCGACCGAGGAGGATCCGCGGGGAACGGGCGCCGAGCTTCGGGAAGAGGGTTTGGGGGATGGAGGAGAAGAGGGTGAGAGAGAGATGAGGGTTAGAGTGAAGAATTTGTTCTCTGTTGAGGAGAAGAGTGAAAGAGAGAGTTAGAGAGGATGAGTAAATAGAGGAAGAGTGGGGCTCGTGGCTAAATAAGGGAGTTGGTTGCTGTTGTGTTCGTGGAAGGGAGTGAATGGAGGGGAGTAAGAATAGGAAGTGGGAGACTAAGTTGGGAGGGGTGCTGGTCCTACGGGACCGGCTGAATAATTATTATTATTTTTATTTTTTTTATAAACCAAGTCAAAATCAGAATTAAGAAAGAGAGGAAAAAGAATTGGGTTTGGCTCAGGCCTGGGTCTGGGTTCGCACTCGGGTCTGGGTCTGAAATCCAAAAATCCAGGTTATTTATTTTTTTTTCGAAAACATTTACAATCAAAAATATATAAATATAATAATAATAATAATATTAGAAATACTAATAATAAATACTAACACTAATATTAATTAATTAGGAAACATGGGTTTCACAATCTTCCCTCCTTAGAAAATTTCGTCCTCGAAATTAAAGGCAAGGTAGGAGAATCGAACAGGTACGGGTACTACACCCGTAACTCAGGTCCAACAATAAAAATTTCCAAGGCAGTCGTGGATGAGACAGTTTAGGGACAAGTTTCATTTATGATATCATCCATGTAGAAAATACAAAAGCGGACCAAAGTACACGAGGTTGATTAGACCATCATGCACCGGTCCTGATTAGACAATATATTAGTGGGTGCACCCAATAAAATACTGTCATGATCAAGCTTGATAAAGAGATAGCTTGCAAAACTAGGCTGACTTAGCAGCATCAGTCAAGTTTAGAATGAAAAGATAAGAAGTAGGAGTTTAAGTGATGGCTCAAATTTTGATCTTCTTCTCACCTCTGACTACGCTTGCAACTGGTTTCTCTGGCACTGAAAGGTTGAGTCCAATCTTCAGCTCTGAATTATCTAATATGGGACTCGGATCCGGAATGTAGCGTCTGAGCTGTGATACGTAGAAGACGTTGCACACTCTCAAGATTAGCTGATAGAGCTAACCGGTACGCTACTTCCAACTCGTCTTAAAACTTCAAATGACCTGATGTACCTGGCTCAACTTTCCTGCTCTGCTAACACTGATCGTTCCTCTGGTAGGAGGAAATCTTCACAAAAGACGCTATCTCCTTCTTCAAACTCCACTTGTTGACGATGCTAACTTGGTAGTTGTTGTAAGAAAACTCTACAAATTTTAAATGATCTTCTCCAAGACCCTCCAATTTCCAAACACAAGATCTAACATATCTTCAAGCGTCTGGATTATCTTCTTTGATTGTCCGTCGGTTTGTACTCAATAAATCCGGTAGGGGTGCCTCTCGTACAATGCTGCCAACTCCTTGGTTAAGAACATCGCCACTGGGTATCGACTAAGTGTATCAGCGATCACATTAGCCCTACCCGGGTGGTATAGCGGGTCGATGTTGAAATCCTTCATCAGCTTCACCCATCTTCTTTGTCTAACATTCAGCTCTTTCTGAGTGAAGACATATTTCAGACTTTTGTAGTCCGTATATATTTTCACTCCCTTTCCATAAAAATCATGCTTCCATAGCTTCAAAGTAAAGATAATTGCAGCAAATTCCAAATTAGGTGTGAGATAATTCTTCTCATGAGTCTGTAGTTGCCTAGATGTGTAAGCAATTACTTTTCCATGTTGTTTAAGAACGCAACCCAGTCCTTTTCCAGAGACATTACTGTAAATTGAGAAACCACCGGTTCCTGCGGGTAGCGCAAGGATTGGTGTAGTGGAAAGTCTCTTCTTCAGCTCCTCAATGCCACCTGACAATCTTTCGTCCAGATGAACTCTTTATTCTTCCAAGTGAGCTTCGTCATCGGCTCAGCAATCTTGGCGAAATCCTTCACGAACTTCTGATAGTAGCCAGCCAAGTTCAAAAAACTTCCGAATTGAACTTGGGATATACCACTTTTCAACAGCAGCTATCTTCCATCGAAATTTCTTCTCTTGACAACATGGCCAAAAATCCACCTTGTCAAGGAAAATCCACGTTCAGATAACTTACCATAAAACTTCTTTTTCTTCAAAGTTTCCAGAACTTTCCTCAGATGTTCTTCATGCTCTTCTTCAGTCTTTGAATATATCAGAATGTTATCTATGGAGAAGATAAACTGATTCAAATACTCATGAAAAACTCTGTTCATGAGACTCATGAACACATCAGGAGCATTTGTCAGTCCAACGTCATGACCAAAGAAACTACCCATACTTGGTGTTTGAACGCCGTCTTGGAAATGTCCTCCTTCCTGACTTTGATTTGATGGTAGTCAGATCTTAAATCAAACTTCGAAACACCCTAACTCCACACAAACAGATCAAACAGATCCTCGATCCGGGCAGAGGGTACTTGTTCTTTAGTGTCTGGTAATTGATGCACATCCGTTGTTCCATCCTTCTTGGGCACAAACAAGATAGGTCTTCCCTAAGGTGAAGTTCCATCTTGGATAAATCCTAGAGCCTTCATTGATCTGGTACTTCATCTTCTTGGCCTCCTTCTGGTTGACTCTATAGTATCCCTTAGAAATAGGGAAGAGCCGGGGACTAGATCAGTAGTGAACTCTATGTCTAGATCTGGGGTAGTCCAGGAAAACTATCAGGGAAAACATCTACCATAAAGGTGTAACTAAGAATTTTATTCATGTGGAGAATTGCAGCAAAAACTCTTATGATTGATCTAAGGACATCCTGTTACAACTTCCAAAATTAGATAATGCTATTCAGCAGTCCTAGGTACTATTCTTCATGGTTCTGGCTCTTGCATGAGCAGTCTCCAACTGCTTCATCTTCTATGAACCTCGAGTATGCATCATGCCTTATTGTAGTAGGCAGGGTCTGCTGGATAGGAAGAGAGTCCCTAGGTTGTGGCCTAACAGGTGTTGCTGGGATAGGTATTCTGGTATGATGGAAAGATAAGGGGCAATCCTTTACCCGATGTTCAGCAGATCCACATACCAAACATTTCTCCAATCTCTTACGACAAATATTGGCTTGGTGACCAGGCCTTTTACAGTAGTCACAAACCAATAGCTTCTTACGATATAACTGTCGGATAGGGCTCAAAATGTCTTCTAGATTTCAGGGGTATCCCTCCTAGGACGAGGTTCCGCTCCAACTTGGTTTAAGATAGCTAAGGCTACATCATTGACGTTCTTCGTGTCTTCTCTCGTGATATTCATCTGTTCCTGCTGGGCTTCATCTTGAGCTTTCTGGGACTCTATGATTACTTGAAATAGGACAACCATTTGGGGAGGTGTTGGCTGGTACTGGTGGAGCAATAGGAATGGATACTCCACCAAGGAAATGCAACTCAGCTTGAGAAGAGGTAGGAATCGCCAGTGTAGTGAAAACTTCACTGGATGCATTATGGGGACGGTCAATCAGCTGCGAGGGAATAAACTCTGGACTTGGTTGAGGAGATGGGGTATGATCCGGAGATGACACCTCATCGCCAGCAGGATTGGTCTTGTCAATGGTCATTCTCTGGATGGTTTAGGATGCAAACATAAGCAAGGTATCCTACCAGTCTATAATCAAACAAAAATATTTATTTATAATATATTTCGGTCCTATGTTGTGACAAATTGATGTTCTAGTGTTCTAATTGTTTCTAAATATGTTTTCCTAAGTTGTTGTTTGGACCTGCATGGGCCACCACTAAAAACATGTCACGACCCGATCCCAATAATTTGGGTCTAGTCGGATCATGCCCAGCCTGCACCGTTGTTGAGACGGCGGCAGTAAGCTGTTCAGTAGCAGGTAACCATACAACACAACTATTTGTCACAACTCAATATCGAAAATAAACTTTATTAAACTTTGAAATTTAAATACAAAAGGAGATTGTTCTGAAATGAAATACAGAATTTGAAATAACAAAATGCAGAAAAAGGAAATCTATCTATCAGCCGGATCATCGACCTCAGTCCCAACGTCCTCCTGTGGGGACTCTGGCAGCACAACCGGGTACAAAACAGGGTCGTAGTAACTGTTGTAAAACCGATCTGTATCCTCAATATCCTCTAAAAATATATCTCCAGTCAGGAGGGAGCAAAGTACAATCTATGCTAATTTAACAATTGAAATAATAATAGAATCATGCACTTTTTAAACAGTTTTAAAAATCAACTAAGCAGTTACAGTTTTAAAACAGTTACAGTTCTGTGATGTGAATAGGCAATGAAATATGACCGGCTTGGGTTTATTACAGTAAGATACGGCTTATCCCCGTGTGTATGAGGGGTAAGCTAATATAGTTACAGTAGTTACAGTAGTTTGGATGTGGTCATACTCATTACACTACTCCCCCAGTCCCCAATAGTTACAGTAGTTACAGTCAGTGCTCTCAGAGAGGGTTCCGTGTTGCATCGTAGTTTAAACTTGCATTAAAACGATTACTAAATAATTGTAAACTAACACAAAATGTACTTGCCTCAAAAATGGAAAGACTGGAGAGGTAGAAGACTTCGAGACAGAAAATCAGAATCGCCCTCGAATTCCTACATTCGAGAAATTGACTAAGATTCCAGGTTTACCAACTTAGCTATGCTAGTTGAAATCTCTATTTGCGTCCTAGTCCAATTTTAGTTCTTTAATTAACCAAACACAGAAAACACGATTATTAGTGCGTTGATTTAATACGAGGGAAAAATGTTATTTTTAACTTTGAATTCGGAAAACTCGTCGTTACCAGATTATTTATGAAAACTTGGTAATTTTTATAAATATAAAAATAAAACTAATTTTCTTATTTTAGTGAGAAATACGTGACTTTTTAATTATTAATAAACTTGTCAATTTTTAGGTGAGAAAATAATAATTAATTTTATACGAAAAATACTTTCTAATCATTTTAATCGTTAAATAGCAAAACTCGAAAAAACCAGAAAAGACAGAAAATCTAAGCTATTACAGTTACAGACCAGCCAGCTGGGCTTATGCCCATTACAATTTATTTACATAAATTGAAATAAGACAAACCGTCGTTAGTCTTAAACTGAAATATTAAATAAATATAAACAGAAATTAAATATAAAAATAAAGGTAAAAATAGAGTCTCAGATATGGTCCGATCCTCATCTTGGCTAATTGCCTCAACGTCCGGGCGGGGCCGGTTTCGTTTGCACTTAGCCGGGTCCATTGACCGATTCGGTCGTCACCCAAAATCAAATATCAAATAAAACTCCGAAATTATTTTAAATTTATTTTTAAAAATAATCCAGGATTTACGGAAAAATCGGGCATCATCTCCTCTATTTTTGGTCAACCCAAAAATTGGGAAATGGCGCCGATAATTTCCTGCAAATCCCAAACCAGGGAAAAATCCGAATTTATATATATAAGAAATCCACAACCAGTCCACAGAATAATCGGGACGACCCGAAATAATTTCGGAAGTCCGATTCCAATCCACAAATCACAGAACGCTTCCGGAAAAATCCGGAAAGCTAAAACATACTAAAAATCCATTCCCGAAATATTCCGGGAATCCAAAATATTTCACAGGACCTTTCCGAAAGTCCTGGAAAATTACGAACTCGCTAAAACCGAGTTCCGAAAGGGAATCGGGGACCATTTCATCATCGACTAAAATAATAAAATGAGCGGGACAGGGGTTATACCTCGGATTGCTCGGCTAGAGCTCTCAGATGAATAATAGAAAGAATAGAGATCCAGCACAGCAAAAGTATTCCCGAAAATAGCGCTGAAATCAGCAACGTCGTCGAAAATGCTGGAAAACGCCGAAGCTAGGACACGGCGGGAAACAGCAGGGAAAGCTCGCCCGAAGGGAACTGACCAGGGGCGCTGGCCAAAGGGGGATCGGCCAACGGGGTGTCAGCGGGTTCTGACCCAGAGGGACACGGGTCGGGGAAAGGCCGACGGGGTCGTCGGACTCGGCCGTGCAAGGGGGGCGCTCGCGGGGTGGTCGGTTGAGGAGGGTGGTCGGCCGAGGAGGATCCGCGGGGAGCGGGCGCCGAGCTTCGGAAAGAGGGTTTGGAGGATGGAGGAGAAGAGGGTGAGAGAGAGATGAGGGTTAGAGTAAAGAATTTGTTCTCTGTTGAGGAGAAGAGTAAAAGAGAGAGTTAGAGAGGATGAGTAAATAGAGGAAGAGTGGGGCTCGTGGCTAAATAAGGGAGTTGGTTGCTGTTGTGTTCGTGGAAGGGAGTGAAGGGAGGGGAGTAAGAATAGGAAGTGGGAGACTAAGTTGGGAGGGGTGCTGGTCCTACGGGACCAGCTGAATAATTATTATTATTTTTATTTTTTTTATAAACCAAGTCAAAATCAGAATTAAGAAAGAGAGGGAAAAGAATTGGGTTTGGCTCAGGCCTGGGTCTGGGTTCGGACTCGGGTCTGGGTCTAAAATCCAAAAATCCAGGTTATTTTTTTTCGAAAACATTTACAATCAAAAATATATAAATATAATAATATTATTATTAGAAATACTAATAATAAATACTAACACTAATATTAATTAATTACGAAACATGGGTTTCACAATTTATGTCAAAAGAAGCCCAACTGGCAGGTTTTTTGACATATTGGCTCCGCAGATTCGTCGTCCCCGGATCAAGTGCCGTAGACCGCTTCCATCGCGGTGTTCTTTTTGCTGTCGTTCGACTAGTTTTCGGCTACAAGATGGATCTTTTATCGGCGATGACTTGTAGAATGAACGCTAGTCTCCGTCTGTACGCGAATTGATGCTGAAAGCTAAGGGCGAGAAAGAGTTTCCTCGGCTAGAATTGTCGTATACTTATCTGTTCGGGTGGTTGCTTCTACACCATCCTACTTTGATGGACCCCGACATGGGACCAGTCGGTGGCAGCTTTTTACGGAGATTCTCCCACGGTAAGTAGAAATACACTTCTTTGAGAGATTGCAGATATGCTTTGAACCTTGGCAAAGGATGGAACTTCTATTGCACTTATCGTACTGCCGAATATGAACAAATGCCGACCAACATGGTTGACTCAAAGATGCAACCTTTGAGCCGTACAGCTTTTAATTGGTTGAAGACAATTCGTCCATCCCACTTAGTGTATCGGTTTGAAGAAGAATGCTACTTTGAGCCATATCTTCCCAGCCGATTTGCTCGGCAGTTTAGATATGACCAATTCCACGTAGGTAATGCTATCTCATGCCTACAAGGAAAAGGTTTCTTGATAGATGGAGCCCGAGCTTGGGCTTATTACAATGCTCGAGATACGAAAGTAACGTTCTCGATGCCGGTGAATAGTACTCATGGCCCTCGTATGCTGTTCACATATTCGGTGTTTTATACATCATCGAATACTTTTGCTGAGAACTTCAATCTTGCGGATAGCTTCGCGTCTACAACGAGATTGAAGAAGGGAGGAGTCATCATGTCACTTCCAGGTAATGATGAGGAATACGAACCAGTGGATGCACCCTTAGAAGTTTCGAGGGATGCTATGTTTCCTGAAGAGGTTAACGCGCCACTGTGTGTTTCTTTGAAGGTTGCTAAATCTCCAGCCAAGAAGAGAAGGAGAGAGGAGCCTTCCGTCCCAGCTGCGAAGGAGAAACTGATCTTGGATCATTCTTCAGAAAAGATTATGACCAAATCTCAATCTCGGCAGCTGGCCGAGACAATTCAGCAGGAAGAAGCTGCCACACTGACCTCTGTTCAAAAACAAGTCGAGGCAATAAACGTAGAGAGTCCTGAGAGACCTCTGCATAGGAAGAAAAGGTTGGTCCATAGAGGACAAGTTTTATCTTCGATCGTGATAGACGCTGCAGCGGGACTCACCATGCCCTCTTCCACTCCTGTTTCTGAGGCTGGACATAAAACTCCCAGTCTAGAGCAGAGAGAGGAAATTAAGCAGAAGGAAGAGCTAGACCAAAGAAATAAGGCTGAAGAGCCTAAAGACAATATTGTAGAAGAAGAGCATAATGCAGTACGATCTCCTTCGCCTGCTGCGGAGACTACTCAACTTCCTCTTACACCTGGAGCAACCCTTGCGGAAGAAGATCATTTGATGATCGAAGCTTTATATGGCTGTGAATTCGGTTATCAAGAAGAAGCTGATCATACCGCTGATGCTGCTAGTGAAGAGGTTCCCGAAGACAGCGAGAACGAGGAGAGCGCCTCATCAGAAGCTGCTGATGAGACACAAAATCTGGAAGAGAATGTTGAAACCCAGACATCCCCTCGAGACACTCTGACTCCTGAAAAGGAGGCTGAAGTGCCGAGATCTCCGAAGAAGACTGCTGATGAAGAGGTGAATTTGGAGAAAACTCCAGTTGCTGCTCTCGAAGGTATTGTAATAAAATTAGCGATCTTCTTTTAATAAATAACTTGATAGCTAACATCGTTACTTTTATCCATACAGAACCCGAATCCTCTTCTGCTCCTCCCACGTGCATGGACATTGTACTGGCAATGACAATTGCCAGTAGCAGCCGCCATCTATCTTGTGGCTCTGAAGCAGAGAATAGCCAGGCCGTAGCGTCTGAAGCTACTTCTGCTCAGCTAAAGTCTGTTCCTGCAGATGATAGGCTTATTGCTGGATCCACCCATGGTAAGACCGTTTTCACTTTTGATTCTCTTTATCAATAGCCAATGACAGGCAAAGTGACAGTATTTGATTTTGCAGAGGAACAACTAGGAGGCGCAACCAGCTCCACTTTGGTTCCCTTATTCAAAGAGCATGCTGTTCAGATACGAGAAATTGAGCGTCCTGCTGCCTCGTCATCAACAGGAGTTGCTGCGACTCCTGGTGCTCTGGCGATTAATCAGCTTGTCATCCAATCATTCACCAAATGCTTCTTCGAGTCCTTAGGACCTCTGATCAATAGAATGATGGACAAAAAAGATGTTAATTTTTACATGGTTAGAAGCCCGACCTCTTTCTTAGTGAAGCCCATCCGGGAGCAAGGTGATGAGGCTCAGGCCACTCTCCTTGACCATATATTGAATGAGCTGGAAATCTCCAAAAAGAACTATAAAGATCTCAACAAAGGGAAAGTAGAACCTTTAGTGCAGGCAGAGTTTGAACAAATGGCTCAGGCAGCTGCAATTGAAAGAGTGAATCTCCAGAACCTCTTGGATGCTTATACTACAAAATTTGCTGAATATAATTCCAAGTTGGAATCGGTGATCTCAACTGCTGAGAGAAGAGAGAGAAGGATTGCCGAGCTGAGAGTGGAGATTGCTCGTCTCGAAGAGGAGCTAGAAAATGAAGTTACAGAGCATCAGACTGCAGTCCAACAAATTGATGCTCTAACTCAGGAAAAAAAATGAGTATATAGCAGCTCATGATGCGGAAATCACTCGCCGAATGGTGACCATGCCCATTTTTAATAAAGAATCTAGGATGGAAGAGGCCAGGAGGAGAGTGATGGCATCTCGTAAAGAACGGTTGCAGACTTTGAAACAACAGATTGCTAATCTGATGATGCCTCTGTCTCAGTAGAAAGAACATCTTGTATCTTCTTGTCTTTCTGTATGCCATGCATGTAATGTCTCAAATTTTGATCAATAAAAGACATTTTGTTGTGGCTCTATTATTTCTTGCATATCTTATTCAGATATAAATAATAGCGATAGAAAATATATTCAGAGGTACAGGACATGATATATTTCTTGATGATTTTGTTGAAAATAATTATATTCATTATATCTTCTCAGAGGTAATATAGACGTGGCAGAATATAATTTGTCAAATATTATTACTTCAAAATAGACAACGTAATCAAAGACGACAAGTTGCTGATATAGATAATGAACGAAAATGAATCGTCAAAAAGGTGTGAATAAAATAAATGAACGAAATGAATCGTCGG
Source organism: Iris pallida (assembly GCA_029216955.1). Lineage (NCBI taxonomy): Eukaryota > Viridiplantae > Streptophyta > Magnoliopsida > Asparagales > Iridaceae > Iris > Iris pallida. Next base: position 13,791,921 of record JANAVB010018994.1, on the reverse strand, counting down.
AATGAACGGATGGACCGTCAAATGAATTGAATGAACGGGTAAACCATCAGATGAATGTAATGAACGGATAAACCGTCAGATGATTGTAATGAACGGACTAACCGTCAGATGATGATGAATGAATGGGCGAACCGTCAAATGATTGTAATGAACAGATGAACCGTCGGATGGATGTAATGAACAGATAACCGTCAGATGATTTGAATAAACGGGTAAACCGTCAGATGGTAATGAATGAACGGGCAAACCGTCAGATGATGATGAACGGATGAACCGTCAGATGATTGTAATAAACGGACTAACCGTCGGGTGAATGTAATGAACGGATGAACCGTCAAATGATGGATGTAAATGAACGGATGAACCGTCTGATGAATTGAATGAACGAGTGAACCGTCAGATGAAAGTGACGTTTCATTGTCTTGAGAATCTCTGCCTATAAATAAAAAAAATCTGGAAGGAATCACCATTTCTACTTTTTAACATAAAAAATGTCGTCCGGAGATGCATCCAAGAAGGCTGAAGTCACCCCAAAAGTTGAAGCGGGTGTTGAAGAATGTCTTGCCGAACCAGTCCAGCCAAAGCGGACGGAAGCAGGTGAAGGTTCGTCCGCACCCAAACCACCGCAGGATATCCTGGATTTTCTACCTAAACCTGGAAAGACTGAAGAGGAAGAGGCCATGAGGATGGCAGCTTGCAAGTTCTTGGTAGGCTCGAGCAAAGATGTTCTCGACTCTTTTGCTGATTATATCTTTGATAAGGACGGCAGTGGTCCGCGTCCCAATGTTGAGAAGGACGATAGCGACCTTCCTTGATATCATGTAACATCTTTTATGATGAAAATAAAAATCAAACTTTATTTATGAACTGTCTGATCATATTTACATAAATTTTTGTCACATTTATACATAGTATTTCTTGAGGAATTGGCCATTGATAGGCATCATTGTAACTCGACCATCTAACTCTGAGAGTTGATAGGCTCCATTTGAGAAGACTTTGCTGACAACATATGGTCCCTCCCACTTTGCATCGAACTTGCCTTTGCTCGAGTGAGTCATAGTCATAGGGCGTCTGACTGCTAGAACAAGTTCTCCTTGCTGAAAGGCTCTGACTTTAACTTTGCGGTTGAAAGCCTTCGATATGTGGGCTTGATATAATTCAATATGTTATTGAGCCAATAGCCGCTTTTTATCGAGCGCTTCTAATTCTTGAAATCAGAGAAGATCGTTATTTTCTGTAGTGAGTTTATTAGCAATAGCAATCCTTAAAGAAGGAATTTGAAGTTCTAGAGGAAGAACTGCTTCACAACCATACACCAAAGAGAAAGGTGTAAAACCTGTGGGATTGCGGACCGTAGTTCGATAGGCCCAAAGACATTCACTAAGCTTTTCACTCCAGTTTTGTTTGTTAGTAGATACAAACTTCTTGAGGAGCTTGATGATAGTCTTGTTGAAAGCTTCAGCTAATCCATTAGCGGCAGGATTGTAGGCTGTCGAAGCGACATTGTCAATTCGATTATCATCGCAGAATCTGGTAAATTTCTGGCTGATGAATTGTGGTCCATTGTCATGGATGATTCGTCGAGGTACACCAAATCGATAGATGACATAGTATTTGACGAAATTAATGACACTGCTGGTCTTGACTTCAGCCAAAGGTATAGCTTCAGTCCATTTGGAGAAGTAATCGGTTATTACCAGTATGAACCGATGTCCTCTAGAAGAAGGAAGATTGATAGGAGCGATGATGTCCATACCCCAAGCTTCAAAAGACCATGAAGCAGCCGTCGGATGCAGAAATTCTGAAGGTTGATGAATAAAATCTGTATGGATTTGACAAGCTCGACATTTCCTTGCATAATCGATGGCATCAGATACCATAGAGGGCCAATAGTAACCCATGCGTCGGATACGATCCTGTAGCTTAGGACCAGGTTGATGTGCTCCGCAGACACCGTCGTGAGCTTCATGCAGTACTTGTTTTGCTTCATCACCAGCTATACAGCGCAAGAGTAAGCCATCATAAGTTCGTCAATAGAGAGTCTTAGTGGTCTGATTGTAATAGAATCATAGAGACCGCCGACGAATACTCGTAGCTTCTTTGGGATCTTCCGGGAGTATGTCATGAACTACGAAGTCGATGAAAGGAGTTCTCCAATCTTCACTGATAACATTGACTCCAGCAAGATTACTGAACTCAATATTACGATTGTTTTCGATACAGAATAATTCTCGATTAGAGATGACCACCACTTGTTGTCTTCTGATAGGGATGGCTAGGACTGCTGCAAGATTGGCCAAAGCATCTGCCTTCGTATTGCAAGCTCGACGTACATATTCAATGAAGAAGGCTTTGAATGATGTAGCCATGTTGATTGCCGCTTCATAGTAAGGCACTAGATCTTGATGGCGAACTTCATAGGTTCCTCTAACCTGATTAACAACCAGCTTAGAGTCACCATAGACTTCAAGATACTCGATGTCTAGTTGTTTGGCTAGCTGAAGGCCAATGAGTAGAGCATTGTACTCTGCCACGTTGTTGGAGCAGGGCTCATCTAAGGAGTACGCTCTTTGGATAACTGACCCGTCTGGAGAAACAAGGACAACTCCAACTCCTGCGACAATGGCACCATTGGGTCCAATTCTGGAGGCTCCGTCAAAGAATAGACGCCAAGTAGGAAATTCTTCAGAGACTGCATTGGATTTCAATGTCTCGTCTGGAATTTCATTGTAGAGTTTAGATATTTCTGGCACAGGATGAGCTGCTAAGAAATCTGCCAGTGCTTGACCTTTGACAGATTTTTGTGGAACATATACCATGTCATATTGGGCTAGCAGAATGGCCCATATAGCCAGCCGAGAATTGAGTGTGCTAGGCTTCTTCATGAGTACCCGAAGAGGATTAACTCGGGATATGACATGAATAGTTTGGCCAATGATGTAATACCGAGTCTTTTGAACAACAAACATGAGAGCTAGGCATTCTTTTTCGACAGGACTATAACGGTGTTCAGCACCAATCATAGTACGACTGAGATAATAGATAGCTTGTTCGTGGCCTTCTTTGTTCTTTTGGGCAAGTAAAGCACCCAATGAATGGTCCATAGCACGGACATATATTAAGAATGGTATGCCAGAGATTGGTGGCACCAAGAATGGCAGATTCATGAGATACCGCTTGATATCGTCAAATGCTCGTTGACATTCTTCGGTCCAAACGAAAGAGACACCCTTCTTCATGAGTTGAGTGAATGGTCTGCAGCGTCCAGACAGATTCGAAATGAATCTCCTGATGTACGCAAGTCGACCTTGGAATCCTCGTAGCTCTTTTAAGTTGCGTGGAGGACGCATCTCTTGAATAGCTTTGATCTTCTCGAGATCCACGTGTATACCCTTAGAGGTAATGACGAAGCCGAGAAATTTTCCACTAGAGACACCCAAGAATAACTTGGTGGGATTCATTTTGAGTTGATGTTGGCGCATGAGATCGAAGATAGTTCTCAAGTCTTGGATATGATCTTCCTTCAGACGACTTTTGACAGCAATATCGTCAACATAGCATTCGACAGTCTTGCACAAATGATCTCGAAAGATGGTACTTATTGCTCATTAGTATGTTGCACCAGCATTTTTGAGACCAAACGGCATGACAGTATAGCAGTTGTCACGCCCCAGAACCAGAATACTGGAGAGCGGGGGCAGACATAGCCAGCTACGTATATTGAAATAGAATACATCTCAACTATACGGTCACGGCTGTCTAGATATGAGGGTTTACTACAAGCCAGCAGTCTCTTAAGGTCAAGCCTATTGTCTCAATCTCAAGCAATTAACAGAGTTACAAGATATTAGAGCATCAAATATATATATAAGGCGTCCCAAATATTACATATTGGATGATCATGAAGCTAGTCGTACAAAATGATGGGACTAGCAAGAGTTCAGTCATACATGATCAACCCTAGGATTTGTTAATCATGCTTACAGCCCGTAGGCAGACAGTAAGTAAATGCATCGAGCTAACAGGTGCTCGTCGGCTAAACGCCTCAAAAGAATAAATTTACATATAAGTGGGTGAAACAAAAAGGAAAACCCACTCTTGGCCCGGGTTCCGTCTAGTTGTCACCATTGGGCTGGAAGCTTGGTAGATCCTCGGGAGCTGCTCCGAAATCTGGCCACACCAAAACCAGCTGGGTCAAACCCCAGAAAGAGCAAGTGCCACAAAGGAGGCCACAAATAAGAACAAAAGCCAGCATATCAGAACATAAAGAATAAAAGAAAGTACAAGTAGTAAAGTACACAGGGCGATAAACGACTAGGGACGTGGAACCATTCCGGGAGCCAGGTTACAATCCCTAAACCAAACAAGGACCAGGATTGTACCCCTTCGCCTGAATAGCTCACTGTCTCTACCCATTTATCGTTAGAGATAAGTAAAACAATCATGATCAAGAGTTCCAGGTACAGGGGCTAGACAAGACTTAGACAAGGCTGGACACCATTCATTCACAATCGGCCAAGCAAGTACTATGGCTTACTACTTTAACTAACTAGGGTTATCACAAACCTAATTACTAACAAGATGCAAGTGAGAATTTCCAGTCCCAAGCCCTACAGACTATCCAGTTATCCTTCCGCGGGTTGAGAGTTATAGGTGGGTACATTGCCCGGGAGACAAATGTACCCTTAGGTGACTTAGAGGGTGCAACACATGACAGTGTGCTGGAAATGTGCTCTACTCGTCGGCAAGCTACAAGTCCATTAAAGCGCCCAGATAACGAGATTGCCTGTGACTGGGAATTCTCCATGTTCTAGTTTGATCTAATAATTAGCCTAATCCAATTTAGCGCGAGTCCCTGGCCGTGGTACCCAGGAAGTCACGTCCTAGACATGATGCAAAACAAGACAAGTGGATTGTACAAGCAAGCAAGCAGGAACACCCACGGTGTCAAGTTGATTATACGAGTTAATTACAAGTTACAAGTCAAGTCAAGTCAGGAGTGCCCCGCCACGGGCCACTATCAAGTTATCAAGATAAATCATGTCAGGGTACTTGTTAGGGGTGCACCACTACGGGTCACTGTCATGTCAGGTTGGTCATGTCAGGAGTGCACCACTACGGGTCACTGTCGTATTATGCTAGGTCCTTGTCATACCATGCCATGTACAATAGAAGAGCCAGGCTTAAAGAAAATAAAACCAGATCTCCAAGAGCCAATGGTTTGCGCAAGGGGTCAGGGGGTTGGATTGCGCAGGAGTCAAGTGCGCCAGGAGGCCAACTGCGCAGGATAAGCTGCGCAGGGTACCAACTGCACAGGAGTGAGCTGCGCAGGGTACCAACTGCGCAGGAGTTGATAGCGCAGCAGATGGATTGCGCACAGGAGGATTGTGCAGGGGTGGATTGCACAATGGTCGATTGCGCAGGGGTTACTTTGCGCATGGCTGGCTTGTGCATGGCTAGCTTGCGCCAGCGCAATCCAGCGCAGCGCAAAGCACTGGCCAAGTGATTGCGCAATCGGCCATGCGCTAAGGAGCACAGGCCGGGGGTGCGCAATCGGCCATGCGCTAAAAAGTGCAAGGCAGAGGGCTGTTCTTCCTGGCCGAGAGCAAGTCCAAGAACACCAAGAACTTCAATTCTTCATAACTTAGCCAAATTAAACCAAATCTAGATTTTCAAAGTTCTAACTTGAGTAAAATCGAATTCTCTTCCACATGGAAGCATCAAAACATACAAAAATCAAAGTTAAATAGATCAAAACCATGTAAATCCGAAAATAGTAAAAACCTAGATCTAGAACAAAGGAAACTCCAAATCACAAAATGTCAAGTTCTAAAGTTGTTCTCCATGGCCTAATCTAGCTAATGGACAAATAAAAAGTGGTACTTATTTGATGGCAAGGTGCACTTGCCTAATGGGTTGGGGAGTTGTGGAAGAAGGAAGAAGAAAAAAATTAATGGAGAGTAAAGAGGAGAGAGAAAGTTTGGTGGAGATATAATGAGGGTGGTTGTGTTGTGTTGAGGGTAGAGTGTAGGTTAAAGTGTACCAATTCATGTTAACCCAAACCTAATCAAACCAAACCAATTAAAACTGAGCCGAACCAAAACCCGAAATACGAGAAAAACCCATAATTCTGCAAGTCGAGAAAATTAAAATACATGCCAAAACCCAGATACGAGTATAAATACGAAAATACAGGAAATGGAGGTGACAACTCTACCCACCTTCATAGAATTCCGTCCTCGGAATTTAATCAAGGAGCTAGAGATTGCCATGACAAGCTATACTAAGCACAGACAAGCTACACTAAGCAGTTCAATCATACAATCATACAATGCAAGCAAGGAAGGGAAAGCGTAAGGCATAAGAAAGACATTATACCTCACGAGTCAAACAGGTAGGGATATCGCGATCGGATGTCGTCCTCACGCTCCCATGTTGACTCACCTAGAGAGTGATGACCCCAAGCAACACGGACTAAGTTAATAGTCTTGTTCTTGAGCGTCTTTTCTCTCTGGTCCAATATAGACACGGGCCTCTCCTCATACGAAAGGTTGGTACCAACAACCAATTCCGAATGATCTAGGATATGGCTCGGGTTCGGAATGTACCGTCGTAATTGGGACACATGGAATACATTATGTACCTCACTTAGCGACGGCGGAAGAGCGAGACGATAGGACACATCGCCTACTCGCTCCAGAATATCAAACGGCCCTATATACCTAGTACTAAGCTTTCCCCGTATGCCAAAACGAATGACGCCACGGGTAGGCGAGATCCTAAGGAATACATGGTCGCCGACGGCAAATTCTAAGGGACGCCGATGAGTATCGGCCCAATGGCGCTGGCGATCCTGAGCAACTCGGAGGTGATCTCTGACTTTCCTGACCACTTCAACCGTCTGAGAAATCAGTTCTGGACCGAGCATCTGCCTCTCTCCGACATCGTCCCATGCTAACGGGAATCTGCACTTCCTGCCATACAGAGCCTCGAAGGGTGCCATCTGGATACTGGCCTGGAAACTATTGTTGTACGAGAATTCCACCAGTTACAGGTGAGCCTCCCACGAGCCACCGAAGTCAAGGGTACACGACCGCAACATATCTTCGAGGGTTTGTATAGTGCGCTCCGATTGCCCATCTGTCTACGGATGATACGCTGAGCTGAACTTGAGACGAGTCCCCAAACTTTGATGAAGACTGCGCCAGAAGTACGATGTGAATCTCGTATCCCTGTCTGATACTATGCTGACTGGCACTCCGTGAAGTCGGACGATCTGCCTGAGATATATCTCTGCTAGCTGCGCCGTCGACTGTCCAACTCTAAATGGAAGAAAGTGTGCCACCTTGGTAAGCCTGTCCACAATGACCCAAATAGCATCTCTGCCTGTCGGAGATCTGGGTAACCCAGTCACGAAATCTATGGTTATGTGCTCCCATTTCCATTCTGGGATCGGTAAAGGTTGAAGAAGTCCAACTGGCCTCTGATGTTCAGCCTTGACCTGTTGGCAAACCAAACATTGAGAGACATACCGGGCTATCTCCCTCTTCATACCATTCCACAAAAAGTGTTGACGAATATCTCTGTACATCTTCGTGCCGCCTGGGTGAATGGAATACTGCGAACTATGAGCCTCTGCCATGACTTCTTGTCTGATATCTCTACTGGGTACACAAAGACGCATTCCGTATCGAAGTGTACCATCCTTATGAATACATAACTCTGGCCTTCTCCCTGCCTCGCACTCTGCTCTGAGCCGCTGAATCTTGGAATCTGTTAACTGTGCTGTCCGGATCCTCTCAACTATGGTAGACTGAATCTGTAGGCTGGCCATTAAGGCCACATTGGAAGGAAGAACCACTTCAATTCCCATCTTCTGAAGATCCGACAATAACTCTGGTTGTGCCGTCAGGAAATAAACTCCGGCTCTCCGGCTCAACGCATCTGCTACAACGTTGGCCTTCCCTGGATGATACTGCAAATCCACATCGTAGTCCATCAGTAGCTCGAGCCATCTTCTCTGCCGCATATTAAGATCCTTCTGGGTGAAAACATACTTCAGGCTCTTATGATCAGTAAATATCTCCACTCTGTCTCCGTACAAGTAGTGCCTCCACAACTTAAGTGCAAACACTACTGCTGCTAGCTCCAAGTCGTGGGTCGGATAATTTTTCTCATGATCACGGAGTTGACGTGACGCATAAGCAATTACCTTCCCATGCTGCATCAAAACACATCCCAATCCTCTGCCTGAAGCGTCGCAATAAACTGTGAATCCTCCGGTCCCATCTGGAAGGGTGAGAATGGGAGCCGTTATCAAACCTCGCTTCAACTTCTCAAATGATTCCTGACATTCTGCTGTCCAAATGAACGGCACATCCTTGCGGGTCAACTGGGTCATCGGCGCTGAAATTCTTGCAAAATCAGAGACGAACCGTCGGTAGTAGCCGGCCAATCCAAGAAAGCTGCGAACTTCTGCCACTGAGCTGGGTACTGGCCATGCCTCGATAGCCACAATCTTCTGGGGATCCACTTCCACTCCTCCTCTGGTAATGATGTGACCCAAGTACGAAATGCGATCGAGCCAGAACTCGCATTTACTGAACTTGGCGTACAACTTGTAGTGCCCCGACCCGCAAGATGCCTTATGATGGATGGTTGGTTCGATGAAGCCTTGTTGGACTTGGAATTATGCGAAGGATCGCTTGGAAGGCTATGCGATCGTGGCGGTAATCGTCCTATGAATGTGAGTAGTGTTGAACCCTTCAAAGATCCTTTAGCTTCACGCTTAAAATAAGGATAGTATGCTATGTTTCTTGTTGAATTGCTCAATAACACCTTGCATGGAATTTGGAAAGATAATGAAAGATAATAACCACCTGAACGTAAACTGTTGTGGCTAGATGAATTGTATGCTTGTACGCTATTGCGATGAATTACATGACAGGTGAAGGCAAAGTCCCAAATACTTGGGCCGGTGAGTATATCGAGCGTTGGCTCAATGAATAGATGGCAATACAGATGCTAAGACCCAAGAACTGGGCAGTGAGTATGCTTGAATCGCATTCAAATGAATGAATGCTAAATAGATGCTAAGTCCCAGGAATTGGGCGGTGAGTACATTGAGTTTGGTTGGAAAGATGTTTGGTATCAAAGATGTGGCAAGGCATTGGGTAACAACATTCTATTATCCTGTCGCCGATGTAGAATGTTGATTACGCCAAGACCCTGGATTGGGCAGATGATAATGTGAGCATTGGCTCAAGGCAAGATGGCTAGATGGCAAGATGGCAATACGAATGAGAATGATGGTTTTGCTTAATTTTTCTTATCATGCATTATATGTTTTCTTCTTAGATAAGTTGCATATAGTTGCATGGTCATGGACAACTTGTCGATAAGGTGGTTTCTCGAACGGTATTCCTGGGCCATGGAACCCGGTTCGTCCTAGGGGAAACCAATGCCGAAGTAGTGGCAGTGCTGAAGTAGTAGCACGGTATACAGGACTTGCAGTGGGGCTAGCTACCTGCACTGGCAAGGGCGCTGTATACATGTAAGACGGTCCAGGATGGCGTGTCGCCAGTGACCTTCATATAGATAGGTCAGGTGCTAATGATGTCTTATGCAGGCAGAGTAAGTTATTACTCAAATACAGGGAAGGATGTCGGCTGTTGGTAAGAATCACCTGAACGGTGATATTCATATTGAATCATGATATTGTTTCTAACAATGTCTTGTGCAGACAGAGTAAGTATTATAAATGTACAGGGATGGCTACACAACCGTGGGTAAGAATTACTAAAGGGTGATAACAGTAGACTTTAAATTATGTTGGCTATGAGATTTGCATGCTTTACTTCTTGTCGGCTATAACATGAAATTGACCCTAAGGCAACAAGAAAGACCACTGTTAATAATATTCTGTAACATGATTACTTAGTGTTGTCTTCTTAGGTGAGTTGGGCCAGCACCGCTCGCCAGTACATTGATGATGTACTGACCCACGTTGTGGGCAATATTACAGGTGTTTGCTTGGGGGAAATCCTGTGAATCAATGCTTGGCATCGATGAATCGGATGGGTGTGCAGAAGCTCTTCTTGCATGACGATGTCTTCTGCTATACGGGACATAATGTATGGAACATGGGAACTCAGTTATACCAGTGAGATTATAGCCATATTGGCAAGTTCATTGTAAAGAAGTCGGTATATTCAGTTGTAGCCTAAAGGGCAAGTGTATACATTCAGTCGGCTATTTATGAAGCCTTGTAAACAGTTGTAAACTCTGTATTCCGCTGTAAGTCTTGTAATCTATTTTGATTATCAATAAAGAGATACATTTCTATATAAATTGTGTGACTTCAATTTATCTGCTTGGTTCTGCTGTGTTGTCGATGTTTTCTGAGAATTACCAGGAACTGTAATGGTTTTGCCTTGTACAAGTACAATCTAGACTTGTACGGCATCACGCCCAGTGGCTTGTTTTCGATCCTCCGGGATCGGAGCGTGACATAATGGTATCAGAGCACGGCTTTACGTCCTTGGATTCCTATTCGATTTGTTTCGAATCAATGTTGCTACTAAGATGATTCTAAGCTGCTTCCGCGATGATTCAAAGATTGCTTCCGAGATTATTCAAAGTTGCTTCCGCGGTGAATCAAAGTTGCTTCCGCGAATACTCAAAGTTGCTTCCGCGATGAAATCAAAGTTGCCTCTATGATGATTCGTAGTGCTTCTGCGATTGTTCTGTGTTGCTTCCAAACTATTCTATGTTGTACCCTTGACTGAAAGTCCGTTGATCATTCTAACCTCTCACTGGGTGTTCCATGCAATAAGTCTAAATATGTGGGCTGTGATATGTGTGCTTTGTTAAATTTCTAAAAGATACCAAAAAGAATAACAATGATGCGATGCGTAAGTTTGTGATGTATGCTGGATGTCTTATGTGTGGGATTCTTTGAATCGATTGTTATGTAGCAATCGACCGTGGATGATGGCTTGGTATGTTGGAACAGAATGTGTATGGATTTCAGTGAATAGGAATCGACCGAATTTTGAGTCGGTATTTGTGGTCAGCATAACCACTGCAGGATGGATTGTCCATGTTGGACGTTGGTTTGATGCGAGGGAATATTGTGTTGGGAATGGCTTGAGCTCTGAGTGGTATATTGTATATACCCTCGTAGTGATAAGATGTCCCTTGACCCTTGATGTGTCTATGATTTTGTGATTGCCTTACCTATAAGGTAGTGGGTGGTATCGAATCGTAGCTGAGCTTACGATTGATACATGTCGGCTAGGAATGTCCTTTGATTGTTAAGTTGGATGACGTTGTGAGATTTTGATGTGTTCAGATGAACCATCGCTAGACCTTGTCGGTTAGCATTAAGTTGGGTATTAAGAGAATTGAGAATATGAAATGATGCCTTGGTTGGGAAAGAAAAGAATTTCAGATTCAGGCGAGTACTTGAATCAGTTGGGTAGAAGGATTGTAGGCTTGGTAATGATAGTGTGGTGTTGCTATCGAATGATTTTACGGGAATAACTATGGACCGAATATTGAACGATGTTGGAATTGAGTTAAAGAAATTGCATGTTGGATATCGATAGAACTGATGGTAATGTTAGACGCTTATCGGGATGTTGCGAATGATTTAGAAGATGCAGAAAGTTGCATCGACGACCGAAAAGTTAGAGAATGGGCTTGTGGAATAGATGATCTTAGCACGTGGTGCAGTGTGCTTGAAGGAAATTGATGTCCCGAACTAACAAGTTATGACCCTTGACTATTTTGAGGCATAGAGAAGGGGTACTTGTCCCTTGATGCATGAAAGAATAGATGTTCCTTACGAGAGTCGAATGGCTGGAATACAAATAAGTATCGAGGTGCAGCGATATGTAATAGACCCTGTCGGTAGATGATGTTGTCACATGAATAACAAGTTGGGTGGAATATAGAATTGTTGGATTATGACTTAGCCGATGAATTATGTCATGTCCACTAAGATGACCGATATATGATGCGAGATGATTGGTGCTATAGAGATTGGATTGGTACATGAATAGTAAATCTTCTTATGGAATCATAAGGAGATGATACAAAACTAATATTGATGGTTAACGTGAATTGCTAAGAGATGTCCGTGTTGGTGTTATAAAATTTATAAATGATGCCTCGGAAGAAATATGATTATAGTTGCCTGATTTTTGTTGGTTAAAAGAGTACGGACCGTATCGATGATCTAAGAATGTGGAAAACGAATATGTCGCGAAGAGACCGTAGGAAATAGATCATAAGTGATAAAGTATTGAGATAACAATATCGGATGATGATTCAGAATAGTTGACCCGATTGAATAGACAATTTGAGTACGATATGAGGATACAAGTTGGATCGAACAGATGCTATGTCTATGCAAATGGAAATTGAAAGTTGAATATTCTATTGAGGAGTTTTATATGATAGCTTCGAGATTGACCCATAGAATTGTGGGATAAAATTATTGAATAGAATTGTCGGATAGATTTGGTCGGTTGCGGGTAAGTCTAGAATGAGACTTCGTGGGTAAGACTCGAGTATGAGTACGGGTAGAAAGACTTGACCCTAGATTGTCGGTTGGTTGCCTAGATTGTTGGCTGGTTGCCTAGAGTGTCGGTTTGTTGCCTAGATTGTTGGTTGCTTGCTTAAGTCTCAGATTGGTTGGCTATGTTCTTCAGTTGTCCGTGTTGGGTATAAGTTTATAAGATTGGGGTGGCGTCCCATGTTCCTAAGTTGGTCAGACCATAGAGTTGCCCTATGTTGAGAATTGGTTGCCTCTAAGATAAGAGATAAGTATGTCCCTGATAGCTACTCACCTCATATGGGTTAGCTGAATGTCTGGTTTAGCTTAGATTAGCTGACCGTAGAGACTTGATTGTATGCTAAGTTGACTATTGGAAAACCGTAGGATGTCCCTATTGGTGTTGCGTGAGTATAGTTGGAATGAATAAGATGTGTTGGAAGGTAGGCTTTGGAATGGAATAGATATTTGGGAAATTTTGATGTTATAATATTGGATGGGATGACGGATCATGTTGGTTTCAAAAATTGAGTTGCCTTGGTTGAAATATTGGGAATTGTTAGAACTGGTTGGATTGGTTGATTGATATTGAGCTGCAAAAATTGTTGGTAGTACTTTGAGATAGTTGGAATAATTTCATTGACCGGATCAAGATTGAGGATAAGTGTAATGACGGAATTGGATAGTACATGTAGCCGAGATCGGCGAGATGCGAATGTGAATAAGAACGACCCTCAGGATTAATGTTGTTGGATATAAAAGTTGTTTATGCGCGAGAATAACATATTGGCTTGATCAATACGAGAAAATGTTGGAGTACAACAAGAAATGTTGCTAGATTGGAATGGTGGTACAATTTGAAGATATGTACAATTTGATGGATGGATCATGATTGGAAAATTTACAAGTTGCAACCAAAGTGTATGGATGCGAACGATGATGAATACAAGATTTGACCGACAAGAATCGGGGTATCGAAATAAAATGTTGCTATGGGATTTATCAACTTTGGTGGCATGGATGACAATGAACTTGAAAGGAATACTTGATACATCTAAGTTTGAATATTTTGAAATGTTGGATCAGTTGAGGAAAATTTATCGAATTGGAATTGGCGACATCTATCGTCTTAGTAATTGGTTGGAATATTGAATAAACAAAGTGGGATTATACGAGATGCTCAAAAAGAATTACTGATGTTTGAAAAGGAAGGTACACCGTAGCTCATTCGTTTTCTCTATCACTGAACTTGGCTGAAGTGCATGTATTTCGGGGACGCCTAAAATATGTGTATGATTCCGACTAAGTGGTATGCTGAATTCAAACGAAGCTACGGGAAGGATTATCATGTGCTAAGGATTTGCACGAGTGTCGGAGGAAAGATCAAAGATAGTAAACTATGTTGAATCAATTGGGATGCTGTAACGAGACGGTACATTACTTGAAATCAATCGAGATATTGCGGAAAAATGTTAAATGGTGCAAGTTGATCATTGAAAAGTTTTATGAAAAGTTGGTTGAAGTTTTTGGGGATGAGTTTTGTTTTAAGTTTCGAGGACGAAACTTTTTCTGGGTTGTATATATTGTAGTGCCCCGACCCGCAAGATGCCTTATGATGGATGGTTGGTTCGATGAAGCCTTGTTGGACTTGGGATTATGCGAAGGATCGCTTGGAAGGCTATGCGATCGTGGTGGTAATCGTCCTATGAATGTGAGTAGTGTTGAACCCTTCAAAGATCCTTTAGCTTCACGCTTAAAATAAGGATAGTATGCTATATTTCTTGTTGAATTGCTCAATAACACCTTGCATGGAATTTGGAAAGATAATGAAAGATAATAACCACCTGAACGTAAACTGTTGTGGCTAGATGAATTGTATGCTTGTACGCTATTGCGATGAATTACATGACAGGTGAAGGCAAAGTCCCAAATACTTGGGCAGGTGAGTATATCGAGCGTTGGCTCAATGAATAGATGGCAATACAGATGCTAAGACCCAAGAACTGGGCAGTGAGTATGCTTGAATCGCATTCAAATGAATGAATGCTAAACAGATGCTAAGTCCCAGGAATTGGGCGGTGAGTACATTGAGTTTGGTTGGAAAGATGTTTGGTATCAAAGATGTGGCAAGGCATTGGGTAACAACATTCTATTATCCTGTCGCCGATGTAGAATGTTGATTACGCCAAGACCCTGGATTGGGCAGATGATAATGTGAGCATTGGCTCAAGGCAAGATGGCTAGATGGCAAGATGGCAATACGAATAAGAATGATGGTTTTGCTTAGTTTTCCTTATCATGCATTATATGTTTTCTTCTTAGATAAGTTGCATATAGTTGCATGGTCATGGACAACTTGTCGACAAGGTGGTTTCTCGAACGGTATTCCTGGGCCATGGAACCCGGTTCGTCCTAGGGGAAACCAATGCCGAAATAGTGGCAGTGCTGAAGTAGTAGCACGGTATACAGGACTTGCAGTGGGGCTAGCTACCTGCACTGGCAAGGGCGCTGTATACATGTAAGACGGTCCAGGATGGCGTGTCGCCAGTGACCTTCATATAGATAGGTCAGGTGCTAATGATGTCTTATGCAGGCAGAGTAAGTTATTACTCAAATACAGGGAAGGATGTCGGCTGTTGGTAAGAATCACCTGAACGGTGATATTCATATTGAATCATGATATTGTTTCTAACAATGTCTTGTGCAGGCAGAGTAAGTATTATAAATGTACAGGGATGGCTACACAACCGTGGGTAAAAATCACCAAAGGGTGATAACAGTAGACTTTAAATTATGTTGGCTATGAGATTTGCATGCTTTACTTCTTGTCGGCTATAACATGAAATTGACCCTAAGGCAACAAGAAAGACCACTGTTAATAATGCTCTGTAACATGATTACTTAGTGTTGTCTTCTTAGGTGAGTTGGGCCAGCACCGCTCGCCAGTACATTGATGATGTACTGACCCACGTTGTGGGCAATATTACAGGTGTTTGCTTGGAGGAAATCCTGTGAATCAGTGCTTGGCATCGATGAATCGGATGGGTGTGCAGAAGCTCTTCTTGCATGACGATGTCTTCTGCTATACGGGACATAATGTATGGAACATGGGAACTCAGTTATACCAGTGAGATTGTAGCCATATTGGCAAGTTCATTGTAAAGAAGTCGGTATATTCAGTTGTAGCCTAAAGGGCAAGTGTATACATTCAGTCGGCTATTTATGAAGCCTTGTAAACAGTTGTAAACTCTGTATTCCGCTGTAAGTCTTGTAATCTATTTTGATTATCAATAAAGAGATACATTTCTATATAAATTGTGTGACTTCAATTTATCTGCTTGGTTCTGCTGCGTTGTCGATGTTTTCTGAGAATTACCAGGAACTGTAATAGTTTTGCCTTGTACAAGTGCAATCTAGACTTGTACGGCATCACGCCCAGTGGCTTGTTTTCGATCCTCCGGGATCAGGGCGTGACACAACTGGTGCTCTCTGAGAATCTGGAGGACAATTCTGAGATGCTGCTCATGCTCTGCTTCACTCTTGCTGTAGACCAGGATGTCATCAAGGAACACTATCACAAACTGATCCAAGTAAGGCATGAAAATACGGTTCATGAGGTCCATGAACACTGCCGGCGCATTGGTCGCTCCAAAGGACATAACTAGAAACTCCCAATGCCCGTACCTAGATCTGAACGCCGTCTTCGGGATGTCCTGCTCTCTGACTCTGATCTGGTGGTATCCTGACCGCAAGTCTATCTTCGAGAAAACTGAAGCCCCTTTGAGTTGATCAAACAAGTCATCTATCCTTGGAAGAGGGTATCTGTTCTTGATTGTCACTGAGTTCAAGGTACGATAATCAACACATAGCCTGGACGTACCATCCTTCTTTTTCACAAGAAGCATCGGGGCTCCCCAAGGCGATCCACTAGCACGAATGAATCCCTTGGTTCTGAGTTCTTCAATCATCTTATACAAAATCTTCAACTCTGAAGGCGCCATTCTGTAGACTCGCTCTGATACTGGTGCTGTCCCGGGAATCAAGTCGATGGTGAACTCGATCTCCCACTCTGGTGGCATCCCTGGAAGTTCCTCTGGAAAGACATCTGGAAACTCTTCAACTATCCGGGGCAACTGCACTGCTGCTACTGCCATCCACAATACTGGAGGAGATGGCTCTACTGTGCCTCTGGAAAATGAAAACTCTGGCTCTCCGGGAATACTAAAGACAACTCTGCCAACATGGCAGTCTATCCTAGCATAATGGTTCCTCAACCAATCCATGCCTAGGACTACATCATAGTCTACCATAGGGAACTCTATGAGCCTAGCGGGGAACTCTCTACCGCTAACTACGATTCGACACGAGGAAAACACTCGATCTACTCCCACAAGACCATTACCAGTAAGTATATTGAGCCTCACTGATAATGACTCGGGCTCCAATCCTATCCGTGTCGCGAATCGTGCAGACATGAATGAATGCGATACACCAGAATCAAATAATACAGATGCTAGAAAGGTGTTGACGAGAATAGTACCTGCCACTACCTCACCTGGTACAACTTCTTCTTCCATGGTCATCATCATAGCCTGACCTCTAGCTGCGGGTCCCCTCTGCTGGAAACCCCTCTGTCGGTTCTGTGCTGGAGCCTGGGTGAACTGCTGCTGGTTCTGCTGATGAAAGGCCTGGGCCTGAGGCAACAATGGCTCGGGTACTGCTGCTGCTGCTGGACTGGAACTGGGGCTGGTCCTCTCACCGAAGAACTAGAAAGGTTGGATGATGATGGACCTCCCCTATTCGGGCAGGTCCCTATCTGGTGGTCTGCTCCTCCACAAGCCAGGCACAATCCCTGTGCCCTACGACACTCTGCCACTACATGGCCCGGCTTCCCGTAATGAGAACATCCTATCGCGGAAGACTGCTTTTGCTTCTGCTGCTACGGATACGTCGGGGTCGAATACTGAACCGACGTCACTGAGGCCGCCCGCCTCGGAGTTCCAATGGTTATACCCCTAGCTGCCGGGGCTGGAGCTGAAGATTGGTGCATCTGGTTGTGGGACCGCTTCCTGCCTCCGATCCTGTCCACAATTCTACGGGAGGTATACTCATGCCTCCTAGCTGCCTTCAACACTGCATCGAACGTCTGGTGCTCGAACTGCTCCACAGCCAATAATATCTCTAAGTGCAGCCCTTGCTGGAACCGCTGAGCCCTATCGAACTCGGTCGCCACCAAAGTGGGGACGAACCTACTCAGCCTGGAAAACTCGGTCGCATAGCCATCGACCGTCCTGCCTCCTTGCTTCAAGTTGGTGAATCTGGTCTGCAGGTCATACCGTGCCACCGCATCGAAGTACTTCGTCTGGAACCTCTCTCTGAACGTCGCCCAAGTGATGGTGCCGCTAACCCCATGGCCTGAGCCGCCCACCAATCGCGAGCCAAGTCTAACAACTGTAGGCGTACCACCGCCACCTTCTCATTCTCAGGTGTCCTAGCTGCTTCTAGAACCACCTCGGTATCCTGAAGCCAAGCGTCCGTGGCAATTGCATCTTCACTGCCGTCAAAGAAGGGAGGGTTCAAGCACTTGAAACTGTTGGCCGCCTGATTCCCTTGGGGACCCCCTCGGTTTAGTGCATCATGAACTTCCTGGTGCAAGGCGTCGCCTCGACGATCTTGGGATGCAAGTAGTTCTCTGATAAGCCCTACCAAAGGTCCTTCATCATGTCTAGCTGGTTGAGCGGGCGGAGCTGCCTGAACTGGAGGTTCTGAGCCTCCGGGAAGCATAACTCGGAAGGCTACTCCAGAGTGCTGAGCTTGATCTTCCTGGCGCTGGGGTACTTGTCGAGCTTCCTCTGGCTGGTTGGCAGGTCCGGGAGTAATGCCGCTGAAGAAGACGACATAGGGAACAGTAAGGAAGGACCAGGACAGATCAATGATACAAGCGTGTGATCATGTCAAGAATCTCAGGGATTTGAAGATACGAGCAGAGATCAAGGGCGAAATATTGATTGAGACATCTATTCGGTAAACCCTCACATTTCTTGAATGCCAAGACCTGCATGGGCCACCACTTAAACCATGTCACGCCCCAGAACTAGAATACTGGAGAGCGGGGGCAGACATAGCTAGCTACGTATATTGAAATAGAATACATCTCAACTATACGGTCACGGCTGTCTAGATATGAGGGTTTACTACAAGCCAGCAGTCTCTTAAGGTCAAGCCTATTGTCTCAATCTCAAGCAATTAACAGAGTTACAAGATATTAGAGCATCAAATATATATATATATAAGGCGTCCCAAATATTACATATTGGATGATCATGAAGCTAGTCATACAAAATGATGGGACTAGCAAGAGTTCAGTCATACATGATCAACCCTAGGATTTGTTAATCATGCTTACAGCCCGTAGGCAGACAGTAAGTAAATGCATCGAGCTAACAGGTGCTCGTCGTCTAAACGCCTCAAAAGAATAAATTTACATATAAGTGGGTGAAACAAAAAGGAAAACCCACTCTTGGCCCGGGTTCCGTCTAGTTGTCACCATTGGGCTGGAAGCTTGGTAGATCCTTGGGAGCTGCTCCGAAATCTGGCCACACCAAAACCAGCTGGGTCAAACCCCAGAAAGAACAAGTGCCACAAAGGAGGCCATAAATAAGAACAAAAGCCAGCATATCAGAACATAAAGAATAAAAGAAAGTACAAGTAGTAAAGTACACAGGACGATAAACGACTAGGGACGTGGAACCATTCCGGGAGCCAGGTTACAATCCCTAAACCAAACAAGGACCGGGATTGTACCCCTTCGCCTGAATAGCTCACTGTCTCTACCCATTTATCGTTAGAGATAAGTAAAACAATCATGATCAAGAGTTCCAGGTACAGGGGCTAGACAAGACTTAGACAAGGCTGGACACCATTCATTCACAATCGGCCAAGCAAGTACTACGGCTTACTACTTTAACTAACTAGGGTTATCACAAACCTAATTACTAACAAGATGCAAGTGAGAATTTCCAGTCCCAAGCCCTGCAGACTATCCAGTTATCCTTCCGCGGGTTGAGAGTTATAGGTGGGTACATTGCCCGGAAGACAAATGTACCCTTAGGTGACTTAGAGGGTGCAACACATGACAGTGTGCTGGAAATGTGCTCTACTCGTCGGCAAGCTACAAGTCCATTAAAGTGCCCAGATAACGAGATTGCCTGTGACTGGGAATTCTCCATGTTCTAGTTTGATCTAATAATTAGCCTAATCCAATTTAGCGCGAGTCCCTGGCCGTGGTACCCAGGAAGTCACGTCCTAGACATGATGCAAGACAAGACAAGTGGATTGTACAAGCAAGCAAGCAGGAACACCCACGGTGTCAAGTTGATTATACGAGTTAATTACAAGTTACAAGTCAAGTCAAGTCAGGAGTGCCCCGCCACGGGCCACTATCAAGTTATCAAGATAAATTATGTCAGGGTACTTGTTAGGGGTGCACCACTACGGGTCACTGTCATGTCAGGTTGGTCATGTCAGGAGTGCACCACTACGGGTCACTGTCGTGTTATGCTAGGTCCTTGTCATACCATGCCATGTACAATAGACATTCCAAACATATTAAGTAAAATCAAGTTCATGACAAAAGGCGTAAGGATATAAAATGGGCGTAAAATATCTAATACAATACCAATATATATAGGACTATAGAAGAGCCAGGCTTAAAGAAAATAAAACCAAATCTCCAAGAGCCAATGGTTTGCGCAAGGGGTCAGGGGGTTGGATTGCGCAGGAGTCAAGTGCGCCAGGAGGCCAACTGCACAGGGTGAGCTGCCACAGGGTACCAACTGCGCAGGAGTGAGCTGCGCAGGGTACCAACTGCACAGGAGTGGATGGCACAGTAGATGGATTGCGCACAGGAGGATTGCGCAGGGGTGGATTGCGCAATGGTCGATTGCGCAGGGGTTACTTTGCGCATGGCTGGCTTGCGCATGGCTAGCTTGCGCCAGCGCAATCCAGCGTAGCGCAAAGCACTGGCCAAGTGATTGCGCAATCGGCCATGCGCTAAGGAGCACAGGCCGGGGGTGCGCAATCGGCCATGCGCTAAAAAGTGCAAGGCAGAGGGCTGTTCTTCCTGGCCGAGAGCAAGTCCAAGAACACCAAGAACTTCAATTCTTCATAACTTAGCCAAATTAAAACCAAATCTAGATTTTCAAAGTTCTAACTTGAGTAAAATCGAATTCTCTTCCACATGGAAGCATCAAAACATACAAAAATCAAAGTTAAATAGATCAAAACATGTAAATCCAAAAATAGTAAAAACTTAGATCTAGAACAAAGGAAACTCCAAATCACAAAATATCAAGTTCTAAAGTTGTTCTCCATGGCCTAATCTAGCTAATGGACAAATAAAAAGTGGTACTTATTTGATGGCAAGGTGCACTTGCCTAATGGGTTGGGGAGTTGTGGAAGAAGGAAGAAGAAGAAAATTAATGGAGAGTAAAGAGGAGAGAGAAAGTTTGGTGGAGATATAATGAGGATGGTTGTGTTGTGTTGAGGGTAGAGTGTAGGTTAAAGTGTACCAATTCATGTTAACCCAAACCTAATCAAACCAAACCAATTAAAACTGAGCCGAACCAAAACCCGAAATACGAGAAAAACCCACAATTCCGCAAGTCGAGAAAATTAAAATACATGCCAAAACCCAGATACGAGTATAAATACGAAAATACAGGAAATGGGGGTGACAGCAGTAGACTCCACGAGGAGTGCGGAAAGAAGTATACTTTTCATCTTCAGGATGCATCCGAATCTGATTGTATCCGGAGAATCCGTCCATGAAAGATATTCTTTCGAATCCACAGGTGTTGTCAATCATAACGTCCGTGATAGGGAGAGGAAATTCATCTTTTGGACATGCTTTATTAAGATCCCGAAAGTTGATGCAGACTCGAACTTTACCGATTTTCTTTAGAACTGGGACAACATTAGCTACCCAATCAGGATGCTGCTCCTCTCTGATAAAGACGCAAGCTATAAGCTTTTTGACTTCATCGTCAATTGCGTCCATTATTTCTGGCTTGAAATACCTTTGTTGTTGTTTGGCCGATTTTACATTCGGCAGAATGTTCAATTTGTGAGTAGCAACTTTAGGATCCAGTCCTGGCATGTCTTCATAACTCCAGGCAAAGACATCAATGTATTCTTTAATCAGAAGAATTAGTTCTTGCTTGTCTGTCTCTGGGAGATTCTTGCTGATAAATATTGGACGAGGTGACCCACTCTCTCCTACATCAATTTGAACCAATTGATCTTCAATAGGAGGTTCTCTTTGTTCAAATCGGAGTTCCCATTGGGTATCCATTCGTTGAGCCCAAGGATCTGTTTCAGAACTTTCTTCAACATCCTCATCATAGCCTTCTGGAAGTTCGACGGAGACCATGTTAGAAGACATAGTCAATCGATGAACTTGTCCGATGCTGGTGTCAGAATCCTATGATCTGGAATCAGAAGAGTTAGAATGCTCTTCGCTATCGGATTCAGAGCCTGCTGGGGATAACATCGGAGGAGAAGCAAATCCGAGACCTCTTTTGGTCCTACTGTAGTACATATATGACTTTCCTTAAATCCGAGACCTCTTTTGGTCCTGCTGTAGTACATATATGACTTTCCTTTTGGAACAGCCATACGGAGAGGAGTCTTTCTACCTTTACCGCAGTTGAGGCCGCTCTTGAAGTCGTAACCCATCTTTCGGATGATGTCTTTTGATTGTTGACTGTAACGACGGAGTTGAAGATGCCCCGTGTCATTAACTTTGCTATCATCCATATAGCTAAATTGTTGTTCCGGTCCTTTACTAAAAAGTATTGGACGTTCGCCTTTCTTGCGAGCAGGAACAATACGATATGAATCCTTTGGGTGTTCATATGAAACTTCTGTTTGAAGAGATTGCACAACTCCCATTGTAAATGACTGATAGCTATCTAACATATCCAAATAGCATTTAGTATGATAAATGACATCAGTATACTGGAAAGTAGATGCTTTTTCATTGATTTGTACATTTGTATTTACAGCAGGACTTTTAGCCTTAGCAGGCTTAGTCAGATTGATTACAAGAGGGGGAGAAGAAGAACGTGGAGGAGGATTGGCTTTGTTACGACATAAGTCAATAACAAGTGGCTCAGAGGAGGTGAGCTCCCTTTTGTCCTTGTTATGAGATAAATCTATAACAAGTGGCTCAGAAGAAGTGAGCTTCTTTTTGTCCTTGTTACGACGTAAGTCAATAACAAGTGGCTCAGAAGAGGTGAGCTCCCTTTTGTCCTGATCATCATCAGTAGATTACTTCTGGACTGGCAAGTGAATAGCCAGTGGCTTGGAGGATTGAGGACGGGAAACACGCCCTTTGACAGGAATGATGAGGGTATCTTTAGGCATTGTTTCTTGCTCTTCTTCAGTGTCCAGAGACAGGACAACCTTCATGAATTCGTCCTTGTACATACGTGCATCATTGCAGTATGCTTTAATACCTTTAAAAGGATAGAGATTAGCAACCTCCTTTTGTACCTCTCCATTATCATCAACATATTTAAAACATTGATGGAGAGTCGAAGGGACAATGTTATGCTCGTGCAGAAATGGTCTTCCCAACAAAGCATTGTAGGAACAACCATGATTGTCAATGATGTAGAAGGTAACCTTTGTGCGAAGATTGCCTATTTGGAGTTTTAGACGAATCTTGCCCAGAGGTTCACTCCTTCCCTGATTGAACCCAAGGATGGTGGTGATTGTACTAGAGAGACTATGCACTGGAATTTTCAGCGCATCCAACATTGTCTTGGGCATAATGCTGAGAGCAAACCCTGGATCTATCAGAATACGATCTACTTTCATCGAGTCGATATATCCCGTATAGTAAAGAGGACGGTCGTGCCTGTTATCTTCCATCAACACGTCGTCTTGTGTAAAAGTTATGTTTGGAATTAACTCCAACACACTATGACAATGGAGACAAGAAACTGGCTCTGCTTTTGGCTTCTTCAGAAGAGCTAAGCAGGTTTCAGCTTGCATGAGAGCTTCCTCAAAGTTTCCCGAGTCTCTTTGGAGAGGCGCAAGAGCTCGAATATTGACAGCCGGGCCAGTGTATTGGCCAATTGAGCCAAGATGTCAAAATTGTAAAGCTTTTCAAGTCCGGAAGGAGATGACTTCTTCAAGGGTTTGTCGAAGCGGATTTGCTGTTTGCCTTTGTCAGCGACCGTCGGCTTGGGAGGAATGGGTATCACCACCGGTGAGGAAGCAATAGGAATATCCTCAGTAGAAGTAGGCTGTACTGGAGTAGGCACAGAAGAAGAAGCAGGATTCTCTTGAGTTTCGGGGTAATCCTTCAGATAGGCTTTCCCTGATCTGGTGCCTAGCAAGATTTCTTCATCAACTATGGGGTCAAAAGACACCATATTGCAAATCTTTGCCTTGCCCTTGGAGCGACCTTTCTTCTTGGAGGAAGAGGGAAGTTCAAATTCTGAAGCAAGATCCGGATGAATCCACATAATCTCGCCATTGTCAAGAGACAAAGGGACGAGACCTTCACTTTGTGGAGGAGGGAGATTCTCAATCTCAAGAGTAGCCTTGGGGATAGGAATGACACCATGTTGCACCATCTGCGGAGGGAAGTCACCAAACTGAACTGATACCATGTTTGCAGTAACAGTCTTCTCATCTTGTTGCAGAGTGACGACGCCAGCATTGACCAGCTCCTGAATTTTGCCTTTGAGCACATAACATGCTCGAGTGGGATGTCCGATGAACCTGTGATAAACACAGTACTTAGGATGATCAGTCTTACCGACTTTATCGGGCTTTTTGGGATCTGGAAGTTGGATTTTATTGCTTTTGATTAAGCAATCAAAGTTACTAGCAGTGTCATTCTCGTCAAAAGAATACTCTACTTTAGGACGAGGTTCTCTCGGTGGAGGTGCTGAAGGAGTAGAAGTGGACGTAGGAGGAGCTACGTTAACCGCCAGAGATTCTTTGTTCTTGTTCAAATTGATGTTCAAGGTTTCTTTTGGTTTGCGGTTGTTCTGGCGATTGCCACCACCTGATGTTTGATGTTCATCCCGGTCGAGGTTAGACATTTGTATCCCTAGCTGCTTGAATTTGTCGGCGCTAACTTTAGCTGCTTTAGCGTTGACAATGAAGGATGGCCAGTCCTGGAACTGAGTAGACCCCGTCCATATACTGATGATAGGCAATAAATTTGCCTTGCAAGTGTCTATGGTGACAGCAGCCGGAGTTCCCGGAGGCATTTTCAAAGCTTTCCGGCAGAATCTTTCGATAAAACTCTCAGCAGTTTC
This sequence comes from Iris pallida, assembly GCA_029216955.1. Classification (NCBI taxonomy): domain Eukaryota; kingdom Viridiplantae; phylum Streptophyta; class Magnoliopsida; order Asparagales; family Iridaceae; genus Iris; species Iris pallida. The sequence continues at coordinate 13,767,021 of JANAVB010018994.1, read as the reverse complement.
ATTGTGCTTTTGTTTGATTTTATTGAGGGCTGACATAGTCATGTCGTTGATCCCCTCGTAAAATTGTTCCAAGAAAATTTGCTTTAAGCCAGAGAAGGAGGTGATACAACCATCGGGCAAGCTTCTATACCAATCGTATGCTACGCTAGGGGTGAGCATTATTCGGTTTTGGACCGAAAACCGACCCGAACCGAACCGAATAAGAGGTTCGGTTCGGTTTTAAAAAAATTCGGTTCGGTTTCGGTTTTGAAAATACTAAATTTTCTTATTCGGTTTCGATTTCGATTTTGGGTTTCGGTTTCGGTCCAAAACCGAAAACCGAATAAGAAATTTTAATTTATATATATATATATGTGTGTGTGTGTGTGTGTGTGTGTGTGTGTGTGTGTGTGTGTGTGTGTGTATACTATATATATAAGTATTAATATATATAGGTATATACTAAATATATATAGGTATATACTAAATATGTCTATGTATATTTAGTTACTATATATATTAACAAAAAAAAGCTCAAAAAAATATAAAAAATGAATAAACCGAATAAACCGAAAACCGAACCGATTTAATTCGGTTCGGTTTGATTCGGTTTTGGGCCAATTCGGTTCGGTTTCGGTTTTGCTTATTCGGTTTCGGTCCAATTCGGTTTTGGGTTATTCGGTTCGGTTTAAACCGAATAAACCGAATGCTCACCCCTATGCTACGCCGGCTAAACAGCCGACAAATACTCTGGTAAGAAGAGCATCATTTGGTTGAAGTTGGACAGTCATAACCTCAAAGTGGTTGATGAACTGACTGGGAGATGTGCTGCCATCAAACAGCGAGATAGTCGGGATCTTGTACTTCGGAGGAAACGGGACTTCCTTCCATTCAACTGGGTAAGGTTGCTTGATCCCCAACCTTTATAAGTTGTCCTTCTCCTTGAAAGCTTCGAACTGAGTTTGCAGGAGCTTCACAGCTTCATTGGCATCTTCTACTGATGTAGAAGGAGCGGGTTGAACCACAGTGTTAGGAGGAGGAACAGCATGATAAGCACTACCTCCAGCACCTGACTGACTGGGTGTAGGTTGGAATTGTACGGGAGGTATTTGAGTAGGTGCTACCCCCAATCCAGCATTGACGGGCACTGACGATGCTATGATCTCAGGATTTGCAGGCAGTACGGTCGGTGGCACCGTATGCTGAGCCACAATGATGGAATGCATACTTACGACCATCTCAACCATGGTCTTCAACTTATCTTCTAGTGCAGCTATTCTTTGTTCTTGGCTGGCTGAACTGGAAGCGTCAGGATCTTCATTGACAACATAAGCTGTCACTTCCCTGGGTACAGTGGAGGACACTGTTTGTTCTGAGCTTTCGCTGTATGCATCAAAGTCAGAGAAAGAATCATCTCCTTAGTGAGAAGGAAGAAGACGTTCGGAAGGATCTTGAAGATTCTTTTGACCGATTGTGTCTCGGCTTCGGGAACGGGTATGTTGGAATACTCCTTCAGAGGATTCTTGGAGTAAATCCAAATACCGCTGGCTTGGCTTGCGAGGCTTCCCGTGCTTAGAGCACTTCCTACCCCCAGTGTCTCTGGAAGTCATGTTGACAGAGGCGTACAAAACCTCATCTTCATCTTCAGACATAGGTTGAGAGTTAGGAAAGTTCAGACGATCGAAGACAGATCGTCTTGTTGTTTGACAACAACACTTGATGACAACTTTGTGGTTACAGTGATGTCCAAGTGGTTGCACTGGGGATGTTGGGGCGTTGTTTCGTTTTTGCTTGAGGTGTTCTCGGAGATCAGGAACAGCAACGGGACGAGGAAAAGTTCGAGGGATATGTTCTTTGATAACATTCGAAACATGGTTCTGGTTTTTCAAATGTTTTGTCCCTTGAGTGTACAGGGAAGTACTCATTTTATTAGCATAGGTGTCCGGATTCTTGATCCTAGAAGCTTGCTTCTGATGATGTTTGGTCTTCGGCATTGGCTGTTTGCGTTTTACCGAAGTTGGCCTGGTGAGATAAGTTCTTAAATCAGCAAATTCACCCCTAGGAGTTTCTGTTTGAGACACCAGCAGTTTTCTCTGTCTTGAACGGAAGATTTTGAGGGTTGAAAGATCTTGGAATTCTGCTACCGGGGTAGGCAGAATACCTCTCTGATCAGTACAAGTTCTTTTAACATGGAGAGAAGAATCCTTGTTTGAAAGAGTTTTTGTACTGACTGATGTCGGAGCACATTCAGATTGATCTTCAACGGTAAAAACCGAGGAAGATTGAGAAAAGACCAAAGGGCCTTTTCCTTTGTTCTGGAAAGAAGGGTTAGCTAAAGAGCGTTTCCCTCTGTTGTCTTCTAAGTAATGGGACGAGGACGTTTGAGAAAAGACCAAAGGGCCTTTTCCTTTGTTCTGGAGAGGAGGAGGAATAGCCAAAAGACTACCCCCAGTGGATTGCGCAGGAGCAACAGGGTATTTGAGAGGGGTAGCACTTTTCCCCTTGTTATGAGATGAAGAAAGATTAGCCAAAGGGCTGTCTTTCTTGGGTTGCGCAGACATGGTTTGCGCATGAGTAGATGGTGCACTGGCAGGTTGCGCAGGAGAATCCTTGACAGAGAACTTTCTGGTTCTGGCCACAGACACTGTGGTTTGTGCATCAGGAGTTCTGGCCACAGAGTGTTCAGGATGCACTCTAGTTACTGGAGTGTTGGTTTGCGCAGGAAGATGGACAGCCAACTGCGCCAGAGGCAGAGGAGTCTTGCACTTTGACAAGGCAGCATATGAAGTCTCTCGTGCACTGGCAACAGCAGATTGTGCAGCATTCTTGACAGAGATAGATTGTGCAACAGTCTTAGTGGCAGCAACTGTAGACTGTGCAGCAGATTGCGCAGCAGGCTTCTTGGCATACTGCACAGCAGTCTTGCTGGCAGAGTTGATGGACTGCGCAGCAGTCTTGGAGACCCACACTGGGTGCACTTTGCTCGTGGCAGAAGTGGTTGCAGTGCGAGGAGTGGTCTTAGAGTTGATCATAGCTTCATAGGCTGTCTGGTTGACCTTCACAACCAGAGACTTCTGCGTCTTCCCGATAGACGCTACGTCACATTGAGTTGTCACTTCCTCGTCGGAGGAGAAAGTCGTCCCCAACAGAGTCGCCATTTTGTTTGCAAAAACAAAAGTATGAAACTTTATTGATACAAACTTTGTAAAGATTACAAGAATTCTGGGAAAGTACAACTGTAGGAATCCAATCTAGAAGACGATTGCTTTATCCCTTGGACGATGTGAACTTTGAAGACGGTAGCTTCTGAAGTTGACTTGAAGGCAAAAACCTCGGAGAATTGAAGGCAAAAGCCTCGGAAGAAAGCAGCAGCACTCGGGCAAGAACTCCTGAACTCTCTGAACTTTTATGTCTGATTTCTCTATCTGATCTCTGATCTGATCCCCTTGAATGAAGACTTGAAACTCTATTTATAGAGTTCTGGAAATAACTAATTTTTAGTTATTCTGGATGGCGCAAGTTGGATTGCACAGGAACTGGATTACGCAGCATCAGACTGCACAGGCAGTTGTCTGGTTATGGGCTGACTGTTTTGGACACATGGCATCATTTGATTGAAATGCGCATGATCGTGTAAAGACGGTTGCCATGTAACGAGCAATTGATGGCATGAATGCCACGTGTACTTTTTTTAGTTGACATGATGAAGTGCGCCACATGAATTGTGCAGACTTCGGATTGCGCTGACATAGATTGTGCAGACACTGGATTGCGCAGGCACTGGATTGCGCAGGCACTGGATTGTGCTGCATGTACAGCTGTCCTCGAGCGCTGTGCGGCACAATAAACGAACAGTCTCCTTGTTCTTTGTGCTGTCAGCTGTCAAAAAGATTTAATTTTGTCAGATAATGATGACATTGTCACGTCAGCCTGCGCAGTTGAAGGTGTGCGCAGTCCATTGTGCGCAATCGGAATGATGCGCAATCTTATGTCTGCGCAGTTCACTTAAAAGTTGTATTTCTTGATTTTTTTGACTTTGTTGATAGGTGCAACTTGATTTTTTAGGACCTACAAGGTTAACAGATTTTTTTCATATGAATGTGTGTGTATGCTAAACAGGAATCAGTGTACAATGGGACAACAATATGCAACTCAGGTTTGGATGTGTGTGTACATGTTTTCAAGTCTCAACAGTTTCAGTGTGTGTGTGTGTGTGATTGAACTCAGTGTGACAGGTTTCAGGAATTGTGCATTTGAATCCAATTCCCCATGCCAATATGTAAACTGCCATGAGACTAATACTCAGACATATATAGGCAAACTAACACTGCAATAATCATTAGGGAAAAAACAGTTTAAAGATCACATTAAACTCAGAATTAACAAACATATGAACTGGTATCAGAACATTGGAGATTCGCCCTAAATTCGAATCATAAACTAATTTAAACATTATTAACAATTGATATAGGTTCGTGTACATGTACTTGTGTCCCACAAATTATATTGTGTCCGAATAATGGGATACGAGGTGTCCAAGTGCTTGAAAACACATAACATACGCACAGACTGCACTGTCTCGTGCAGCGAGTCCACGCTCTCATGGACGCGACACGAGGCACGACACGTCTTGTGCTTGTGTCCACGTGTAGCCCACATATAGGCCTATACACATGACACAACACGAGACACGGAGGACACGCACACGCGTGATACGACACGCGTATCAGACACGTTTCTGCGCGCGTATAGTCCCTGTGTATGACCAGTGTGGCCTCGTTTTCGTGTCCGACACGAAACGAGGTGTCGTGAAACGCTCCAACCTCCACGCCAAGTTTCGCATGTCGAAACGCTGTGTCTAGTGAGAAATAGGACACGGGTAGCAGGACAGCGCACACGCGTGTCGTGCAGCGTGTCCGCACCCAATTTCGATACGAAATCGACACAAAATTCACATCAGTCTTCACAAAAATTAATATACATAATTAGATCTACAAATTCGTATAATTACATTTACAAAAATCGAAAATAATATCCTTAGAGGCATTTAATCAAACACCTACACAACAATACGACACGTGTCCGATACGGACACCAAACGGACACGAATTTGACCCAAATTTCGGGGACACCTAGGGGACTCCTAGATCTAGCCCTAAATGCAAAGAAAACCGAAATTTAAATCAATTTAAAGGGTTTTACCTATGTGTGCAAAAAGCTTGGAAAAGCTTCAAATGGGGGATTCTTCCTCTTGATGGCAAAAGCTCCAAATTGACCCAAAGCTGGAATTAAATTCCACAATCAAAAAATACGAGAAAATTAGGCTCTAATGCAAGAAACTAGGATTAAAAAGGAATTAAGATGGATTTATGGAGATTTTTGGAAGGGGAACAAATACCTTTCTTTTCCAATGTTGAAATGAATAAAGAAAGAGGCAAGCCCTAGAGAATAAGTGTTTATATAGGGTGGGGATCCCTATGGCTGGTCATAAAGGAAGGAATTAGGGTTAGGGTTTCCTAAATTGGTCCATGGGCTTAAGTCATGATCAAACAATCATTAAGCCATAAGTCATTTCATGAAACCATAAGCCATGACTTAAATTCACTAAACTAAATCCCCTTATTCTAAAACCAATCTCTAATGATTAAAATGGGTTAACTCAAGTTAGGATAGGGTTACCATAGCTAGGGTTAGGCTCTAGGCTAGTTCACTAGGCCTCAACAAGTCAAAGCCCAACTAGGAATTCACCAATTCAATAAATCATCAAATAATTCAAATAAGTCAAAATGACCAAATTACCCCTAGGCTAAAAATGATAATTAAATCATCCTAATGACATGGTTAGGCTCTAGGTCATGCAGTCTCTCAGGTTACACTAGCAAGACCTCAAAATCATAAGTCATGACTTAAAGCAGTTTTTAAATAGTTTAAAAATAATTAAATACCACCAAAAATCGTAATATGAAATAAATATCAATAATTAATAATTATAATTACAAAATTTCAAAATTACCTTCATCTGGAAAACTGGGTGTTACAATCCTACCCACCTTAGAAAAATTTCGTCCTCGAAATTAAATCGGTCGTACTCCTTCTAGGTCAACCACCCACAATCAAAGTCTCTAAGCAATTTCTAACTCATACAATTGAAGAATAATATATAGAGTCATGGTCAACCATAGCAGTTGAAGGTCTCATCTAGATGGACTAGTCATATTAGATCAAAACAGTCCCATGGTATCAACATGCAAGCAATATAGGGTGTCCTGCTGGAAAGATGAGGAAGCAACAAATCATTAAGGTGTGGGACAGTCTACCATCCTATATGAAACTGGTAAAGACAACTAGGAATTTATTATGAAGGATTACCCTTCCAAAGATGATCAAAATCGAAGGTTTAAGGCACGAGTGTCATAGCATTGAAATCCAATAATATAATATAAAAAAGAAGATTTAGTCCCGGCACGATCTAAGTTGATCAATTTCAGGATATAACGAAGTTTGGACAAGATGGAGAACGAGGCCATTGAAGTCTGAGGTATCCAAGATTTGATATCCATGTCACAATTGAATTTATTCAATTGAATAAGACCCCTAACACTGGATGATAAGGAGGATGACCCAGTCGACTGGTCACGATCAAAGAATTAGAATTTAAAGGATGATGCAAGGATATAGAAATAAGTCAATTTCCTCCCTTGGATAGGGAAACTAAACGTAATACCTTGGGTGGATCTAACAAGTACAGTGCCTTTTCTTTCCGAAATATGTGAAAGGCAAAACAATAAAGAGTTCAAGGACGATACAATTAAGTACAATACGTGGTTCATAGGCAATGAAAATAATTTAAAAGAGAATTACCAAAGCTGTCGTGGATGAGACTCTAGGACAAATTTAACTATGTCTCCCTCCACATAGAATAATATATGAAAAGCGAACCAAAGTACAATAGGTTGATCAGACCATCATACACCGGTTCTGATTAGACAATATGTTAGTGGGTGCCAGCCCCCAATAAAATATGTCATGATCAAGCTCGAAAAAGATAAGCTTGCAAAACTGGTGCTAAACTAGCAACATAAGATAGACGAAATATAAGTAAGGATAATGATGAAGGAAGTTAATAGTCTAAGATCCTTTAAACATCAAGGAGTGAGGGTGAATCAAAACAAGAGGAAATGATTTTTAAATCGAAGTTCATAATGAGATTCTCAAGGGTCATCCAGGAATCTCTCAGGTTGTCCTAACTGTGATTGAGTACCTCTCCGTTAAAGCCTATCTCTCAATCCTATCGCAGGCTCGCAGCAGTACAACTAAGTCGCCGTACTACCACGATATCGCACTAATGCGACTCTCGACCTGCATGGGCCACCACTAAAAACGTGTCATGACCCGCACCCACTGTGAGGGTACGAGTACGTAACAGCGCCCAGCCTATGCCGCAGTGTCGGCGGTAGAACGATGTTCTAAGTCTCTAACTAACCATCAAATCATGCAGTATATAGTGTACTCATCATGATCAACTCCGAACGGAGGACAAGTATAAGATATGGTGTAACTCAATCACAGTCTAAGCACGATAAGATAACACCGAAATATAACTAGGAAATTGAAGACAACAATAACTACTGATATAATAACAACAAACTCAAACAATCTCAAATACATCTCAAGTCTCAATTCTATATATGAAACTCCAGTTCTAAACATGAAAACTAAATCAAGACAAACTAGCTAAACTCCCGATCACTCCTGAGTGTCGGGGCCATAGGTAGCTAAGCCATCTCCTAGTCTGTAACATGTAGGGCATGTGTCCTCTGGGCAATCATCTATAAAATTTACAACAGGTCCAGTCAGGACAGGAACGAGCACAATCTCATCTAGAAAACCCAAGTAAATGACAGAGAACTATAAAGCAGTTATAGACAGTTGTATTGATGAATATTGAAGTTTATATTCAGGTGATGGTAAGAAAGGCAGATAAAGTGCAAGGAAAGAAAATAACTAAACAAGAGAAGAATCATAGCAATAAAGATTGTAAAAATAGAACTAGCTGAACCAGGGTAATATGATATAAAGTCCAGACAGCAATGTAGACAAGTGTAACTCCAATGTAAGTCCAGTACAAGGTGAATCTAATACAAGATGAATCCAGTAAGGGACGATTCCAGTCATAGTGATCAATGACTCCAGGGTGAGTCCAGCCTATACTCTAGCAGTGTGTTTTAAAATACCAAGATCGACATGTAAACGACTATAGGTAATCTGGCACATCACACACCTGGCCGGGTGTGAGATGGCTATCATTCCAGTTTGATTCCAGCAAAGGGTGATTCCAGAAATGGGGTATGTCTACATGTCTTACTCTAGTATTTCCCCTCCCAGCAAGTGAATCCAGAAATCCGACACAATGATTCAAGATGAGTCCAGCCAAAATATAATGATACCAGTAAATGATTCCAGGGTGATTCCAGTAGGTGATTCCAGTAATAGAAGCCAGAAATGACGATACCAGTAATAGAGGCCAGAAAATAAATGTGTGTCTTATACATGAATCCAGAATATCCATACGTGTTGTAACAGAGAATCGCATACAACTAACTAGAACTGAAGTACAGTAATTGACAAGTAAATGAGAGAACTATCAGAGAACGTACTCGCCTGACACTCTGAAAAGAGTAGTGTAATATCAGATGTCCGCACCAGAGTCACAATGTCCTAAACAGAGTAATACAGGTTATAATGTGTTTAAAATAAGACAGATGATGTTTATGATATAATCTACATGATTTCTAGGCCAATCTAGGTCAAAGTCAACTCTAAGTCAAACCTGGTCAACTGTCTAGGTCAAACTAGGTCACTGGTCACACCTAGACTCAATGTTAACTTTTGGTCAACTTGGTCAAAAGTCTACTCTTGGTCAACTAGACTATTTGGGTCAAAATCTCTATATCATATCACATATCCTAGTATACCACACAAGGCCTATATCATATTTATATACAAATCACATATATACATGGTATCACACTTATCCACATCAATAAACTCTCTAACTAGAAAACAATACTAGATGCCCCATATATATAATATATGTTGTGGATAACCCAAGCCAAATATCCTATAACAACTATATGTTACTCCACCTATATCCATAGACATATCCATCTCAAGTACACAAAGCTATATGTATATATATACTCACACCATATGCATACATCTCATGTAATATAATATATACATATATACATTTACATACATACATGCTTATATGCATACAGGCCTATCTACCAATGCTAACAAAAGGAAATATGGACTGAAAGGATGGAGAATCTGGACTGAAGGTAGAGATATACCCCATGGTCCTATACCCAAGTGAGGCCTGGTTTGATATCCTAGATTGCACTTATTGAGATGGACAGATCCAATATGGCTATTGGACAGAAGGAAGGGTCAACAAGCAGCCACACACACATACAATCTAAACTAAAGGTTGCACAGAACATGGATTCTCATCTGGACAGTGAACTATAGGCTAGACAGGGCATCCTAACATACAATCTGAGTTAAATCAAGGTTTTGAACTAAGAGGGAAACATGGACTGAATAATTTCCAGTTTACAATATTCAGTCCAAAAGCTCATTTCGAACCTCCAATCCTTGTTATCCTCAGCCAAAATCCAAACTAAACTCACAACATCAAACCCCAACCTGAACTAAACCTAATCAAACTTAGGAAAACAAGGCTCAACTCAGGAAAACTGAGCTCTAAACCTATGCTCTCTGCCTACTGCTCCTTCTACTGCTACTGCACTGCTTGCCTGCTGCAGTGCCACTGCAAATGCAAGCCAAGGCAAGGCAAGGCAATGCATGCCTGCTGCTGCAACTGCAATACAGGGCAAAGCATGGCCTGCTGCATTGCTAAGGCTCTGCTGCTTGCTGCTACACTGCAAAAGCCAGGCCAAGCCAAGGCTTAGGCAGTATAGTTCCTGCCTATGGCCCTCCAACTCACAGCCCCCTCTATGATACCAATACGAACAATCACTCCAAAACCCACATCTACAAATATATACAACCTGAACTGAAACTTGAAACAAATGAAACCTACACTCAGGAATCCAATACCACAAAAGCTCATCCTAATCTACTGACATCAGCAGGAAACTATGACTGAACCAAGTTGTTCACCAAGGACCTAATCAACCTCTCTACTGAACTGGACAGTAGACTAAAAGGTAGTAATCTGGACACTAACACCATCCTAACCTTGTTCACACCCTTACATGATACCCAAATTACTGATACACACCCAAGCTTCAAACTGGAACCAAAACATACAAACCAAAGTGTCATAGTGTATCTGTAGTGTCAAGTGCAGCTTGGTGTGTCAGAGTATGTGTCAAACAGAGCTAACATGTGTACAGGAATAATCATGACAATGGTTAATCTCAGGAATTAATGCGTGTGCCAATGACAGTGTGTTTGGGCTTAGTACACTATGTTCACAAATTATGGGTTGAGTGTAGATATAAAGGGTTAATTCTCAGGAAGTTTTAGTTTTGAATGTGTGACTGGTGTCTCAGGAATCAGTGCACTGACAGTTGGTTGACAGTGTAATAGTTCACACATTAAGTTCCAAACACCAAATTCGAATCCCATCATCTATCACATATATAGGTGAACTAATCCTAATCATTAAACCTCATTAAATCAGTTAAATAGGTAATTAAACTCAGAAAAACCAAATCAGTGAAGTGTGGACTTAGTGTCTCAGGTTAACAAATTTTTTTCATGTGAATGTGTGTGTATGCTAAACAGGAATCAGTGTACAATGGGACAGCAATATGCAACTCAGGTTTGGATGTGTGTGTACATGTTTTCAAGTCTCAACAGTTTCAGTGTGTGTGTGTGTGATTGAACTCAGTGTGACAGGTTTCAGGAATTGTGCATTTGAATCCAATTCCCCATGCTAATATGTAAACTGCCATGAGACTAATACTCAGACATATATAGGCAAACTAACACTGCAATAATCATTAGGGAAAAAATAGTTTAAAGATCACATTAAACTCAGAATTAACAAATATATGAACTGGTATCAGAACATTGAGGATTCGCCCTAAATTCGAATCATAAACTAATTTAAACATTATTAACAATTGATATAGGTTCGTGTACATGTACTTGTGTCCCATAAATTATATTGTGTCCGAATAATAGGATACGAGGTGTCCAAGTGCTTGAAAACACATAACATACGCACAGACTGCACTGTCTCGTACAGCGAGTCCACGCTCTCGTAGATGCGATACGAGGCACGACACATCTCGTGCTTGTGTCCACGTATAGCCCATATATAGGCCTATACACGTGACACAACACGAGACACGGAGGACACGCACACGCGTGATACGACACGCGTATCAGACGCGTTTCTGCGCGCGTACAGTCCCTGTGTATGACCAGTGCGGCCTTATTTTCGTGTCCGACATGAAATGAGGTGTCGTGAAATGCCCCAACCTCTACGCCAAGTTTCGCGTGTCGAAACGCTGTGTCCAGTGAGAAATAGGACACGGGTAGCAGGACAGCGCACACGCGTGTCGTGCAGCATGTCCGTACCCAATTTCGATACGAAATTCACATCAGTCTTCACAAAAATTAATATACATAATTAGATCTACAAATTCATATAATTACATTTACAAAAATCGAAAATAATATCCTTAGAGGCATTTAATTAAACACCTACACAACAATACGACACGTGTCCGATACGGACACCAAACGGACACAAATTTGACCCAAATTTCAGGGACACCTAGGGGACTCCTAGATCTAGCCCTAAATACAAAGAAAACCGAAATTTAAATCAATTTAAAGGGTTTTACCTATGTGTGCAAAAAGCTTGGAAAAGCTTCAAATGGGAAATTCTTCCTCTTGATGGCAAAAGCTCCAAATTGACCCAAAGCTGGAATTAAATTCCACAATCAAAAAATACGAGGAAATTAGGCTCTAATGCAAGAAACTAGGATTAAAAAGGAATTAAGATGGATTTATGGAGATTTTTGGAAGGGGAACAAATACCTTTCTTTTCCAATGTTGAAATGAATAAAGAAAGAGGCAAGCCTAGAGAATAAGTATTTGTATAGGGTGCGGATCCCTATGGCTGGTCATAAAGGAAGGAATTAGGGTTAGGGTTTCCTAAATTGGCCCATGGGCTTAAGTCATGATCAAACAATCATTAAGCCATAAGTCATTTTATGAAACCATATGCCATGACTTAAATTCACTAAACCAAATCCCCTCATTCTAAAACCAATCTCTATTGACTAAAATGGGTTAACTCAAGTTAGGCTAGGGTTACCATAGCTAGGGTTAGGCTCTAGGCTAGTCCACTAGGCCTCAACAAGTCAAAGCCCAACTAGGAATTCACCAATTCAATAAATCATCAAATAAGTCAAATAAGTCAAAATGACCAAATTACCCCTAGGCTAAAAATGATAATTAAATCATCCTAATGACATGGTTAGGCTCTAGGTCATGCAGTCTCTCAGGTTACACTAGCAAGACCTCAAAATCACAAGTCATGACTTAAAGCAGTTTTTAAATAGTTTAAAAATAATTAAATATCACCAAAAATTATAATGTAAAATAAATATAAATAATTAATAATTATAATTATAATTACAAAATTTCAAAATTATCCTCATCTGGAAAACTGGGTGTTACACTTCAACAAGAGAACCATGATCATCGAAGAATCAATTAATGTCAAGTTTGATGAACTAAATCAACATTCAGTCGATAACGATAATGAAGACGTGAGTACACCAAGTACAACTACTGCAAAACCTTTCCACAAAGATACAGAACCTTCACACCAAGCACCAGCTGAGTCTTCAAGCAAAGAAGCCGGAACCAGCAATCCTGAGGATATGACAAAAGAGATGAGATTTTTGGCAGATCATCCAAAGGACTTGGTAATTTGTGAGATTACCAAGGGTGTAAGTACTCGTTCCTCTAATAAATATTTAGCTTCTTGTATTGCTTTTATTTCATAATTTGAACCCAAAAACATTGAAGAAGCATATAGTGATAATTTTTGGTTAGATGCTATGCAAGAGGAATTAAATTAATTCGAACGAAATCAAGTTTGGGAACTTGTTCCCAAGCCTATTGATCATCCAGTCATTGGCACCCGTTGGGTATTCCGAAACAAACTGAACGAGAATGGTTTAGTGACTCGTAATAAGGCTCGACTCGTAGCTCAAGGATACAATCAAGAAGAAGGTATCGACTACGATGAGACTTATGTCCCAGTTGCGAGATTAGAATCCATCGCATGTTATGTGGATTTGCATGTTTTCATAATTTCAAGTTATTTCAAATGGATGTTAAAAGCACATTTTTGAATGGTTTTATAAAAGAATAAGTTTATGTAGCTCAACCTCCAGGTTTTACCGATTTCAAAAATCCTGATTACGTTTTCAAGTTGAAGAAAGCCTTATACGATTTGAAACAAGCCCCTCGTGCTTGGTACGATCATCTAAGCTCTTTTATACTTGACAATGATTTTTCAAAAGGAAAGGTTGACACTACACTGATCATAAATTCTTTGAATAACAATCTTCCTTTGATTCAAATCTATATAGATGATATTATTTTTGGATCCACTGATGAATCTCTTTGTCAAGAATTTTTAAAGTGTATGTAGAATGAGTTTGAGATGAGCATGATTGGAGAGCTAAAATTTTTTCTCGGACTGCAAATCAAACAAACCAACAAGGGGACGTTCATAAATCAAGTAAAGTACACAAAAGATTTATTAAAGAAGTTTGACCTGGAAGCAGTCAAACCACTTAGCACTCCAATGGCGACTTCAACCAAGCTTGATATTGATGAACAAGGCAAACCCGTCGATATACGTAAGTATCGAGGTATGATCGGTAGCTTACTGTATTTAACTGCTAGTCGACCAGACATTATGTTTAGTGTTTGCTTGTGTACACGTATTCAAGCCAATCCAAAGGAATCACATCTGTTCGCGGTTAAGCGTATCTTTCGATACTTTAAAGACATTTTTTCTGTCGGCTTATAGTATCCTAAAATCACGTCATTTGACCTAATCGATTATTCTGATGCTGATTTTTTCCGGATGCAAAGTAGATAGAAAAAGTACCAGCGGCACATGTCATTTCCTAGAAAAAGCCCTAGTCTCTTGGTTTAGCAAGAAGCAAAATTCTGTCGCATTATCAACAACTGAGGCTGAGTATATCGTCGCAAGACGTTGTTGTGCCCAAATTTTATGGATGAAGCAAACTTTAGAAGACTTTGGATTACATTACACACACATACCCATTTTCTGTGATAATACTAGTTCTATTAATTTGACTAAGAATCCAGTATGTCACTCTCGTACTAAGCATATCAAGATTCGACATCATTTTCTTAGAGATCATCAACAAAATGGAGATATAGACCTTGTATACATAGACACACATAATCAATTGGCTGACATATTCACAAAACCTCTAGCGGAAGATCGTTTCAATTATTTACGTCGAGAATTAGGAATTTTAGTTGACAATAATATTAATTTTGTTTTATTAATTAATTTATTCAATACTCAATAAAAAATTTCGAGACAAGCCTACAAAGAGTCTGTCTGTCACCACGACTACGATCGAAGCGAAGCGGTACTTAATTGTTCTCCGATGAACTCCCGTTAGCTGGGACATTACTCCTACAGCTAATCTGAAACAGATGCTGAGTAAAGAAAATTAATTTATAAAATAATATTAATTATATTATTTGAAGTTTAAAATTACTAAACTTTGAATTAAATATTTGAAATAAGTTGATGAAAAGGATATGGCCCTCAAAAATATTTTTTTTATAACCAGGAGAACCCTAGGCGAATTCGGCCCGAGTTCGGTCCGAATTCGGCCTGAGTTCTGTTGGTGCTGTAAGTTATTAAGTCAGAACCCGAGGCCTTCTCCTCTTCATCTATTCCAAACTATTTCATCACAGCAACAGCAGCATCCGAAGAACCCCCAAACCCTAGCTTTTCTCCACTCCCTTTCTTCCAATCTACGTAAAGAGATCCATCCAAAATTTGGATTCGTGCGGAGAATCGCGTCCTCTACAACATACTTGATTCTCAGAAGGTATAACTCCTTATCTTCTCTACTTTCAAATTCTTAGGGTTATCTAGTTTTGGGAAAGAATGCCTAAGGGATTCAATCCTTTCAAGAGGAAGAAGACTAATGCCAGTGAAGAGGCATCGTCTTCTTATCCGAACATGGATTCCCTCTTTTTTCCGGTCGAATCGGGTGACAGCGTGTTGGATGAGTTTTACTTCAAAACTCATGACCAAGAATTACTTTGGTATGCTGACTTTGCTATGCGTACAATATGCACAGGGGCTCCGATTAAATGGACTGTATTTCCAGATCACCGTCCTTTCTTTGAGGTATTAGGGTTCCACCGTCTCGTTACCCAACAATTCCCTATTGCTACTAATGCCCTTAGACTATTCTATTATAACTTCGTGTTAGACACTTTTACCGCAAGAACTCGTGTTGGCGGGATCGATATTGAGTTCGATGATGTGTTGCTAGAAGAAATCCTTGGTATTCCAAACGAAGGTGCCCCGCTCGATGACATCACCGACTTTGACTTTCCTGAGGGCACGACTCTTGTTAGTTTCAAGAATGAGCTTTGTGCACCAGCTCGTGCTCGTCCTGGAAAGTTCAAGGCCAATAACTTGAACTTATTTAACTACGAGTTACATCGCATCATCTATTCCACTATTATTCCCAAATCTACTTCAAAAGATGATGTCACTGCACTAGAACTCTCTGTCCTCTATCACATTCTTAAGGGGATTCTTTTTTCTACCCCTAAGACTATCATCCAGATGATGGGTAGATGTCGCAGAAGAGAACGCAATCTCTCTTATGCGATGCTTATCCCTCGTTTCTTTCAGCGTTTTGATATCGACTTATCCACTTGCGCTCTGGACCCTGAGCCCAATTTTCTCAAGCTTTCTCGTCTTAGCATTGCCACTGCTCCTCCACCTCCTGCACCTGTTCCTCCTCAGACCTACCCTATGACTTTTGAGGGTATTCATCAGCACCTCTCGGATATGCAGACTTTCTTTATTGACACTTCCAGGGAATGTGAGTTCCGTGACGTGACTCGGTTCTAGGCTATTGCCAACTCGTTTGTCGATCTCCGATTTGTTCAGACGGGTCATTCTGCTAGCTCTCTTCCTAGAGACCCTTCTGTATCTGGTTACCGCATTGAGGATGAGGTGGCCCACTCTCTGTTCCAGCCAGGGAATGCTTACGATTGGTATCATACTTCTGGTGCTACTCTACGCACCTCTGGAGCTGGCACATCTGGAGCTGGTCCATCCGAACATGGTGGACATGCTGGCACTGCAGCTGATAACGATGCAGATGATATGTGATTTGTCGTACTATTGAGACTGATTTTATTATCTTTGTTTACTTGGAAATGCTCCAAAATTTCAAGCTAGTATCAGTACTCTTATTTGGTTGTGATTTCTATTGTAACTTTTTTTATGAACATGTTATATGTTTTCTTCAGCATATTTTATTCAGTTTAGCATTTCTCATAGCATTATCTTTTATTATGCTTTTATTTAAACTGCCTGTAAAAAAAAAATTTGCTTATCACATTTTCTTTACTGTCTGTGATACCATGCCTGTGATAAATTTTTTTATATCTATATTTTTGTGTTTCTTCACTAATTGTTACTTATGCATATATTGCGGGAGAGCTTTCTCTTTTGCAATTATTTTGCTAAGTGACAACGGGGAAGAAATAAGATCTAACATCTTCGATCTGTAAGAATACAAGATATGAACAATCTACATGAATAATTTTTTTTGGTACATTATCTCGGTACAATTTGTTTTGATAAAGACCAAAGATGTTATATCGGTCAAGGTTTGTCAATTATCAAAATGGGGGAGATTGTTGGCCTATTGGTCATGGTCAAACCTGATTTTAATAATTGATCAAACTTTGTCTCGATATACGGAACAACTCAGATGTTTACTCAAGATATTTTGGATACTGATCAAGATTGGATATCTACTCAGTTCAAGACTGAAGCTATGTTTGCCACTCGAGACTGTATTTCTTTATGCAATGTAATTTTTATTTTTATTGAGTCTAGGAATACATTGTACACCAAGTCGTACTGGCAAATAGGCTATCCAAAATCGTTTTTAAAATTGACCTATGTTTTGAAAAATATCTCTTATTTACAAAAGTTTCTGAAGGATTTCAAAAAGTCCCAAAAATATTTTCTTAAAATACTCCTGGCCAACCCTGACAGAACTCGGCCAGAGTTCGGCCAGAGTTCGGCCAAGGTGAACGTTATGTGAACGTTAATTTTTGAACTTGGTCTCCCTTCAGTTGCGGATTGTTACATAGAGTTCTGTCCGAATTCTGCCAGAGTTCTGTCTTTAGAAAAACTATAAATAGAGAGTATTTTTTATCATTTTAAAATCACTCATTCACTTTCATCACTTCTCTTCTAAAGCTTACGCTTCTTCCAAAGAGTTTTCTAAAAAGCTTTTATTTTCAAATCCCAAGCCAGTTACAATTCTCTAGTCAATTTGTCGGTACGGTACGGTCTAGAAGATTTCAGAGAAATTGTAATCAGAGGCTTGATTGAAGAAAGACTCTTCAAAACTGAAGTTGGTCGAGTTCTTCATATCAAAGCTCGCGTCTGTAGAAGTTGCAAGGACTTCGTATGAAAACTTGCAGGATTTTCCAATAGTGGATTCAACTGGAAACTAGAGTTCTTCCGACTGGACTAGTCCTCACAAGAGAAAAACCAGTATAAATCATTGTGTTTGTGTTTGCCTTCGGATCTCCTTTCTTTATAGTTATTACTTTGTGATTATTTATATTATTTCTATGATCTAACTGCTAACAAGTTTTTAATTAGCAATATTTTGCTGCCTACTCTATTCACCCCCTCTAGAGTATTCTGCTTTACGACTTTGTTCCTACAATTTGATCCTCTAGTGCTGGTATATCAACGACAAGCCATCACCATTGAGATAATATCTTTTAGATGTTGATGAAAAAAGATTACTAGTTGACATACTAAATTGTGTTGTACATGGTAGAAAATAGTGATGAAGTAATGATCCAAAGAATAAGTAATATTGATAATTGGACAAGCTGATATTTATGTCATGGAAGTTGAAATCTTTGAACAAAAACATATTAATGGATATTGACCATGGGAAAATGTTCAGAAACATTAGATGAGATGAATACTCTATGACATTGTCTTATCTCCGAGATACTGTAGTTGTTGTATAAGAAGAAATTTGAGGACTTAGTCGACCAACTTTGATTTGGAGGTAAACAATTATATGCCATGTTTATTATTACGGTAATATGTTACGAAGCTTGGATTTAATCATTCATAAGTCAGATTTAGTATTTTATATTTTATCAGATTTATTATCTATTGTCAAAATATCTTTTCTGTTAAATTTCTCAGCTTGATGGCTACTATATTTTACTTGTTTGATATAACACATTGGCATGCCTCACTAGTTAATATTATTGCACTAGACACAAATATGATATGATTATGCTTTTTTGAAAAACTTTGAGTAGTAGGAGTCCTTCTTCTTCTTCATGTAAGGAGTGTATTATCAAGATATTATAGGAGTTAAAGTAATCATAAACTATTCTTCTTGTAAACATGATCATGTACTCCCTTGATTACTTTTCTAGAAGAAGAGACAATAGTTTTTGCTACACGAGTTTATGCATATGTGTACATTACATAACATTAATCAAGCCTTTTATTAGTCTTTTAAGTTCTTTGCAACATTTTGTTTATTATTTATAATATCTGATGTCACAATGAGTTTATTTTTTTAAGTTTGAATTTTTAGGAAAATAGCCAATGGGGGCACGGGAAGAATTAAGTTCAAGTAGACTAAAGAACAAGATTTAAAACTCATTGAAACTCTTCAAGAGCCGCACATGAAGGATAAATTAGGCCCGTCACTTATCTCAAGTCATGTAAACCAAAATCCATGAGAAGCTTAACGCTCATTGATTCGGGTATTTTTAAAAACCATGTAAAGAGTCCGGATGAGGGTTTTAAGAGAGATTAACATTGTCCACGCATTATTGACAGGCACAAATTGCAGTTGTGAGCCCCTGAATTTTAGGGTTTATTTTAAAATTTTATAAATGAATTATTTTCAATAAATAGTTTATTATAATTAGCTTTGATCATTGATGTAGTTCTCCGTGACTTTGATTTTTGGAACACCAGGAATGTCAATCTCTCAAAACTTTTTTTATAAGTTTTGTAGTAGACTAAATAATCTTCATTTTGGTATATCATGTCCAACTCAAATTTGTTCCCTTGTATTCTATTTGCATCACACAACTTTCTGGTCAATTTAGGCCATTTGACCATCTACCGTAAAACTTGACCAAACATCCAATTTAATTTCGGAGCTCGACATCGATCCAACATAACCGACCCAATATGTGATTTTGGTCCATTTTGAGTCTACTACACGCATGCTACTTATGTATCGTCCAATTGAGCTCCCACATGCTATTATTCTATCGATGATCATAATTGACTTAAATTTGTAGTCATGATCGCATCAAGCCCAACCTAACCTAATCTAAACCAACATCCAGCCCAAACTCTTGTGGCCACTCACATACCACACAATATCTCTCCCTTTCTTTTGTTGCTAATATTACTAGGTATATATTGATCGAGTTTAGAATATATATACTTATACATAATTAGACTATATATATATATATATATATATATATATATATATATATATATATATATATATATATATATATATATATATATATATATATATATATATATTACTTAGAGTATATAAATTATTGAGAGTATATCTATTCCATAGAGTATATATATATATATATATATATATATATATATATATATATATATATATATATATATATATATATGTTTAGAGTATATGCATGTATATACTTTAGAGTATATAACCACAAGTACAATTTGGTGTACATATACGTATACATTAATTGGAGTGGAAATATACACATCCTTTATTTTTCTTTTCCTTTCTTCCTTCCTTACATATAATATCCAGCCCAAGCACTCTAGCCCAACCGTGCAGCCCAACCCTCTCTTCACTTTTCTACATATGACAATATGTTGCTGTAGGCATGTAGGGAGCAAACTCTACCCTAGCCGCAAAGACTCCTCCCCACACTTCTTCTTCTTCCTTCTTCTTCTTCTTCCTTCCCTCTTCTCATGAATTTTTCCCTCACACTTCCTCCATCTAACCACCACCTCCTCCTCTACACCAAGGATGGCACTGCGGCTGCCTCGTCTCGGCGTCGCATCCCGTGCGACCAGCCACCACCATACGGCCGCAGCCCCATCTTGTACTATCACAGCAACCATATGCGCGTGACAGAGGCGCAAGCACGAGCAGCAATGCAGAGACGTGCGCATGCAAGCTCTGCAGCAGTACGGCCAGATAGTGGCAGCAACCATCATGTACGACCGCGCAGTGCTGCCCAGGCAGCCGCTCGACTGTCGGCATGCTTAGGACGTATGTCGTCCTGGCCGTGCATCACCGCCATGCATGGCCAAGCTGCAGTAGCAGCAGCCGCAAGGCAATAGTAGCGGCAGCAACAGCTACACGATCAGCAGCAATAGCAGCGGCGGCGACCACATGCTACCGCGACCACTGTCAAACGGCAGTCGACACCCTTCGACGGCCTCCAGGGTGCTACCCCATCTTGGCAACAATATTCCCGATGCATGTTATGAGTGATTCGTGCATTTCGCACAGGATCCCGTCGTGACACGCCAATTTTGAACTAAAAAATTGCATTTCAGGACAACAACTTTGGGCATATTTTTTGGACAATTCGACTGTTGGATTGTCGATCCATTTCTTTTGTCTCCATCTTGGAATATACCCCTTCAATCCTCTAAAGTTTTAAATATTAATTCGATCGTTTGATAGATCAAAACCGGCCACCAAATTGTAAATTACGTTATTTTTGGACAGTTTCATGGAGCCAACTTCGTGGATTTGTATCTTCGCCGTCTCAGATCCATTTGATGCGCCACCTGATCTTGTGAACATCAGGTATAACCACCTGTGTGCCCTAAAAATGTTAGCTTTATAGGATGTCGTTTGGTTGGTTGAAATCGACGCCAAAGTTGGCATCTCGAAACCATAATTTCCAACTTGTAAAATTCTAATTTTGGACCCGGGACTCCGGATTCTAATTCTGATACCACCAGTGGACTCGCGGCATCATTCTAGCATGAATTCATATAAAGATTATTAGATTTGGAAGACGTGGGCTCCGAACATATTTCGGTGCAAGGCGGATCCTACAGTCCGAGTCAACGGACCATTTTGAGATCGACTCATCGAAATCCAATTCCGGATATATCATTGAGTTTGTATCTTCATTCTGAGCTCGTTGACGTATACTTTGCTTGATTTAGAGGATTTTAGCTCCGGCACGTATTTTCGTGCAAACTGGATTCCAACGTCTTCGTCAACGGGTCATTTGAGATCGGCTCATCGAAATCCAATTTCGGATGTACCGTTAGGTTCATATCGTCATTCTGGACTCGTAGACATATAATTTGCTTAGTTTAGTGGACTTATATCTTAACACATTTTTCAGTACAAAGTTGGTCCAACGACGGACATCATTTTAATCCAAAATTACCATTTTGCTCCTGTGTCCAAATTGGACTTATGGGTAGGCTATCCTAGCTAATTTGATCATTCTAAACATGTTGGTGATGTTTGTTTCATCATTCGACAATGTATGTAGATTTTTCTTTATGTATCACTATTAGTTATAATTAATTTTTATTATGTTCGTATTTCGGAATTCGTGCATCAGGACCGAGATTAGTCAATTCCAGTAACTCACGTCGCTGAAATTGACAAGATGACCATATGGATCGCTATGATAAGATTGTTAACCTTACAGTTGATCTTCTTACCTCGATTTGAGTGTCATAGTTTTTGTCCACCATCATAGTGTTGGGATTCTAAGGACTCTAAGTGTTGTTTATAGGTTTAATGTCATCCAAATTGGACTACTATGCTAGGTCATAACTTAATTAGAAGTCGTGGCACTCCACTAGTGTTAGAGTTAGCAGTTTAGAGTCTTGAACATAAAATAGGAACTGATATTATTATACCCTTTTTGACAGTGACAGGACACCGGCTTCTTCCTCTGCATTCTCACTTCATTGCCTTGCTCGAGGCAAGTACAAACTACAAACTTTACTTACCGCACATGATAATGAATTGCGCATGAAAACTATTAATATAGCTATTTATAACTGAAATTATATCTCACATGTTTCTATATATCTTCCATATGCTTTACGAGTTTTAAACTGCTCTTAGTATCTTTCACATGTTTATAACTTGGGGATGGGAAAACTGCTAGTTGAGTACGTGATCAGACTGTAACTTAGTACATATACCGAGATCGGTCGCATCTCATGAAATCTTGCCATAGGCCTTTATCTCGCATATTTGTACGTATTTACATCCATGCTTGTACACTTGTACGTATGTACATTTTATTCATGTAGACTTGTACATCAGTACATTTTACACATGTTTGCCATTAATTATCAAAACAAGAACTACAGAGGAACTAGATTTGATTGCAAACTTAAAAGTACAACAGAGAGCCTAAAAAGAAATTCTAGAAAACAATCTAAGTACAATTGTGTAGTTTTGATTCTGGGGGTGACGATGGAGGCTCGGGAGAAGTGTAGAAACTCTGCCTTACTCCTTGGACTATGGAACACAGTCTTTGCTATTGAGGAAATGCTCTTGATTTTTTTTCCAGCCCTTAGCATGGGTGTGGTACCCTGCTATTTATAATGATTTCGGGATGAAGCATATTTTTGGCCGCATAGATGGTCTCGTGGCCACGTGGCTGTAACAGCACACGAAGACTCGGTCTTTGGCTGCCAGCTGGTGGTTTATTGAGATTTCTTTGGTGCAGCAAATCTGGGTGGTTGAGACTTGGTCAACTTGCCACGTGCCCTATTGTAGCTCCCCTTCTCAAAAATTTTGAAATATTTTTTATTATTATTTATTTTATTTGAATGGTGATTTTTAAAATTTTTAGAAATAATTACTTAGTTAATTATTACGGTAGATGACTTTAGCCATGGTGGAATTTTGAAGTACAAGACGACTAGGAATGATGGCACTGATAGTGCAGTGGCGTGCTTTGACTAGTATTGTACCAAGATGGTCCGGACTTGACCCGAACCAAACCCAAGCCCATGTAATGTTGTAGAGCGACCAAAGACGTTCACGACAATAGATGTGTTGTATGAATGTGCATATTTCGTAATTTACGTAGTGGTCTAATAAATATTTTTATATATATAATAATTGCTATATAAAATATCAATAATATTTTATTTATAGGGAATATTTCCTTAAAACATGTATTTTGGGATTTTGGGATTTATGTAGGCTATATAGGTATATACTTGTGCATATATATAATTATATTCCTGATATACAAAAATTAGGCTTTGTATATATATATATATATATATATATATATATATATATATATATATATATATATATATATATATATATATATACACGTATAGCTATCTAATTATAATTATTTATATATAGATTAGTATATAAATTAATAATTCTATATTATAAATATTGATTATACTTAGAATATTTTATTGCTTGTACTTGTATTTATGGTATATATATATATATATATATATATATATATATATATATATATATATATATATATATATATTGTATTTACAGTAAAAAAAACATATATATTGTATTTACAGTATACGTGTGTAAAATCCCTTTAAAATTCTACTATAATTTTTATAAATAATTTGGTATGATCTTGTACTTCGTATGTATACGTCGCGTACGAATTTGTCGTATTAAACGTCGCGTATGAATTCGCATTTTCGTATGGCTCGTCGAGTGCGAATATGTGCGAGGTACATATTTTTGTAAAAATATTTTATTTTAGAAGCATGATTTTTTTTTCAAATAATAAATAATAAATATTTCCAATTGCTTAAAGTTGTAAAAATACGTCATATTGGAATTTCTAAAACTTTGTTTGATATCATGAAAGGTTATATAAATAATAATTTTTGAAAACTATGTTTTATGCAAATACTTATTACATATGAGGTGCATAAATTTAAATACATATATATAATTTTATTTTCGAAATTAATTAATATTAATTTTTTATTATCCGAAAAGGTATTTTAAAAGTGTAGTTCGGTTTAAATTTAATTAATTTTAGTGATTAAAATTTAAAAAGGTTTTATTGACTTATTTTAAATGGATTTTAAAGATAGAATTTATCTATATTGGATTGGATTGGATCCAACTACTTTTAAATCAACTTGGATTAGATATAATATTATCTGTGGGGGAATTTAAATCCTTCCGGTCCTTATCTAGATAGAACTCTCCACCTCCTATATAAGGAGAGACTCCTTATTCTTTTCTCCATCAATTCCACAACGCAAAATTTCCAACGCAATTCGTGTATCGTGTCTGTGCCCTCCTTCTCCTTTTTACTATATTTTCTACTACAAATACATTGGTTCTCCGTGTCCGACAACTCCGGACACACCGCTCCGTGTCTCGCAGGACACAACATCGTCCTCCCACATCCTGGTCAGACGCCGCCCATCCAACCACTTCCACCGCCCGACCCGACTGATCTCCTGGCCACCGCCGGCAGACACCACGTCAGCAACACCACCATTACCAGATTTCACCACCACGCCTTCACTATCAACACAAAACTGCCACCTACAAGTCCTTCCACCGCCACCACCGGTGCTGCCTCCCCCAAAAAATCCAAAATCTACCACCTCCAGATGGGAACAAGAAGAGAAGGGGAAACCCTCACCTGGCCCTTTTGTCGCACCACGTCGCCGAGGCCCTCTCTGCCGCCGACCTCCTCCGGAGACGACCACGGCCGTCCCCGCGCCACAGGCATCCTCCTCCAGCCGAGAGCCTCGTCGCCCGAGCATGCACCCTCCGCTCGTGCACCCCGAGTGCGCGGCGGCCCTCCGTCGCCGCGGACGCGCTCGAGCCGCCGGCGCTTGCTTCGCCGGCAAGATCTGCGCCAGCCGAACCCGACCTCCAACTCCGACAGGATTTTCCGCCGACCGCCAGGTGAGATCCTCTCAAACCCCTTCTTACTTCCGCACCTCCTTTCCCTCTTTTTCCTCACTGCTCGATTTCTCTCCTGAGAAAGGGGAAGACACAGCAGCTTTCCCTTATGGGAAGTTAATACATTGTAGTTTTTTTTTTTTTTGTTCATGCTCGTTTCATAGAGACTCAGTAACTAAGAAGGTTAGGAGTGATAAAGGAAAGCGATATTAATAGATTTTTTAAGGCATTGCAAATAAAAGATATGTATTTCAGGTTAGTAGTATTAAGTTATTATGATTAACTTTGTTACTAAAAATTAGTTACCATTTATAATCTTATTTTTTTTTAAATAAATATATAATACAATACTCTCAAAAATTAAACCTTGACAACATTAAAGTTGTAGGCCTAAATTAACTTCCTAGTATTTATTAAAGTATTTTAGTTAATGAAAATATACTGTTATCTACCTAAACACCTTATTTTAACAAAAAGTTAGTTTTCAACCCTACAATATTTTTCTATAAATTTTTTTATGTGTTTACCTAAATTATTTTGACTAATAAACAAATATCATTTCCAAAGCATTATAAATAATTTCTTAAAATTTCAAGTATTTATTTAAAAACTATTTTTATAGCTTCTAAAGTATTACGAATATTTTTAAATAATATTTTATTCCACAATTTCTCCTCGATTATCACCATTGATCAATACTGATCGTGCGTCCTATTTTCTCGCAACTTTGGACCCCTCTAAATCGGCCATGGCAATCGGACAAATCGGAACATGACAGACCATCACAATCACACCAGGCGTAACACCAGACAAGATACCTTGCCATCATTGTTTATTTCTTTGCTCATGATATTACATGCATTAATTTATTTAGTATTTATTTTCTGCAATTATAACTGATACTTCTCAATTATGTGTAGATGTAAATTTTACTGTTTAAATTCTGTCTTTCCTTATTTATTTTATTGGTATACACACTTGACCTAGAAGGAAGAGACCTCCTGCATTCATTGGCCTTGACACTTGTATGCCACGATTCACGAGTCGCATATAGATCTCCGACTTGTGTACTGAGTGGCCAGCGGTACATATTGGATGAGCGTTAGGCTATGACTACTACTAGGGTTGCATGATAAAAGACTAGTGGTCATTAGAGTTAGATCATTGGGTGGGGAGAATACAACTGGGCGTTGACCTCCTCCCTATCTATCGTAGACTCGCTCGCTACTGAGGAAGGATAGGTAGACTATATACTGTAGACTCTCTCGATACTGAGGAATGGTATATAGTATTGAGACTCGCTACTGAGGTTCTGCTTATTTTTCCTTGACTTGACTTGGAGGTTATGCGACCATGCGCTATTCTCAATTGCATTACACATAGAGTGGTTAGGTGACCGTTATCCGTTAGGTGTATGTACTTTTAATTTTGTACTTATGCCTGACCATGACTTGGAACAGTATCTTGTTGCAGACTAGTTTACCACACCTTGTCCTTGTTTGGTTAGAGGTGTGGTTAACTACTTCGATGATAAGGTACTGAACTTTGTTATGGTCCGGATTATTATTGAGCAGCTTTATATTCAGTCATGGCATGTTGTTTCTTGTATCTTGTTACGTCCTTCTGAGGACATGGTGAATTCTCCAAGTGTGTTTTGTGACTTTCTGCAGGTGCTTAGCCAAGGACATGATTCACCCTCTTGCTTCGAGATGATTTCTTTGGATCGTCTTTTGCTCCGCTCGACAAATTCCTACCTTGTATCTTCTTCTAAATTAAATTGGTTGGTAGTGGATTTGTCTCCTCCCAACGATTATACATGACAATTTCCAATCTAATTTTATATTATTATTCCTTCATTTTGTCGATGGGATTAGAGTGTCTTGGTTTACTGCTCTTTACAGCGTATATATATATATATACGAAGGCTCCAATTACTTCGTATGTATATAGCTGGCATGTCTACGTACTTAGTCTCTTATATTTTGGGACTGGGGCGTTACAACGTGCACCTATATATATATATATATATATATATATATATATATATATATATATATATATATATATATATATATATGTATGTATTTATGTATATATAAATATAGAGAGAGAGAGTAAACAATAAGAGGATCAAAACAAACAAGCCAAGCCCAGCCCAGCCTCAGCCCAGGCCCGACCCTTTCTCCCCCCCACAGCGAACACAAAAGCCGAGCAAACCCGCACCTATATATATATATATATATATATATATATATATATCGAGAGAGACCAAGAGGAGAAAACGTCGAACCCTAAACCTAACCTCGCCAACACTGCCACGCCAACCCCTGCACATGGGCGACCCTCCTCCAGCCCTAGGCGCCACCGCACGCGGCCACAGGACGGCCACGGCAGTGTCGACACGCGCACAGGCGCCGACAGCGACAACAGCAGGACAGCCGTGAAGGTATACTTCGAACCCTTATTTCTTCATGAATTCTTGACCAAATTTTGATCCATAAAGTCATATGGAGAGCCTATATAACCATCTAGGAACCTACTTAACTATTTCATATTGAATCAATCCAAATTCGAATAGAAATCGATCCCAAAATTGATAAAAACCTGTTTGAAACAGAACATAAACCAGTCCAAACCCCTACTTGGGAGGATGATTACTGTCAACCCATTAGGAACTTTAGAAAACTAATTGAAGGCACTATTAGACAATATATAGGGCTTCATAACCCTTTTTGTGAATTTGGATTTCATCGACTGTGCGTCAAGAAATCAGATTCCCAAAACCAAAAAAAATATGTTTTTAAAATTATAAAATTACCCGATACGACGTGCGTCCCGCCAAACCGGATGACGTGGTCGTGAACCGAAAGCATAGAAAGGTGCATATCGGCTTCATGGAGGCGTGGGCTTTGACAGAATTCAAATTGGTTGCGTGTGCGAGACGAATTTGATGCGTATCCGTCGAAATTTACCGTATCGGCCTCTGTGCAAAATTTTCAATTACTTTGTGCACGTTCGTCAGATCGAGACAAAACTTGCGCCAACAAGACCATATCATTTTTTTAGTCCTGTATGCCAAGTTTGGTCCGATTCTAAGACAGTTGACCGGATCACCATTTTGCGGGTCCCACGATCCGACTCAACGGGCGATTTTGTGCACGGTCCGTCGGAATCCAACTTTGGACATACGGTTGGGTTCGTATCAGAAAACTAGACTTATAGACATATAGTTTGATGACTTTAAAGATCATAGACTTTGGCACGCTTTTCGGTACAAAGCGGGTCCAACGTCGGACACTATTTTGACCCAAAATTGCCGTTTTACCCCTGTGTTCAGAATTGGACTTAAAGATAGGAAATTCTAGCTAATTTGACTATTCTAAAAACGTTGGTAATATTTATTTTAGCATCCGGAGACTTTTGCATGTGTTGACTGTTGTGGCTCACTGAGTGGTATAGTATTATCGGTTTCACCAGCACAGGACCTCAGGCGAGTACATCTCTAATGGTTCTCATATTTGATTATCTCTATGAATCATGTACGTAGTATTATTTTACATTGATATTTTATTGGTCTTGACACGATGTTACACGATATAGTAGTTATGGATTCTTTACATGTTGTTCGTGACCAATCTATTACTGTGTTCGTGACCTGTTTGGATCCATGAGTACTAGTCGGACGGAGAAATACTCTAGACATGTAAACAAACCCAAAATTATTCGTGCCTAATAGCAGTCACACACTTCACGTGCGGGGTGCCGGATCTTATTCGTGACTAATAGCAGTCGCACATTTCATGTACGGGGTGCCAGATTTACCCTTAGCCGTTTGCATGTCGAAGTAGTATTTCAACTCACTAGATAGATACAGTTTCTGGTTCTATAGTATACATTGCTAGTTATATGTCTACTCTGTTTTAGTACCCACTTGTCATTTTTACCATGCTCAGTTTTGCCATGATTCCATGCTTATCTTTTCGTCGTGTATTTCATTATTATTTACAGATTTATGGATTTTTGTCATTTATTGAATCTGTTGTGAGAATGTACTCATTCCATTCCTGAATGGAAACCAATATTTTCAGGTTAGCTGTGGCTTCACTTAGCATTGGAAGATACGGGTGTACTTGTAGACCAAAAACTAGAAATTAGATAGAAGAGATATCATTTTCATTGCTTGTAAGAACGACTCTGCGGCGTAGGCTGGCTTGGACACGTCTCGTATCCGAAAAGTGGGTACGGGTCGTGACAAGTTTTTGTGGTGGCCCATACAGGTCAGTTTTTGTTAAATATGCGAACTCGTGATGGTACTTAAGTTAGTCGTACTATTGCGAGCCTGCGACAAAAAAATGCTCATTCACAACTTAGAGTTAAATTGATTTAAGAGAATGACTATGACTAGGAGTCCCTTGTCCAAATTGGCCGTTGGGTAGTTAAGGTTGTCAGATAGGCCATACAATTTAGATAAGGAATTATTAAATTTAGATAGCTTGTCAGATCTCTATAGATACACTATTACTTTTGATATGGCGATATGATCCAATGTGGATATACTATTCACTTGGTAAGTTAGGCTTTCCTAGAATTAAGGCTCTAATCTTGATAAATTGTTCAATTTTCTTTTGCCCTATAGATATAATCCTTATATCATAAGTTAGAATTGCCAATTTAAAATATTTTGTCGTAAGGAATTAGTTTATAATTTCTTATTCTGTTATTCATATACGAATCTCGAGGTAGATTGATTCAAGGTTTTCCCTCAACTATTTGAAATACATATGAAATAAAGATTAGGATGTTCTTACTTCCCTTGTCTTCAGTTATTTCCTTCCCGATCAATCTTTTACTTTAAGGATTGAGACTTATAGGCAGATGTTTACGCTTTCTATCATAGTCAACTAGTTTGAATCTCTAGCAGCTCCTTGAAGTTCTTAGGAATATAGTTAGAGAAATTTTAACGACTGCGATGGCTAGACAGCAGCACACTGTCGCCAATTACTTGAGAATGGAGAGTGTGGGTTCACCGCAGCCAGCAGCGCACTGGCGAGGCACGACCCATAGAGTTGAAATTATTTCAAAGAATCATAGGTTATGGAACATTGCTAAAACTATGTCTTCGTTGACCTATTTAGACCTTGTGCCAATATAAGGTAGAGTATCTGATAGCATATTACATTTGAATCACGGAACCAAGGGTTTACTACAGCCAGAGTATACGGGCGAGGCAAAATTCTCGGTAAAATGACTTCAGACGTGATTACAAGTTTAGGATACTATAGAGGATAGGAAAATGCCATGTATGTCCCATAAGATCTAAAGCCAATACTAGTGAAAGTTCTGTAAGTTGGGTAGCATGTCTCCCAACCTAACATTATGTAGTCCTTGTGATCTATTAACGAGGTAATTGACTGACACTAATAGGTTTACCTAGAATATAGAATTTAAAAGTCCATAATCCAATAGTCGACCAAGGCCTTATGGATAAGAAGATAGTAGGATAACTGTATAAGCAAGAACACCAGGTAAGGTTTTGATTCTCACAAAACTCGAACTACTTGTGCCTCCTTTCAAAAATCTCGCATACTTGTATTTTGACTATCTTGACCAATGCTGCTATTACAGCGTAGTTTTGTAAGCTTACTCTTTTATCAAGCTTGATTCAAGACATATGTTTATTGGGGACACCTACTAACATATAGCCTAACCAGAATTGGTGTATTATGGTCTGATCAACCTTGATGCATTTGGTTCGATGTTTATTTGATTATCCCATGTGGATTGAGATATCGAGGTATCTAGGATCTCATCCGTGACTGTATTGACAATTTCTCTTGAATTATACATTCGCCTTTGAATCACTTAATTGTATTCAGTGACATCTTTCTTGAACTCTTTATTGTTTTTGTCTTTCACCGATTTGGAAAGATGAAAGCTCGTAATTGGTAGATAGATACAGAGTATCTCCATGGCTATGATTGTTGTATACACAAATGTAGCTACCATCGGCCAGCCATGTGACTAGAACCTTACCTTGAGTTACTCATTCTCCTCTCGACCCTCAAACTACTATTGGGACCTTCTAGCCATCTGAATTTGAGAATGATTAGGGTTTTACCCTTAGTCAAGATGCCAACCTATGAGACTATCTATTCTCAAGAAACCAATTGTTGTGAGTCTCTAATTATTTGCTTGAAACTTGCTTTAACTAGCAACCCTTAAGCCTTAACCCAACCTTTCCTCGACCAAAGCCCATAGTTTAGACATGAGATGAATAGACAAAGGTAAGGACAATCATTTACCATGTGTCACGACCCGTACCCTATTTAGGGGCACGAACACGTGGGTACGTCCAGCCTACGCCGCAGTATCGGCGGTAGAACGCTGTAAAAGGTCATCTAGAATATATAGAATCTAAGACACAAAATATAACCTGTCATCTTCGCACGGAGGAATATAACCACAACTCAATCACATAATTCTAAGGAAGATAAACACGATGATAATGATAAAGATAAAGATGAGATAAATAGTCTGAAATAGTGCCCAGCCACAATCACAAGTTCAGAGACCAAGACATAAAACAATATCCCAAAATAAAAACTACAAGTCTCGAAGTATCAAACTGGAATGTAATCAAGACAAAATCTAGGTGAACTAGGTCACTACTGGCGGTGCGTCCTCGACGAACACCGGGTCCACAGGCTGGTCCTGGTCGTAGGCTCCATCTATGCCAAACCCGTAGTAGGTCGAGAAATCTGCATCTAAATCCTCTGAAAAACAACGGGGGTTATCCTGTCAGGATATGAGCAAGTACAAACGCCAACAGCAGTTCCATGTGAATTGACAAATACTATAAGAGACAATCATAATGAAATACAAGATGGAATATCAAGACTGAAAGTAAAATGGTACAAGAGAACTGGATATCATATCATGTGCGAGATATAAGATAAAACTGGAATATAAACAATGAAAAGTAAACTGAGGTATGATGTAAACATAAAAATAAAGTGCCATGAGATATTAGAGCGTTATGTGATCGGCTTGGGTCAAGATCAGGCTGTTCCATTTGACCGGCTATGCATAGGTAGTATAATAATGTAGGGATCAGGCCGGCCAAAATGGAAAGCTATGCACAAGTAGTATAAGGTCAGGCTACGCCCTACGTGTGGTGAGGGTGGAGCTATGCACAAGTAATAAACAAGTAAGAGTAATGATCACAAAACCTCTAATAACTCTCCCATCCCCGAGTAGTATAATGAATCCAGACATGACAGGTCATGACACGGGATTCGAAGAGCAGGGGGCCAGCCCACTCTCAAATCGGTGTCTATACAAGTACAAGAAACAATACCGAACAATGTACTCATATACCAGGTAAACCAGGAATGACATCTCATGACAAGATTCACGTATACTAGTCCGTGTATCCTCGTGTCAAGAATCAAGTATAACACTACAACTGAATCGGATATAGTAGATATCAAGACAATGAAAACTATCAGAGAATGTACTCGCCTGTCGTCCTGAGCTGAGAAAATCGAAACTACAACCCACTTAATGAGCCACGAACGGTCAACTCGCACAACTGTCTCCTAATACTGAAACAGACATTACCAACGTTCTCAGAATGGTCAAATTAACTAGAAAAGCCTATCCATAAGTCCAATTCTGGACACAGAGGCAAAACGGTAATTTTGGGTCAAAATGGTGTCCGCCGTTGGACCCACTTTGCACCAAAAAATGTGCCAGAATCTACGGTCTCTAAAGTCATCAAACTATATGTCTACAGGTCCGGTTTGACGAGACGAACCCAACGGTATGTCCAATTTTGGATTTCGGTGGACTGCGCACAGAATCACCCATTAAGTGGGATTATGGGCCCGCCAAAATGGCGTCCCGATCAACGGTC
Source organism: Iris pallida (assembly GCA_029216955.1). Lineage (NCBI taxonomy): Eukaryota > Viridiplantae > Streptophyta > Magnoliopsida > Asparagales > Iridaceae > Iris > Iris pallida. The sequence goes on along the minus strand of JANAVB010018994.1, from coordinate 13,733,814 downwards.
TCAGAATTGGACCAAACTTTGCATGCAGGACCAAAAAAATATTTCGAGTCCAATGGCGCAAGTTTCGTCGCGATTTGATTAGTGTGCACAAAGTAATTGACAAATATGCAAAAGGCCGATACGGTGAATTTTTGACGGATACGTATCAAATTCGTCGTGCACACGCAACCAATTTAAATTCGGTCAAAGCCCACACGACCACGAAGTCGATACGCACCTTTCGATGCTTTCGGTTCGTGACCACGTCGCCCGGATTGACGGGACGGACGGCGTATCGGGACAATTTTTCTAAAAAATCCACTTTTGAAAATTAGTTTTTTCTCCAACTTCACAAATCAATAACTTTCTGTACAGTGCATGAAATTCAGTTCTACAAAAAAGGTTTTAAAGCCCTATAGTTTGTCTCTAAGTCTCTTCAGACCAATTTTGAAAAATCATAACATGCTGGTCGCAAATCGGCCACAAAGTTGGGGTTTTGGGACAGTTTCTAAACCCAGAAAATCGAGTTTTTTCTCGATTTTGGAACTCGTTTTTGTCGCACATGGTGCGAATCGGCACGAACTATTTGAAGGGAAATAAAGGTGTATATGTTAGGATCATACCGGAAGAAATGACTCAAAAATTGATCGAGCGTGCGTGTAGAAACGAGACGGAGAAGATGGTTACCTTGAAGTGGATTTCTGTTGTGGTTGATGTTGCGCGCGCGGGATCCGATGGTTATTGGCCGTCCTCCGGTGGTCGGCTGGCCTCACACGGTTGCCGGGAACGTCGGGGAGGTGTGCGGCTAGGATTTGGGTTAGGGTTTATGTGAAAATTTTCTTTCTCTCTCTCTCTAAAAATATGTATATATACATATATACAATCGGGTTGGGTCCGCTCGGTTATTAAAGGAAACGCGGGGGGGGAGGGCCACTCGGATTTGCTACTGCTGCTGATGGTTTCTAACGTGGGGGTGCTGAGTGCTTTTGTTTGTTTGGTTTTTCTTTTTTTTCTTTTTTTTTTCTTTTCTTTCTTTAATACCTTAAGCTATATATATATATATATATATATATATATATATATATATATATATATATATATATATATATATATATATATATATATATACACACACATAAATACATGCATACATTCATACATACATACATACAAATATATATACATATATACATATATTATATATATATTTACACGTATACGTATATATTTATTTATATAAAATAAACCTATAATATTTACCCATATATATATATATATATATATATATATATATATATATATATATATATATATATATATATATATATATATATATATATATTCCAATAAATGAAATATTACCCCAAAATATATATATATAAATAAAATCAGAATTTATTTATAAACAAAACTAAATATTTTAGTATATATATATATTAAATATATTAAACTTTATAAATAAAAACTCTATCGATAAAATACCTATTTAAATAATATAAATAAAATAGTAAAATATTATAAATGACTATATTAGCCTTATTCAGGAATGTGGGGGTGACAAATCTACCCTCCTAAAAAAATTTCGTCCTCGAAATTAGAGCAAACTAGCACAATAACAGTAGCAAGAACAAAGAAAAATACCTCAAGGCTCGAAGAGATAAGGGTAACGCTCCCGCATCTCGTCCTCCCTCTCCCAGGTAGACTCTCCTCGAGAGTGATGCCTCCATGCAACACGAACCAAAGGGATAACTTGGTTCCGGAGCACCTTCTCCCAACGATCCAGAATCTCTACAGGCTGCTCTGGATAGCGGAGAGTAGGCCCCACCTCTAACTCGGAGTGATCCAATACTTGACTAGGGTCTGCCACGTACCGCCTCAAATGCGACACATGGAACACGTTATAAACTTCCTCGAGCGTAGGCAGCAAGTCTAGTCGATAGGCCACTACACCGACCCTTCCAAGAATAGTGAAAGGTTCGATGAAGCGCAGGCTAAGCTTCCTGCCTCTGCCAAAACGAATCGTGCTCCGTGTCAGAGAAATCCTCAGGAACACCATATCGCCAACCTAGACACAAGACAAGACTCAATATAAGATCCTAAAGCAAACAATCATAAACAAGCACAAACAGAAAACTGATACTAACCTCGAACTCTAACGGTCTCCGGTGGCTATCGGCCCAATCCCGCTGTCTATCCTGAGCCACCCGAAGTCTATCCCTGATCAACTTAACCTTCTCTGCTGCATCCACCACCATCTTCGGGCCAAGCAAAACTCTCTCACCGACATCGTCCCATGACAAAGGACTGCGACATCTCCGTCCGTATAGAGGCTCAAATGGCGACATCTCTATACTGGCCTGATAGCTGTTGTTGTAAGCAAACTCTACCAGGTGAAGATGGTCCTCCCAAGATCCCCTAAAATCTAATACACAAGTACGAAGCATATCCTCGAGTGTCTGGATGGTCCTCTCTGACTGCCCGTCTGTCTGGGGGTGATACGCGGTACTGAACTTGAGCTGGGTGCCCAAGCTAGTATGCAAACTCCTCCAAAAGTGGGAAGTGAAACGACTATCCAGATCCGAGACGATGCTTACCGGAAATTCGTGCAATCTGACTATCTGCCGCACATACATCTCTTCCAGCTTCTCCGTAGATAGTCCTACCTTAAAAGGTAAAAAGTGGGCCGATTTGGTCAATCTATCAACGATGACCCAAATTGCGTCTTTCCCTCCTGAAGATCGTGGAAGTCCAGATACAAAGTCCATAGTGATGTGCTTCCACTTCCACTCTGGAATGGGTAGTGGCTGAAGCAGACCATCTGGCCTCTGTCTCTCGGTTTTTACCTGCTGGCACACTAAGCATCGAGATACAAACTGAGCTACATCTCGCTTCATGCCATACCACCATACATGCTCCCTCAGGTCTCTGTACATCTTGTTGGCTCCAGGATGCATAGAGTACTGGAAACGATACGCTTCCTGCAGAATCTCCTCCCGAAGCTCTCCACTCGGTATGTACAATCTAGTACCGTGCCTCAGCGACCCATCTTCGGCTATAGAGAAATCGTCTAGTAATCCGGCCTGCACCTGCTCCCTGATGCTCCTCAAGGTCATGTCATTAAATTATGCTGATCTGACTCTGTCCATCAACGCAGACTGAATCTGTAAACCCCACATCTGAACCTCCATGCCTGGAACGATCACCTCGATACCCAAACTATCCAGATCGACCAATAGATGACGATCTGTCGTCAAATACATAGCGACTGGATACCTGCTCAAGGCATCTGCAACTACGTTGGCCTTCCCTGGATGGTACTGCAAAAAGATATCGAAGTCCTTCATCAGCTCAAGCCAGCGCCCCTGTCTCATGTTCAATTCCTTCTGGGTGAGCACGTACTTCAAGCTCTTGTGATCCGTGAAGATCTCCACTCGCTCTCCGTACAGGTAGTACTTCTACAGCTTCAAAGCAAAGATAACAGCTCCCAACTCTAGATCATGGGTAGGGTAGTTCTTCTCATGAGGACGTAACTGCCTGGATGCATAGGCAATCACCTTTCCGTGCTGTTGAAGAACGCAACCCAAGCCCTTCCCAGAAGCGTCACTGTAGATCGTGAAACCGCCAGTCCCAGATGGCAACGTCAAGATAGGAGCTGTAGTCAACCTCTTCTTCAGCTCGTCAAAAGCAGCATGACACTCCTCGGTCCAGACGAATTCTACGTCTTTCCGGGTAAGTCTAGTCATCGGCTCTGCAATCCGAGAGAAGTCCTGAACGAACTTCCTATAATAGCCTGCCAGACCCAAAAAGCTCTGAATCTCGGCGACTGAGCTCGGTGTGGACCAAGACTCAACTGCTGAAATCTTCTTCGGGTCCACTGAGATCCCATGCTCGGTCACAACATGACCCAAGAACTCTACCTTCTCCAGGAAAAACTCGCACTTCGACAGCTTCCCATACAACTGCTCCTTCCTGAGAGTCTCCAGCACAATCTGCAGATGCTCCTCGTGCTCCTCTGGTGTCTTCGAGTAGATCAATATGTCATCTATGAAGACCACCACGAACTTGTCAAGGTACTGATGGAATACCTTGTTCATCAAGTTCATGAATATCGCTGGAGCATTGGTCAACCCGAATGGCATAACAGTGAACTCATACTGGCTATACCAAGTCTGAAAAGTCGTCTTCGGAATGTCCTCCTTCTTCACCTTCAGCTGATGGTAACCGGACCTTAAGTCTATCTTCGAGAATACCTTCGTACCGCTCAACTGATCAAATAAGTCGTCAATCCTCAGCAACGGGTACTTATTCTTGATAGTGAGGTTATTGAGCACTCTGTAGTCGACACACATGCGTACCGTCCCATCCTTCTTCGGTACAAACAGAACAGGTGCGCCCCAAGGTGAAGAACTGGATCTGATGAATCCTTTGTCCTGCAGCTCGTCGACTTGCTTCTTCAGCTCTGCCAACTCGCTGTTGTTGATCCTATAGACATGCTGCGAGATAGGCTCAGCGCCCGGCACCAAGTCTATAGAGAACTCAATATCCCTGTCTGGCGGCATTTTCGGTAACTCATCATGGAAAACATCCAAGAATCCTGCTATCAGTGGATGTGGCAATTCCTGTCCCGTCAACATAGCTCCACAAAAACCATCTCCTGGCTCAGCTGCTCCCCTGGCAAACTCAAAATCTGGCTCTCCCGGCGGTCTAAACAAAACTCGGCCTCCTCTACAGTCTATACTAGCATGATGTCTGCTCAACCAATCCATACCGAGTACCATATCGTAGCTCAGAAGGGGCATTACGAGCAAGGACGCACTCAAATCCCGGCCTCCCAGTATAACTCTCTGCCCCTTACAAATATTATTGACCAGGATAATGCCTCCCCCGGTCATAATCTTGCAAGTCCTACTCAGTGGTTCAGCAATAATATTGTGTCTAAGTGCAAAAGAGACATATACAAAACTATGCGTAGCACCAGAGTCAAACAAAGCTAATACAGGAAATAAATCGAGTAGAACAGAACCTGCCACTACGTCTGTTATGGGCTCGACCTCCTCGACCGTCAGTACGAACGCCCTACCCTGAGCTGCTCCCCTCTGATGCTGGGCGAAATGCTGCTGCTGGGTCGGAAGTGGAGGACCCCTCTGCTGAACAGCTGGTCCCACTGGAGCTCTAGCAGGAGGAGCTCTATCCTGACCTCCCCGAGCTGGACGAGTAGGACAATCTCTCAACTGGTGGTCGGGCACTCCACAGAATAGACAAACGCCCAACCTCTTCCTGCAGACCTCTCGGGTGTGCCCCGGCTTCCCGCAAAAAGCACACTGCGGAACCTGCTTCTACCCCGGCTGATGATGTGCACGTGCTGGTGCCTGGTGCTGCTGATGCTGCTGCTGGTGGAACGGCTTCTGCTGATTCTGAGGTCGCTTGGCCGGCTTGTACTGAAACCAGCACCCATAGCATCACTACTCCTCTTGGGCCTGAGACCCAAGTCCTCCTCTGCAATCTGAGCGTCCATCAGAATGTCCTCAAGGGTCGCAGTGCGACGTCCAGACGTGCGTGATCTGACGACGTGGTTCAGACCCCTCCTGAACTTGCGGGCCTTCTCTCCAGCATCCTGAACCATGCCCGAAGCGAACCGACTCAGACGAAAGAACTCTGCCGCATACTCGTCCGCAGACATGTTCCCTTGCACAAGTCCCACAAACTGGCCTTCCAGTGCACTAAGAGCCACATCAGAAAAGAATTTTTTCTTGAATATTTCTTGAAGTTCACCCATGTCAAGCCTGTCACTGTCACGCGAGGGTCTGTGCGGTACCAAGTCAGAGCGATATCAAAGAACTGACTAGCTGCTGCAGACACCCATAGTCCCTCTAGAAGTTGTGCTAACCCTAGGCTCTGCTCAACATCCTCTAGCCAATCATCGGCATACAGGATCCCTTCTGTTCCCTTGAATTCTCGAGGAAACATCTTTTTGAAATCAATCACGGAGTCAGGTTTCGCCTGCTGCTGCTGTGGCTGCTGGGCTGGAGCGCCCTGAGTCTGAAATACAGTCACCTTCTCTACAGCGGTGAGCGCTAACTGGTGCGTATTCTCCATGCTCTGCCTCAAAATCTCTGTCTGCCGCTGTAAAGCCTCAGCTTGCGCTCGCTGCGCCTCCATCATCTGCTGAAGGAATGCGAACATCTGAGTAGCATCAAACGACAACGCTGGTGGAGGTGGAAGAGTCCCCGGCTGAACAGGTACTGTCCCCGGGACTTGTGGAGAAAGACCTCCAGTACTGTTGCCGCTACCTCTGGAACGGCAGGGACAGTTGGGTCAATCTCCTGATTCGCAGCTCTCTCAGTCAGGAAAATAAGTTACGACGGATCGGACCTCTCCAGTGCTGTACTGGATCCAGCTGCCTGAGCTCGCGTCACCGTCATCCTGGAGACATATTCAAGCAAAGAAATTAATATGGCACATGATAGGATATCATCAAGGAAGGACAATTTATTTTGAAATGCAAGAAGAGTTTGTCATGGAAATCAAAAGATTGGAGTTTTTCTAATATGTGATTGAGTAATTCCTATCATAACCTAAAACCTATATCCTAAGAGCAGGCTCGTAATTAGCACTCCAAGTTGAGCACCATTACGAAATCGCACTAGTTGCGAACTCTGACCTGCATGGGCCACCATAAAAACGTGTCACGACCCGCACCTTATTTAGGGGCACGAGCACGTGGGTACGTCCAGCCTACGCCGCAGTATCGGCGGTAGAACGCTGTAAAAGGTCATCTAGAATATATAGAATCTAAGACACAAAATATAACCTGTCATCTCCGCACGGAGGAATATAACCACAACTCAATCACATAATTCTAAGGAAGATAAACACGATGATAATGATAAAGATAAAGATGAGATAAATAGTCTGAAATAGTGCCGAGCCACAATCACAAGTTCAGAGACCAAGACATAACACAATATCCCAAAATAAAAACTACAAGTCTCAAAGTATCAAACTGGAATATAATCAAGACAAAATCAAGGTGAACTAGGTCACTACTGGCGGTGCATCCTCGACGAACACCGGGTCCACAGGCTGGTCCTGGTCGTAGGCTTCATCTATGCCAAACTCGTAGTAGGTTGGGCAATCTGCATCTAAATCCTCTGAAAAACAATGGGGGTTATCCTGTCAGGATATGAGCAAGTACAAACGCCAACAGCAGTTCCATGTGAATTGACAAATACTATAAGAGACAATCATAATGAAATACAAGATGGAATATCAAGACTGAAAGTAAAACGGTACAAGAGAACTGGATATCATGTCATGTGTGAGATATAAGATAAAACTGGAATATAAACAATAGAAAGTAAACTGAGGTATGATGTAAACATAAAAATAAAGTGCCATGAGATATTATAGCGTTATGTGATCGGCTTGGGTCAAGATCAGGCTGTTCCATTTGACCGGCTATTCACAGGTAGTATAATAATGTAGGGATCAGGCCGACCAAAATGGAAAGCTATGCATAAGTAGTATAAGGTCAGGCTACGCCCTACGTGTGGTGAGGGTGGAGCTATGCGCAAGTAATAAATAAGTAGGGGTAATGATCACATAACCTCTAATAACTCTCCCATTCCTGAGTAGTATAATGAATCCAGATATGACAGGTCATGACACGGGATTCGAAGAGCAGAGGGCCAGCCCACTCCCAAATCGGTGTCTATACAAGTACAAGAAACAATACCGAACAATGTACTCATATACCAGGTAAACCAGGAATAACATCTCATGACGAGATTCACGTATACTAGTCCGTGTATCCTCGTATCAAGAATCAAGTATAACACTACAACTGAATCGGATATAGTAGATATCAAGACAATAAAAACTATCAGAGAATGTACTCGCCTGTCGTCCTGAGCTGAGAAAATCGAAACTACAACCCACTCAATGAGCCACGAACGGTCAACTCGCACAACTGTCTCCTAATGCTGAAACAGACATTACCAAAGTTTTCAGAATGGTCAAATTAGCTAGAAACGCGTACCCATAAGTCCAATTCTGGACACAGGGGCAAAACGATAATTTTGGATCAAAATGGTGTCCGCCGTTGGACCCACTTTGCACCGAAAAATGTGCCAGAATCTACGGCCTCTAAAGTCATCAAACTATATATCTACAGGTCCGATTTGACAAGGCGAACCCAACGGTATGTTCAATTTTGGATTTCGGTGGGCTGCGCACAAAATCACCCGTTGAGTGGGATTGTGGGCCCGCCAAAATGGCGTCCCGGTCAATGGTCTCAGAATCGGACCAAACTTGGCATACAAGACCAGAAAAATATTTCGAGTCCAATGGCGCAAGTTTCGTCGCGATTTGATTAGTGTGCACAAAGTAATTGACAAATATGCAAAAGGCCGATACGGTAAATTTTTGATGGATACGCATCACATTCGTCGCGCACACGCGACCAATTTGAATTCCGTCAAAGCCCACACAACCACGAAGTCGATACGCACCTTTCGATGCTTTCGGTTCGTGACCATGTCGCCCGGATTGACGGGACGGACGGCGTATCGGGACAATTTTTCTAAAAAATCCACTTTTGAAAATCAGTTTTTTCTCCAACTTCACAAATCAATAACTTTCTGTACAGTGTATGAAATTCAGTTCTACAAAAAAGGTTTTAAAGCCCTATAGGTTGTCTCCAAGTCTCTTCAGACCGATTTTGAAAAATCACAAGCTGGTCGCAAATCGGCCACAAAGTTGGGGTTTTGGGACAGTTTCTAAACCTAGAAAATCGAGTTCTTTCTCGATTTTGGAACTCGTTTTTCGTCGCACATGGTACGAATCGGCACAAACTATTTAAAGAAAAATAAAGGTGTATATGTTAGGATCATACCGGAAGAAACGGCTCGAAAATTGATCGAGCGTGCGTGTAGAAACGAGACGGAGAAGATGGTTACCTTGAAGTGGATATCTGTTGTGGTTGATGTTGCGCGCGTGGGATCCGATGATTATTGGCCGTCCTCCGGTGTTCGGCTGGCCTCACACGGTTGCCGGGAACGTCGGGGAGGTGCGCGGCTAGGGTTTGGGTTAGGGTTTATGTGAAAATTTTCTTTCTCTCTCTCTCTAAAAATATGTATATATACATATATACAATCGGGTTGGGTCCGCTCGGTTATTAATGGAAACGCGGGGGGAGGGCCACTCGGATTTGCTACTGCTGCTGGTGGTTTCTAACGTGGGGGTGTTGAGTGCTTTTGTTTGTTTGGTTTTTCTTGTTTTTTTGTTTTTTTTGTTTTTTTTTTCTTTTCTTTTCTTTCTTTAATAGCTTAAGCTATTATATATATATTATATTTTTTTTTTTCTTTTCTACCATAGTCAGGTGTCACCCCCACATTCCTGAATAAGGCTAATATAGTCATTATATATATATTATATATATTATATATATTATATATATATATATATATATATATATATATATATATATATATATATATATATATATATATATATATATATATATATATATATATATATATATATATATTTATACACACACACATAAATACATGCATACATACATACATACATACATACATACATACATACATACATACATACAAATATATATACATATATACATATATTATATATATTTACATGTATACGTATATATTTATTTATATAAAATAAACCTATAATATTTACCCATATATATATATATATATATATATATATATATATATATATATATATATATATATATATATATATATATATATATATATATAAATATATATATATATATATAAATATATATATATATATATATATATATATATATATATATATATATATATATATATATATATATATATATTCCAATAAATAAAATATTACCCCAAAATATATATATATAAATAAAATCAGAATTTATTTATAAACAAAACTAAATATTTTAGTATATATATATTAAATATATTAAACTTTATAAATAAAAACTCTATCGATAAAATACCTATTTAAATAATATAAATAAAATAGTGAAATATTATAAATGACTATATTAGCTTTATTCAGGAATGTGGGGGTGACACCATGACTATGGTAGACACCCATCCCAAGATTGGTTTCCAACAAATATTACCCTATTAATATAAATTGTATTATTAAGACCTAACTACCATTGGAACACCACAGTCACTAGCTTAGCCGATACCATAGCTAAAATACCCTGTCATATTATGATCTACCAGTTATCAACAACAATATATGATCACTACAGCCCATACCACTAGAACCCTTGTGACAATAGTCTGGCAGGCTTAACACAAATAGAAATTATGACTCAGTTGTTAGAAATCTTTTCATATGATGTGCCTTAGAGCTGGTTACCCCGTCAATAACTCTTGTATACTATGGACGAGTAGATCATTCTATTTTATCGACCGTGTGCCATTGTACACACTCGTTTTCCATTTATTGAGGAACGATCCTTTACTTAACTTGACTTATATCTACCGTATCCCGTTACGCCGTGCCTTATTCTTTATTAACAAGAGTCGAGGTACAATATCCGGACTTTGAAATTCTTCTAACCTCATTATTCCTAAAACCTGTCCTAGCTTCTAAGGTGAGTAGACTGTAAGCCTTCTAAAATTTTAGGATATACGAGGATTACCGATTGATTAGAATAATTTCCATTAGGATGATAATTAGTGCCCCATGGACTCCCACTTTCTATTTAGATCATTTTGTCCCCGGCCGTGCCATTAATATTCGGAGCGTGATACTAGCTGTTACCTTCCAACAAATTTTATATGTGAAATCTAGACGAGTCCACCTTCATCTAGGTATATCATGTCTCACTCAAACACGTCCCCTTGTACTCTATTTTTATGGTACGACTTTCAGGTCAAAAGGACTAGCTATAACCCTGACCATAATACAGGTATACTTCCCGACTTCTATTAACGCCTCAACCTCGATTCAATTCATCCGACCTAATATATGGTTGTGATCTACTCAAAGCCCACTACGCACATGCCACTAGTGTGCCATCCAATTGAGACCTCATGTGCTACTTAAAAATAAAAGTCACTGAAGGCGCATTTTGGGCTTTATGGACCTAGCTAACCAACCTGACTGGCAACTAGCTCAACCACTTGGGTGGAAACCTATTCTAGGTTACCCTAACCTAGTAGAAATAGTTTTATCATTGGGATCTTATCCAGTCAATTTAGATTGAAATCTAAGGTTCATCCAACCAACGATTGATGTCCAATCAGGGAACCCATTAAGACCAAGTAAAATCCATCCATACATACCACCATATTTGGACTATAAAACCGAACTATTTGAAATAGGTCCCTATACCTATTATGTAGTCTCTATCTCTTAGAATGTGAAGTCATTCGTAACCCTTATTCCATCTACCTGGAAGTCGCTATACGATCTTGTATTACATTTATATCCCTTGTTCGCGTGTTTAGATAACCACGAAAAAGATCACAATCTTGATTTCTCAAATTTTGTTCTATTATGGAACCTTGTTTAGATTAATTTCGAGAACGGAACTTCTGTATTGCACGGATTGCAAGCCCCTCTAAGAAACGAAGGGTTCTTCAATTTAGCAAGTGACCGGACTAGAGTAGCCCAATCTAGCAAATAAGTCAATGGTTCATAAACCTTCTTTCTATTTGCATCATTGGATACTCTCTACCGCTTTTGAAACTTCATATTTGCTCTCGATTATTCTTTTTTATCTTCCTGTCCTTTCTATTTCAGGGCGACGAACGGTCATGCTTATTAGAATTTATCAATATTTCTTAGCTACTTGTGTAAATTTGTTGCTTGTTAAATTTTGGGTTGCTTGATAGATAGGAGAGAATTATAGATGCCATATGTAGTAGATATATGTTGGTAAGATTGTTAGCAACTAGTTATAAGATTATAAGATTTTAGTTTGAGGAGTAGTGTGACCAAAGGTGGGTAGAAGTCCTAGAGGTTATGTAGTTATAAAATGACTAGAAGAAGGATATAAACTATTTTGAGGAATAAAAATTTAAGGAGATTAAGGTTAAGGTAGACTTTCTTTTTGAATTTTAAGGAATAGTTATGAATTAAAATTTCAAGAACAAAATTATTTTTAAGGTGGGTAGATTTGTAGCTCCCCTTCTCAGAAATTTTGAAATATTTTTATTATTATTTATTTTATTTGAATGGTGATTTTTAGAATTTTTATAAATAATTACTTAGTTAATTATTACGGTAGATAACTTTAGCCATAGTAGAGTTTTGAAGTACAAGACGGCTAGGAATCATGGCACGGATAGTGCAGTGACGTACTTTGACTAGTATTTTAGTAATGGTAAGGGAGACCTGTCCATAAGTGTGTCCTAATTAGGAAAACCAGGCCAAGTTGTGACATGACCATTATAAATAGTTTAATTATTAAACATTAATATTATTTGACGTTTAAGTGACCCGGTTGTACCAAGCTGGTCCGGACTTGACCCGAACCAAACACGGGCTAATGTAATGTTGTAGAGCAACCAAAGACGTTCACGACAATAGATGTGTTGTATGAATGTGCATACTTTATAATTTATGTAGTGGTCTAGTAAATATTTTTATATATATAATAACTGCCATATAAAATATCAATAATGTTTTATTTATAGTGAATATTTCCTTAAAAGATTTATTTTGGGATTTTGGGAATTATGTAGGCTATATAGGTATATACTTGTGCATATATATATAAGTATATTCCTGATATACAAAAATTAGGCTTTGTATATATATATATATATATATATATATATATATATATATATATATATATATATATATATATATATATATATATATATATATATATATATATAATAAAATATATATATATATATATATATATATATATATATATATATATATATAAAATATATATTTTATATATATATATATATATATATATATATATATATATATATATATATATATATATATATATATAGCAATCTAAATATATATATATATATATATATATATATATATATATATATATATATATATATATAATATATATATATATATATATATATATATATATATATATATATATATATATATATATATATAGCTATCTAATTGTAATTATTTATATATAGATTAGTATATAAATTAATAATTCTATATTATAAATATTGATTATACTTAGAATATTTTATTGCTTGTACTTGTATTTATGGTATATATATATATATATATATACATATATATATATATGGCTTCCCTGCCCGATCCCTCTCCCCCCCCCCCCCCTCTTCCCTTCCTGGCCCCCTCCGCCGTCCGACGTTCCCGTCCACCCGCCCTCCGGTCAGCCGGAACAGCCATCCTCCCTCATCGCTCATCGAAGGCGCCGAGGTCGCCAACGACGCGTTTCCCCGTATCCCGCCGCTTTTTCTTCCAAGGCGGGCGGCCTCCCTCGTCCGTCCGGTTGGACCCCAACCGGCCGTACCCGCTTCGGGCTGCGGCGCCGCCCCCCTCCCCCCCCCCCCCCCCCCCGCTCCTCCCTCTCCTCTATTATGGGATCTCTTCCTCCTCGGAGTCTACCCTCATTAACTGCTGCCTTGCCCGCCAGCGTCAGGCGTGCTCCTCTGGTCGCCTCCACATCTAGCCTGGCAGCCCCAGCCGAGACGAGCCCCTCCTTCTTGGACTCTGTTGGCGTTGTTCTGAACGACTCGGGACGTGGAGGAGGTCAGCTCCCCGCCAGAGTCGGTCCCATCGAACGGCTACCCCCCTCACCTTTCCTCCCGCCCGTCGGCTTCCACACTCTTCTTCCTCCTCCTGATCGTTGGTCGCAGGAGCTCATCGCCCTGGTCGACCGCTCCTCGGCGCTGCTCCGGCAGACCCACACCGTGTTGGCGCCCCAGCTGAGCTGCCCCCCTTCCGTCCCTGGGGTGGACCGAGCCTCTCCGCCGTCCTCTGCTGTCCCGGGAGCAGCACTTTTTGTAACGCCGTAGGCTGCACCACCGCTGCGGTGGCCTCTTCTCCCCGCTCCCGGCGTTCATCGCCCAGTCGACGCGATCTCGGAGGGCCCGGTCTCGGTTCCCCCCCGGTGGCGTGCTCGGAGCCGCTGGCAGAGTCCCATCCGTCCTGTCATCCTACGTCGGTCTGCAACATCGGGGGGAGCGCACCTCGAGTTTCGAGCGTTGACGCTCCCATTTCAACATCCTCGAATGGCCCGTCCTTCGCCTTTTCCCATGCTGCCACTTTGCGCAGCCCCCCATCTGTGCTGGTTAATGACCCGCTGCTTTGCGCAGGGGTTCTCAAGCCCAACTCTGAGCTGTCTGTGGGCCTCAGCCTTGTGGATCAGCACATGGTAGCCCCCCCTACGCTGGTTGTTCACCCGCTGCTTTGCGCAGGGCTCCCCATGCATAACTCTGCACTGCACGTGGGACCCTTCCACGTGGCAGCCTCCTCTGCCCATCCCCCTGTGCAGATGGATCAGCGAATGTTGCCTCCCCCTCTCGTGGGCCCCACGGCTCCTCTTCCTTCCTCTGCACTCCTGTTGGGTCCATCCCCCCTCGTGGGTACCCAACCTCCTGTCCCCCCTTCGCGCCTGCCGGGCCCCATCCCCGCTCCCCTCTTCGCAGATGCGTACGCTCCTCCCGGTCCTCCGACCGCCTCCCATTGGCGCGTCTCGCGGTTCCCATTCGGGCAGCCCCTTGCTGGGTCAGGCCCCGGTTCCCCAGGCTGTCGCCTGCGAGGTATTCTCCCCCCACAGGTATTTGTCTGCTCGGGTCCATCCTTGGCGCATGCCTTCTTTCCCCCGGCAGTTGCCGGTGTGGACATTCAGGCTGGCGAGCGCATCTTACCCCCACCCTCCAGTGGTGCTCTTCCGAGCTCTCCGGCTGATCCTCTCCCACTCCGGGCCCTTGCTGTTGTAGCCCCCTCCATGAGATGCGGATCGCCCTCGCCCTCTGGCACGGACCCTTCGGTATCCGGAGCCCTCCCCAGCTCCCTCTCCTTCGCGGATGTCCTGAGGCCTGATCGGATTCAGTCTGAACCCATTCCGGCCACGGAAGTGGTGCTGCCGGACGTCACTCTGACGCCACCGCCGGACGGATACCTTATCCGGGTCCCCTTCTCCAACGAGGAGATCTGATCCCTCTCCTCTCCCTTCATCAGGACTTTGGTCCTTAAGTTCGGATCTGGATGCCCTAAAATATCTATCATTCGGAAGGCCATCACCAGCTAGGGACTCTCGGCGACATACCGGATACCTCTTTTCGACCCCAAACACCTGTTTCTACACCTTTCCTCCGACCAGGACTACAGCAAAGTGTGGGCGAAAGGCACGACCAAAATTGACACTCAGATAGTCAAAATTGTCAAATGGTTACCGAACTTCAATCCCAAAATCGATTCAACCATCATCACCTCCTGGATCACCATTTCCAATCTCCCCCTAGTGTGCTTTCCTGCAGCAGCCCTTAAGAGGATCGCCAGCTCTTTCGGAGTCCTTGTGGCCATCGCCGAAGAAACGAGAAACCTCTCTAAATGTAACTACGCAAAGATTTGCATAGAGCTAGACCTCGCAAGCGAGCCACCTAAATTGATCGAGATAGAACTCGGAGATCAGTCATTCAGTCAAGCACTGGTTTACGACAACAGCATAATTTTCTGTCAACACTGCCAGATGAGCGGCCACTCTCTACAACACTGCTTCCGTGCACACCCAGAACTCAAGAAACCTGTCCCCAGAAAATCGAACGAGACAGGCGCGGCACCCCCATCCCGTCCTACAACGCAGATCCTGCCCCCCAACCCCCTATCTCCCGTACGAAGCTCCCCCATCCAAACCGTTTCTGTCTCCGTACTACCCCCTTCTCTCGCCATCACCCTCCATAATTCCTTCGGAGCTCTAGACTTGGATCCAGCTGATTGCGCTCCAGAGATGCCTGTCTCCGATGGCCTCCCTAACCCCCCATCCCCTTCCCTCGCCATCACTCTCCATAATTTCTTTGGAGCTCTAGACTTTGATCCAGCTGAGTGCTCTCCAGATACGCCTGTCTCCGGTTGCCTCCCTAACCCCCCACCCTCTCCTCCTAACGGTCTCGCCATCGTTCCCCTCCAGATCCTCCCCATCACCCCAATCTCCCTCGCTTCTTCCCCCCCAGCCTCCCCTTCTGAACTAGTGATCCCCAGTATACAGTCATCGGCCGATCTCAGAACGCACTCCCCCGGTACGGAAGCTGGGGCGCCGTCCTCTGCCGATCCACCACCCCTCCACTGCTCGGCCATCGTTCCTCCTCGCCCGTCCTCCCCTCTCACCGGTAGATTTTGGTAGGCTCATAATACGGGTTTCCTTGATCGCGACAATCCTCTATGCGCTCTGGCGGAATGTGAAGACTCTGACACTTCTCCTTCGGCAATAGAAATCCTTTATTCGAGCTCGGATAGGGCTCTAGAACTGGTCAGCACAAGCCCCAAAAGCAATACTCTTAAGAAAAAAAAGAAATCCAAGAAACAAAGACAGCTTACGGCGATGACCACGAGATCCGCCGCAAAACTGCAAAATACCCCCACCTCCTCCCTTAATGCCTAACATTCTTTCTTGGAACGTTTGAGGCATAGGGAATAAACAGACTATGAATCGGATCATCAGCCTCACCAAATCCAATCGGATTGATTTACTTGTCATTATTGAACCCAAAATACCCTACAAAAGAATGAAAGAAATCCAACTCAAGCTGGGATTCCCTTCCGCGATCTCCGGATGTCACGACATTTGGATCTTCTTCGCAGCTGACTTCCGCTTCGGCATTATTAATGACTCCCCTCAGGCCCTCTCCTGTTGGGTAGAGCATCCCGCCTTCAAGTCCCGCATCCTTCTTTCGGCCATCCACGGTAGCTGCTTCATCCTGGAGCGTAGAGTTCTTTGGGAGCTTCTGTCGGGGCCCTCCCTTTCCCACGACGATATGTCGAGGCTTTGCATCGGGGATTTTAACACAGTATCATGCAGAGAGGAAAAATCTGGAGGTCGTGACCCCCCTCATTCGACCATGGAGGACTTCAACAACTTCGCCTTCACCGCTGTAATGCATGTGGTTCGTATTACGTATTTTTGGAAATACGTGTACGTATTTTCTTGTATTGTTCCTTGTTTAGTTTTTTTGGCTTGGTTTAACTCTCGGTTTGGGTTGGTTTGGTTTGGCCGACTGGTTGCTTGGTCCATCATGGACCAAGGTGAACCCCCTACCTACCACCAACCCATGATATTTATTTTCCCACCAACCTTCTCTCTCCTCCATAACTCTCATTTATTTCTTCTTCTTCTTCTTCCTTCCTCTCCACAACTCTCCAACCATAGACAAGTGCAACTTGCTTCCACAAGAGAACTCATTTTATGGTTCCATTAGCTTCTTCTCACGATTCTAAACCATATTAGAACTTGTCATTTTCCATTTTGAGGCTTTAATTCTTGTAGATCTAGAGTTTTGCTATTTTCGGATTTTTGGTGTTTTGATCTATTAAACTTCCTTGTTTTCAAGTTTTGATGGTTCTATGTTGGAGAGAATTTTATTCTACCCAATTTTGACCTTTTGAAAGTTGGATTCGGACTTGTTTTGACCAAGATTTGGACAATTGAAGCTTAGATTCAACTTTAGAGTTTTTGCTGTTCTTGCCATTTGGAGAAGACAGTGAACAGTGAGCTAGCTTTTTAGCTTATGCCGCTGAGCTGTACGCTGCTCTTTAGCGAGCGTACGCTAGCCTTCGTACGCTGCTCTTTAGCGAGCGTACGCTAGCCTTCGTACGCTGCTCTTTAGCGAGCGTACGCTAGCCTTCGTACGCTGCTCTTTAGCGAGCGTACGCTAGCCTTCGTACGCTGCTCTTTAGTGAGCGTACGCTCACCTTGATACGCTGCCTGTTGGCAGCGTGTCTTGAGCATACGCCAGCTTGAGCGTACGCGTGCCTTAGTAGCTAGCTTAAGCGAGCAAGGCGTACGCTGGCTTGAGCGTACGCTAGCCTATCTTGTCACCCTGGTTCAACCCGAGAGCCTTGTGACCCCCATACGCTGCCTTTTACGCTGCCTTTTGGAAGCGTATGCTTACCTGAGCGTATGCCTACCTGAGCGTATGGCCTTTGGCATACTTGATCTTATATTAGCGTGTCAGTTTGGTTTTATTTTCCTTGATAATTCCCGAATTTATGTAATATGTTTGGAATTGATAATTGAGCATGACATGATAGTGACCCGTAGTGGTGTACTCCGGACATAATAACCTGACATGACCTGATAGTGGCCCGTCGTGGCGCACTCCTGACAAGTACACTTGACCTGATAACCTGACATGTTATACCTTGATAAGCTGTTGCGACGGCTACCTGACATGACATGACTTGACAAGAATGAACATCCTGGACACCGTGGACGATTGTGCTTGTACAAATAATCCAGTCCTGTCTTGCATCATGTCTAGGAGGGGACTCCTGAGTACCACGGTCAGGAGTACCTACTAAAATGAATTAAGGTTAACAACTAGAATAACACAGTAGTCATGAAGAGATTTCCCAGCTACAGGCAATCCCGTTACCTGGGCGCGCCTGGGATCTGTAGCCTGCCGTCGAGTAGGGCACATTTCCAGCACACTGTCATGTGTTGCACCCTTTAAGCTACTTAAGGGTACATGTGTTTCCTGGACGATGTACCCACCTGAATTTAACCCTAATCTTTCGACCTGGGTAACCTGGATGGTTTGCAGGGCTTGTGGCTGTGGAATAATCTCACTGTATCTTGTTAGTAATTAGGCTTGTGACAACCCTAGTTAGTTAAAGTATCAAGCCGTAATTCTTGCTTGGCCGTGAAATGATTGGATGGAGTCTAACCAGTCTAGTCTTGCCCTAACCCTGTTCCAGACTATTGAATGACCAGAATGCTTGTATTTATTTTACCGATAAATGGTGAGAAACCAAGCTCCGTTCAGACGAAGGGTTACAACCCCGGTCCTTGTTTGGTTTACGGGTTGTAACCTGGCTATCTGAATAGTTCTATGGTCATCTCGTCGTATATCATCCTGATATGTTTCCTTTTATTCCAGTCCTTATTTTATTTATATTTATATTCCTGTGCTGATTGCTGGTTTTAGTTCTTAAGTGAAGCCTCCTTTGTGGCACTTGCTCTTTCTGGGGTCTGACCCAGCTGGTTTTGTGTGGCCAGATTTCGGAGCAGCTCCAGAGGATCTACCGACTTCCCAGCCAGATGGTGGCCACTAGACGGAACCCTGGCAACAAGTGGATTATTTTTGGCTCTCCCGCTCTATTGTAAAAATATTCTTTTGAGGCATTTTAGCCGACGAGCACCTGTTTAGCTCGATTGCACTTACTTACTGTCTGCCTACGAGCTGTAACATGATTAACAGATCCTAGGGTTGATCATGTATGACTAAACTCTTGCTAGTCCTAACATTTTGTAAGGACTAGCTTCATGATCAGCTGAATATGTAATATTTGGGACGCCTTATTATTGTATATTTAATGATCATACATCTTGTAACCATTACTTACTTGCTCGTGATTGAGACACTAGGCTTGTTCATGACCTTAAGAGACTGTTGGCTTGTAGATAAACCCTCATGTATCCTAGACAGCCGTGACCGTATAGCGAGGTGGGTTGCACTTCAATATACGTAGCTGGCTATGTCTGCCCCCGCTCTCCAGTATTCTGGTTCTGGGGCGTGACATGGTTTAAGTGGTGGCCCATGCAGGTCTTGTAAATCAAGATATGTGAGGGTTTACCGAATAGATCTCTCAATCAGTATTCGTCCTTGATCTCTGTTCGTATCTTCTGAATTCCTGGATTCTTGTCCTGATCATATGCTTGTATCGTTGATCTGTCCTGGTCCTTCCTTATTGTTCCCTATGTCGTCTTCTTCAGCGACATTGTTCGTGGTCCTACCGACCAGCAAGGCGGAGCACCTTCCGCGGACCAGCAGCAACCTGGAGATCAAGCCCAGCATTCCGGAGTAGCCTCCAGAGTCGTGCCTTCTGGCGGAGAGCCACCAGTCCAGCCAGTTCAACCTATAGAACATGATGACGGTACTTTGGTAGGGCTCGTCAGGACCTTGATAGCTTCCCAAGACCGGCGTGGAGATGCCTTGCACCAGGCAGTGACGGATGCTTTGACCCGGGGTGGTCATCAGGGTAACAGCGCGGCCAACAGTTTCAAGCGCTTGAACCCTCCCTTCTTTGACGGTAGTGAAGATGCTATCGCCGCAGATGCTTGGTTTTAGGACACAGAGGTGGTTCTAGAAGCAGCCAAGACTCCAGAGAATGAGAAGGTGGCAGTTGTGCGCCTGCAGCTATTGGATCTTGCCCGCAGCTGGTGGGCAGCACAGACAGTTGGGTTAGCAGCACCCATTCCATGGGCAGTGTTCAGAAAGAGATTCCAGACCAAGTATTTCGATGCCGTGGCTCGGTATGATCTGCAGACCAGGTTCACCAATCTGAAGCAAGGAGGCAGGACGGTCGATGGATATGCGGCCGAGTTTTCCAGACTCAGTCGGTTTGCTCCTACCTTGGTGGCAACCGAGTATGATAGAGCCCAGCGGTTCCAGCAGGGCCTTCACCTAGAGATCTTGTTGGCAGTTGAACAGTTTGAGCATCAGACTTTTGATGCAGTCTTGAGAGTAGCCCGGAGGCATGAGTATACCTCCCAGAGGATTGTGGACAGGGTCGGAGGTCGGAAGAGATCTCACGGCCAGATGAATCAGTCTTCAGCACCAGCCCCGGCAGCCAGGGCTTTGACTATTGGAGCTCCGAGGCGAGCGGCCTCAGTGACGTCGGTTCAGCATTCTACCCCGACGTACCCTCAGCAGTAACAGCAGAAGCAGAAGCAGTCTTCCGCAGTGGGATGTTCTCATTATGGGAAGCCAGGCCATGTGGTGGCAGAGTGCCGTAGGACACAGGGATTGTGTCTGGCTTGTGGAGCACCAGACCATAGGGTTGGATCCTGCCCGAATAGGGGTGGTTCATCATCATCCAACCTTTCTAATTCTTCGGTGAGAGGACCAGCTCCGGTCCAGCAGCAGCAGTATCCATTGCCGAGGCCCTTGCCGCCTCAGACCCAAGTGTTTCAGCAGCAGAACCCCCAGCAGTATGCACAAGCCCAAGCCCAGAGTCAGAGCAGGCAGCGAGGATATCAGCAGAGGGGACCAGTACCCCGAGGGCATGGTCAGGCCATGATGATGACCGTGGAGGAAGGATTGGCACCAGGAGAGGTAGTGGCAGGTACTATTCTCGTCAACTCCTTTCCAGCTTCAGCTTTATTTGATTCTGGTGCATCGCATTCTTTTATGTCTGCATGATTCGCGACACGGGTAGGATTGGAGCCCGAGTCATTATCAGTAAGGCTCAATATACTTACTGGTAACGGACTTGTGGGAGTAGATAGAGTGTTTTCCTCGTGTCGGATCGTAGTTAGCGGTAGAGAATTCCCCGCTAGATTGATAGAGTTCCCGATGGCCGATTATGATGTGGTCCTAGGGATGGATTGGTTGAGGAACCAGTATGCTAGGATAGACTGCCATATTGGTAGGGTTGTTTTTAGCATTCCAGGAGAGCCGAAGTTTTCTTTCTCTCGAGGTGAGGTTGAGTCATCTCCTCCAGTATTGCGGATGGCAGTAGCAGCAGTTCAGTTGCCCAGGATAGTGGATGAGTTCCCAGATGTTTTTCCAGAAGAGCTTCCAGGTATGCCTCCAGAGCGGGAGATCGAGTTCACCATAGACTTGATTCCCGGGACAGCCCCAGTATCAGAGAGAGTTTACAGGATGGCGCCGTCAGAGTTGGAGATCTTGTACAAGATGATTGAAGAACTCTGAACCAAGGGATTCATTCGTGCTAGTGGATCGCCTTGGGGAGCCCCGATGCTTCTTATAAAAAAGAAGGATGGTTATCATCAGATCAGAGTCAGAGAGCAGGACATCCCGAAGATGGCTTTTAGATCGAGATATGGGCATTGGGAGTTCCTTGTTATGCCTTTTGGGGCAACCAATGCGCCGGCAGTATTCATGGACCTCATAAATCGCATCTTCATGCCTTACTTGGATCAGTTTGTGATTGTGTTCTTGGATGACATTCTGGTCTACAGCAACAGTGAGGAGGAGCATGAGCAGCATCTTCGTGTAGTTCTTCAGGTCCTCAGAGAGCACCAGTTATATGCCAAGTTCAGTAAATGCGAGTTCTGGCTCGATCGCATTTCGTACTTGGGTCATATCATCACTTGAGGAAGAGTAGAAGTGGATCCCCAGAAGATTGTAGCTATTGAGTCATGGCCAGTGCCCAGCACCGTTGCAGAAGTTCGCAGTTTTCTTGGATTGGCTGGCTATTACCGGCGATTTGTTTCAGACTTTGCTCGAATATCAGCACCATTGACGCAGTTGACCCGCAAGGATGCACAGTTTGCTTGGACAGCAGAGTGTCAGAGTTCTTTTGAGCAGTTAAAGCGAGGATTGATAACAGCTCCTATTCTCACGCTTCCAGATGGAACCGGAGGATTTTCAGTGTATTGTGATACTTCAGGCAGAGGTTTAGGATGTGTTCTGATGCAGCATGGGAAGGTGATAGCTTATGCGTCACGACAACTTCGTGATCATGAAAGGAATTATCCAACCCATGACTTGGAGCTGGCAGCAGTGGTGTTTGCACTTAAGTTGTGGAGGCACTACTTGTACGGAGATAGGGTGGAGATTTTCACCGACCACAAGAGCCTGAAGTATGTTTTCACCCAGAAGGATCTTAACATGCGTCAGAGGAGGTGGCTGGAGCTTCTTGTGGATTATGATGTCAACCTGCAGTATCATCCTGGGAAGGCCAATGTCGTAGCAGATGCATTGAGCAGGAGAGCCGGAGCTTATTTCCTAACAGCGCAACCAGAGCTGTTATCAGATCTTCAGAAGATGGATATTGAAGTTGTTCTCCCTTCCAGTGTGGCCTTGATAGCCAGTATACAAGTTCAGTCTACTATAGTCGAGAGGATCCGGATGACGCAGTCGGCAGATTCCAAGCTTCAGCGACTCAGAGCAGAGTGTGAGGCAGGACGAAGACCAGAGTTATGTATTCATGAGGATGGTACACTTCAACATGGTAAGCGTCTTTGTGTACCCAGTGGAGATATCCGGCAGGAGATCATGTCAGAAGCACACAGTTCGCAGTATTCCATCCATCTCGGGAGTACGAAGATGTACCGTGATATCCGTCAGCACTTCTGGTGGAATGGCATGAAGCGGGAGATAGCTCGGTTTGTCTCTCGGTGTTTGGTTTGCCAACAGGTTAAGGCCGAACATCAGAGACCGGCTGGACTTCTTCAGCCCTTACCGATTCCAGAATGGAAGTGGGAGCATGTGACCATGGATTTTGTGACTGGACTACCTAGATCCCCAGCTGGTAGAGATGCTATCTGGGTTATAGTTGACAGGCTCACGAAGGTGGCTCATTTTCTTCCATTTAGAGTTGGGCAGTCAATGGCTCAGTTGGCAGAGATATACCTCAGGCAGATTGTCAGATTGCACGGTGTGCCAGTCAGTATCACCTCAGACCGAGATTTAAGATTTACGTCGCACTTTTGGCATAGCTTGCAAGAGAGTTTGGGAACTCATCTCCAGTTCAGTTCAGCATATCACCCACAGACAGATGGCCAGTCGGAGCGCACGATCCAGACTCTTGAAGACATGTTGCGATCTTGCACACTTGACTTCGGTGGCTCATGGGAAGATCACTTGCACCTGGTAGAATTCTTGTACAACAATAGTTTCCAGGCCAGTATCCAGATGGCACCGTTCGAGGCACTGTATGGCAGGAAGTGCAGATCCCCGTTAGCCTGGGATGATGTTGGAGAGAGGCAGATGCTTGGTCCAGAAATAATTGTTCGGACCATTAAAGTAGTCAGGCGAGTCAGAGATCACCTTCGAGTTGCCCAAGATCGCCAGCGCCATTGGGCCGATTCTCATCGGCGCACTCTCGAGTATTCAGTCGGCGATCATGTATTCCTGAGGATTTTGCCTAACCGTGGCGTCATTCGTTTCGGCGTACGGGGCAAGCTTAGTCCTAGGTATATAGGACCGTTTGACATTCTGGAGCGAGTAGGAGATGTATCCTATCGTCTCGCTCTTCCGTCGTCGCTAAACGAGGTGCATGACGTGTTCCATGTATCCCAATTACGACGGTATATCCCGGACCCGAGCCACATCCTGGATCATTCGGAATTGGTTGTTGGTACCAACCTTTTGTATGAGGAGAGGCCCGTGTCTATATTGGACCGGAGGAAGAAGATCCTCAAGAACAAGACTATCAAGTTAGTCCGAGTTGCTTGGGGTCATCACTCTTTGGGTGAGTCAACGTGGGAGCGTGAGGATGATATCCGATCACGATATCCCGACTTGTTTGACTCGTGAGGTATAATATCTTTCTTATGCCTCATGCCATCAATTCCTTGCTTGCATGATTGATTGATTGCCTAGTATAATTGCCTGTGAATAGTATAGCTTGTTCTTGTCCCTCTAGCCTCTTAATTAAATTCCGAAGACGGAATTCTTCTAAGGTGGGTAGAGTTGTAATGTCTGTGGTTCGTATTACGTATTTTTGGAAATACGTGTACGTATTTTCTTGTATTGTTCCTTGTTTAGTTTTCTTGGCTTGGTTTAACTCTCGGTTTGGGTTGGTTTGGTTTGGCCGGCTGGTTGCTTGGTCCATCATGGACCAAGGTGAACCCCCTACCTACCACCAACCCATGATATTTATTTCCCCACCAACCTTCTCTCTCCTCCATAACTATCATTTATTTCTTCTTCTTCTTCTTCCTTCCTCTCCACAACTCCCCAACCATAGGCAAGTGTAACTTGCTTCCACAAGAGAACTCATTTTATGGTTCCATTAGCTTCTTCTCACGATTCTAAACCACATTAGAACTTGTCATTTTCCATTTTGAGGCTTTAATTCTTGTAGATCTAGAGTTTTGCTATTTTCGGATTTTTGGTGTTTTGATCTATTAAACTTCCTTGTTTTCAAGTTTTGATGGTTCTATGTTGGAGAGAATTTCATTCTACCCAATTTTGACCTTTTGAAAGTTGGATTCGGACTTGTTTTGACCAAGATTTGGACAATTGAAGCTTAGATTCAACTTTAGAGTTCTTGCTGTTCTTGCCATTTGGAGAAGACAGTGAACAGTGAGCTAGCTTTTTAGCTTATGCCGCTGAGCTGTACGCTGCTCTTTAGCGAGCGTACGCTAGCCTTTGTACGCTGCTCTTTAGCGAGCGTACGCTAGCCTTCGTACGCTGCTCTTTAGCGAGCGTACGCTAGCCTTCGTACGCTGCTCTTTAGCGAGCGTACGCTAGCCTTCGTACGCTGCTCTTTAGCGAGCGTACGCTAGCCTTCGTACGCTGCTCTTTAGTGAGCGTACGCTCACCTTGATACGCTGCCTGTTGGCAGCGTGTCTTGAGCATACGCCAGCTTGAGCGTACGCGTGCCTTGCTACGCTAGCTTAAGCGAGCAAGGCGTATGCTGGCTTGAGCGTACGCTAGCCTATCTTGTCACCCTGGTTCAACCCGAGAGCCTTGTGACCCCCATACGCTGCCTTTTACGCTGCCTTTTGGGAGCGTATGCTTACCTGAGCGTATGCCTACCTGAGCGTATGGCCTTTGGCAGACTTGATCTTATATTAGCATGTTAGTTTGGTTTTATTTTCCTTATCCTGGATTTTATAGCCCTGTATATTTATATTTTATTAGATATTTTACGTCCATTTTATATCCTTACGCCTTTTGACCTGAACTTGATAATTCCCGAATTTATGTAATATGTTTGGAATTGATAATTGAGCATGACATGATAGTGACCCGTAGTGGTGCACTCCGGACATAATAACCTGACATGACCTGATAGTGGCCCGTCGTGGCGCACTCCTGACAAGTACACTTGACCTGATAACCTGACATGTTATACCTTGATAAGCTGTTGCGACGGCTACCTGACATGACATGACTTGACAAGAATGAACATCCTGGACACCGTAGACGATTGTGCTTGTACAAATAATCCAGTCCTGTCTTGCATCATGTCTAGGAGGGGACTCCTGAGTACCACGGTCAGGAGTACCTACTAAAATGAACTAAGGTTAACAACTAGAATAACACAGTAGTCATGAAGAGATTTCCCAGCTACAGGTAATCCCATTACCTGGGCGCGCCTGGGATCTGTAGCCTGCCGTCGAGTAGGGCACATTTCCAGCACACTGTCATGTGTTGCAGCCTTTAAGCTACTTAAGGGTACATGCGTTTCCTGGACGATGTACCCACCTGAATTCAACCCTAATCTTTCGACCTGGGTAACCTGGATGGTCTGCAGGGCTTGTGGCTGTGGAATAATCTCACTGCATCTTGTTAGTAATTAGGCTTGTGACAACCCTAGTTAGTTAAAGTATCAAGCCGTAGTTCTTGCTTGGCCGTGAAATGATTGGATGGAGTCTAACCAGTCTAGTCTTGCCCTGACCCTGTTCTAGACTATTGAATGACCAGAATGCTTGTATTTATTTTACCGATAAATGGTGAGAAACCAAGCTCCGTTCAGACGAAGGGTTACAACCCCGGTCCTTGTTTGGTTTACGGGTTGTAACCTGGCTATCTGAATAGTTCCATGGTCATCTCGTCGTATATCATCCTGATATGTTTCCTTTTATTCCAGTCCTTATTTTATTTATATTTATATTCCTGTGCTGATTGCTGATTTTAGTTCTTAAGTGAAGCCTCCTTTGTGGCACTTGCTCTTTCTGGGGTCTGACCCAGCTGGTTTTGTGTGGCCAGATTTCGGAGCAGCTCCAGAGGATCTACCGACTTCCCAGCCAGATGGTGGCCACTAGACGGAACCCTGGCAACGAGTGGGTTATTTTTGGCTCTCCCGCTCTATTGTAAAAATATTCTTTTGAGGCGTTTTAGCGACGAGCACCTGTTTAGCTCGATTGCACTTACTTACTGTCTGCCTACGGGCTGTAACATGATTAACAGATCCTAGGGTTGATCATGTATGACTAAACTCTTGCTAGTCCTAACATTTTGTAACGACTAGCTTCATGATCAGCTGAATATGTAATATTTGGGACGCCTTATTATTGTATATTTAATGATCATACATCTTGTAACTTTTACTTACTTGCTCGTGATTGAGACACTAGGCTTGTTCATGACCTTAAGAGACTGTTGGCTTGTAGATAAACCCTCATGTATCCTAGACAGCCGTGACCGTATAGCGAGGTGGGTTGCACTTCAATATACGTAGCTGGCTATGTCTGCCCCCGCTCTCCAGTATTCTGGTTCTGGGGCGTGACAACCGCGCACCTTTTCGCTATCCCCTTCTACGGCAACCAGTTCACTTGGTGCAACATGCAAGAAGGATCTCGTAGACAGTACTCCCGCCTTGACCGTGCCATGGTTAATGACTGTTGGTCGGATTTGGGATTGATCAGTAATCTTTCGCACCTGAACTCCACCGAATCTGACCATTCCCCCCTTTTTCTCGAGATCAACAACATCCATAACCACATCAAAAATCCTTTCGCTTCCTTGACTTCTGGCACCACCACCCCCAGTTCATGCATATCGTGGAAGAGGCTTGGACATCTGTCACTCATCTGGATCCTCTGGTCAGAATAGCTACCAAACTCAAAGCTACTAGAAAAGTCCTTACGGCCTGGAGCAAAATCGCGTACGGAGACATTTTTCAAGCCATTAAGGATGCTGAAGACGATGTCACCCGTGTGGAGATCGATTTCGCCGTTATCAGTTCCCATGAGAATCGCGCCTCTCTTAACCTCGCCAAGGCCATCCTTAAATCTAGAATCAGGGTTGAAACAGAATTCTGGAGACAAAAGGCTAGATTAACCTGGGACATGGAAGGGGATCAGAACTCTGGCTTCTTTCACAAGTGCGTCAAAGGCCGAAGAAGCTCTCTTAAGATCCATCGCATCTGCGACGGGAATGGCCAACTGCTGGACGATCAGGAGAACATTCAGATGGCAGCCACGAACTACTTCTCCAACATGTTTGCTAAAGAGGCCGTGGTTAAAGATGACGGATTCCTGTCCGAAATCCCCTCACTAATTTCTGACAGGGATAACGAAATCCTCAGCGCTCCCCCCTCTGTCGACGAGGTTAAGACCGCTGTGTGGTCCATTAATGCTAACAGCGCCCCGGGTCCGGACGGGTTCAACGGGGTATTTTTCCGAACATGCTGGGACATCATTCAGGCCGACCTTTGGGATGCCACTACTGTATTTTTTCAAGGAGTCACGTATCCGAAATCTATATCCTCCGCCCACATCATCCTCATACCCAAGAAAAACAACCCGGAGACCTTTAAAGACTTCAGACCAATCAGCCTCTGCACTTTTACCAACAAAATTATTTCTAAAATCATCGCCTCCAGAATGTCGGACCTCCTCTCCAGAATCATCTCCGAAGAGCAAAGTGGTTTCGTCAAAGGTCGTAATATCACCGATAATATCCTCCTGGCACAAGAAATGATCACTTGCATGAAATTCCCATCCAGGGGAGAACGTCGCCATCAAACTGGACATGGAAAAAGCATACGACCGCCTTGACTGGCAGTTCATGATCTGGGTGTTCAGAGCCTTCGGTTTTTCGGAACCTGTGATCGATATCATCTTTAGATCCATCAACAACTCCTAGTTTTCCATCGTCATCAACGGCCAAGCTCTGGGTTTCTTCAAAGCTACTCGCGGAGTCAGATAGGGAGACCCCCTCTCTTCCACTATTTTTATCGTCACGGCCGAAGCTCTGAGCAGAAACCTCAAAATTATGCCGCGGTCTCCTGGATTCCAGCACTTTCACACAACGACAGGTTGCCC